>OU342743.1:99024920-99144958 GCA_910589775.1 Avena eriantha | reverse complement strand
GGTACCCCGTTGGCGGTTCTCGATGATAGTATATACTTACATGAACAAGAGCTTACTTGTGATGAAGTTGAGTAGCATGAGGATCGGTCTTCGTAAGTAAGGGGCATGAGACTTCAATTATAACTTGTCAAGCATATCCTCTTAGTTGTGTCACTTTCACCTTAACCACATTAAAGATGCTGTATGATAGGGGCAATGAGAGAGCTCAAAGCTAACAAGTACCATACTTCAGCATTTGGAAGCCTTTCAAAATATTCAAAACCTTTTCTTCTACTTGTTGAGTCTCCACATATTCTTCTTGAGCACCTTCTTGAGAGATTAGTTGTCATTTTTTGTGTTTGTTCCATTACTTGATTATTTGTGTTATGACTTTGATGCTTGTATCTTTGATATCTTTACTTCTAGTCATCACTTGAACTTCAGAGGTGCCTTGACATTCATAATCCAAGGCAAGCGAGATACCACTCTATCACCTTTCTATGAGCATTGTAATGTTGCTTATGTTGTGCTTCGTGCTACTTATTATTCTTGAGTTTGGAATCTCTTCAGTAGCTTGCATAGACTATTAAGATAGCACTCAGTTGCATACTCTTTTATATGAATTGTCTAAGTAGTTGATCACATTGCTGAGATATTTACATAATTGAAGCAAATGTGTTCGTGAAAGTTCTTTTATCGCACTCAGTTTTCAACTGAATTGCTTGAGGACAAGCAATAAGCTAAGCTTGGGGGAGTTGATACGTCCAAACGTATCTACTTTTTCCGAACACTTTTGCTATTGTTTCTCCTCATACTTGTGTGATTTGGATGCAACTAATGCGAAACTAACGTTGTTTTCAGCAGAATTGCCTTGGTGTCTACTTTTTGTGCAGAAAATCAACTATCAGGAAAAATCCCGAAAAATATGCCAAAAATCCTATTTCACCCGAAGACTCCAGGAGCCAGGAATACGAGACGGAGAAGAGCCCTGGGTGGCCACACCACCTGGTGGCGCGGGCCAGGCCAGGTCGCGCCAGGGGGTGGTGTGGGCCCCCCCAGGCACCCCCTCGGCCTCTCTCTTCGCGTATAAGGAGCCTTCTGACCTAAAAACTTCGGGGGGTTCGACGTTTTTCCAAAAGGAGTTCCGCTCTGCCGCCACCACCAGATTCCACGAAATAGCACCAGAAACTCCGTTCTGGCACCCTGCCGGGACGGGGAATTGGAGGAGATCATCACCATCGCTTCTCCATCGACCATCCATGTTTCCCCCATCTATGAGTGAGTAATCCCCCGTTGTAGGCTATGGGGATGGTAGGGATTGGATGAGATCGTTCATGTAATGGCATCAGATTGTTAGGGCATAGTGCCTAGTATCTTTTATTAGTGCTTTATGACTTTGTTGCGACTTGTTGTGCTTAATGCTTGTCACTAGGGCCCGAGTGCCAGGATTTCAGATCTGAACTTATTATTGATTCATCATGATAGTATTGTTTTTGGTCTTATCTACAAGTTGTATACACATGTTGTTGTCCGGAACCAATGGCCCCGAAGTGACAGAAATCGGGATAATCGGAGGGAAAGGCTTCGATGTGAGGATCACAAGTGTTCATGGAGTGTTAATGCTTTGCTTCGGTGCTCTATTAAAAGGAGCACCTTAATTGCCAGTAGTTCCCTAGAGGCCCCACTGCAAATGGGCTGGCAGGACAAAAGATGTTGTGCAAGTTCTCATTGCGAGCACGTATGACTATATATGGAACACATGCCTAGGATTGTCTAGTACTTGGGTGCTTTATCTTATTTATCTGCAATTTCCCTATGTTCTGATTGCTATGTGAATTGTCATGTCCACCCCCGTCCATCCATCCCTATGCCTACCGCACTCGAATCCCACTTTTTACTGCTTTTGTTACTACTGTCTTTGTTTTGCTGCTACTGTTACTTTACCATTCCTACTACAAAACTGTTGCTACTGATAAACTGCTGTGAGCAAGATTGTTTCCAGGTGCAGCTGAATTGACAACTCAGTTGTTAAGGCTGATAAGTATTCTTTTGCTCCCCTTGTGTCGAATCAATAATTGGGTTTCACTTCCCTCGAAAATACTGCGATACACCCCCTATACTTGTGGGTCATCAATACGCTATACTCACCAAAACTTTTGTTGAGAGCTTCACGTTTACTAACACACCCTATCAGTCTACTGTCTCTTTTAAAATCTATGATCTGCCCTTCACCATGCCTTTGGAGAGATTTTGCAGTATTATAGGTGTACGCATGACAGGGACCGTGAAGAAAATTCAAGGGCGACCCGCTGATTTGTTGGAGCTTTACTAAGGGGTGACCAATGATGATGACCGCGTGGCGAAGCGCGGAAAGATAAGAAATATCCAACTCCCTGCTCTTAGATACTTTGCATATTATCTTGCTACTAGTGTACTGGGTAGGGAGAACACAAGTAATATCTCCAACTATCATTTAGCATTCCTTGCTGCTGCGCTTAACAATGATACTCGGTACAATCTTGGCTTGCTTATTGCTCGCCGCCTAGCTGCGAGGGGGCCTATCTATGGGGGCATCATTGCATCGCGCATAGTAAATGCATTAGGTCTTTTAGTGGATCCCTATGATGCTATGCTGGCACCACAGAGGCTTAACCTTGTTGCCATGAAAACTCATCACTTTGTCACTGCTACCTCTGATTTGAAAAATCTAGTATATAGGGTGCTTTTCACTGACGGGGATGAAAGGGAGATCCTTTTGCCACAACCTTCTCTGTTTAGTGTTCACAGTAGACTGTGGTCGCGCTCGAAGGAGGAGGTGGACGAGCAGCTTCGCTTGCTGGGTTTCCATGAGCAGCACCAGGAGGATGTGCCCTCCTATGATTACTCTGTGCATTACGGAGGGACGTACTCGAGTTCGCACCAGGATGAGGGGACCTCTTCGTCATACCAGGGTGACACTTCATCCTGGCCAGCTTGGGATTGATACCCACTTAGGCCAAAAGCCTAAGCTTGGGGGGAGGTACGCCGACACCGCACTCATCTCCATATCATGTTGCGTCGGTACTTTGTATATTCATGTTTTCGTTCTCTTTTTAGTTTTCGTTCTTCTTTGCTTTTGCTTTCTAAAAACACAAAAAAAACAAAAATATTTCTGTTGTTTCTCTTTGGTTTGCTTCTTCTTTTTTCCTTGGTTTGCTTTTCCCTTTTGGTTCTTGTTTAAAAATCGAAAACACCAAACATATTTGTCGTTCTTCTTTGGTTTTTGCGAGTTTGCTACAGGGTTCGGCAGTCCTCAGTGGATATTGGTTTCATATTATTATTCAAGCCACACAAGTGAAGAGCAATAATAAGGATCAATGACAACTTGAGGCGTGGTAAGAGGCTGGTAACGAACTCTATTTGTTTTCATTTTGTACATATACTCATCATTGTGAGCTTGCTTAGTCCGTTCAAGTAGGGTGTATGTTATCTTTGGATGCTTAGTAGTTCTTGCTTTCTTATGATTAGATTCAGCTCGCTAATAGTTTGTAGCATGTCTTATGAATGTTTGCTTGCATTGCTCTATTCATAAATTGGTATGACACCGCGGTATCCTCCTTTGAATGTTTCATTTGAATTGACTTGGCACATGCTCACGCATGCACATGACTGTGATAATTAGTTAAGCCTTGATGAATTATTTTGCCTTGAGGATGTTGAATCACTTTCATGCCATGAGTAGTCCTGTTTTGTTGCAAGCATGATAATGACAGCTATTGCTCTCTCGTTTGTCGCTCCCATACTATTGCTAGCCTTCACTTTCACTGAGTATGTTTTACTCAAGTTCCCAACTCCCTAAACCAAATATTTCCAAAGTGTCCACCATACCTACCCATTAGCATCATTTGCTACCTCCGTGCATATTCATTATGCCTTGTTTTCTTCCGAATAAAATGTTTGCTTGTTATGAGAAAGTTAGTTAGTAAAGCTCTCACGAACTTGATGTCACACTTTATTTTCTTGCACTTAATAAACCTGAACCATTGCGTCCTTCTTTGTTGCGCATATGCTTGCGCTTTATGAGTTGAAGTTAGCAGAACCATGTATCATGGGGACCGCTTTCAACACTTCATAGGTACTTTGTACCTAGTTGATATCATGTTCTTTTGCTTATGGATCCCGGCGGTGTGAAATAAAAGTGGAACTTGTAAGATCATGGAGTATGTTAGAGAAATGCCTGGGCCGCTAGCCTAAGCCATGCCTAATCATGGTGGAAACTTGCAGCATAACCATAATGAGCATTCTATGAAGCATCCTCAATAAAAATCTATGCACATAGTAAATAAAAAGATCGCCGAGATGCTCATTGTCTGCTTGCCTTGTTATTTTGATTATGGGATAGCTCCCGTGTCATGTGCAAGGGGTACCCCGTTGGCGGTTCTCTATGATACGTATGTACTTACAGTGACAAGAGCTTACTTGTGACTGAAGTTGAGTAGCATGAGGATCGGTCTTCGTAAGTAAGGGGCATGAGACTTCGATTTATAACTTGTCAAGCATATCCTCTTAGTTGTGTCACTTTAACCTTAACCACATTAAAGATGCTTATGATAGGGGCAATGAGAGCTCAAAGCTAAACAGTACCATACTTTCAGCATTTGGAAGCCTTTCAAATTATCCAAAACCTTTTCTTCTACTTGTTGAGTCTCCACATATTCTTTGAACACCTTCTTGAGAGCATAGTTGTCATTCTTTGTGTTTGTTCCATTACTTGATTATTTGTGTTATGACTTTGATGCTTGTATCCTTGATATAATTACTTCTAGTCATCACTTGAACTTCAGAGGTGCCTTGGCATTCATAATCAAAGGCAAGCGAGATACCACTCTATCATACCTTTTTATGAGCATTGTAATGTTGCTTATGTTTGTGCTTCATGCTACTTATTATTCTTGAGTTGGAATCTCTTCATAGCTTGCAAAGACTATTAAGTAGACTTGGTTGCGTACTCTTTATTATGAATTGTCCAAGTAGTTGCTCACATTGCTAAGAATATTTACATCATATGAAGCAAATGTGTTCGTGAAAGTTCTTTTATCGCACTCAGTTTTCAACTGAATTGCTTGAGCACAAGCAATAAGCTAAGCTTGAGGGGAGTTGATACGTCCAAAACATATCTACTTTCCCGAACACTTTTGCTATTGTTTCTCCTCTATACTTGTGTGATTTGGATACAACTAATGCGGACTGACGCTGTTTTCAGCAGAATTGCCTTGGTGTCTACTTTTTGTGCAGAAAACCAACCATCAGGAAAAATCCTAGAAAATATGCCAAAAATCCTATTTCACCCGAAGACTCCAGGAGCCAGAATACGAGACGGAGAAGAGCCAGGGGTGGCCACACCACCTGGAGGCGCGGGCCAGGCCAGGCCGCGCCAGGGGGTGGTGTGGGCCCCCTAGGCACCCCCTCGGCCTCTCTCTTCGCCTATAAGGAGCCTTTTGACCTAAAAACTTCAGGGGGTTCGACGTTTTTCCAGAAGGAGTTCCGCTCCGCCGCCACCACCAGATTCCATGAAACAGCATCAGAAACTCCGTTCTGGCACCCTGCCGGGACGGGGAATTGGAGGAGATCATCGCCATCATCATCACCATTGCTTCTCCATCGACCATCCATGTTTCCCCCATCTATGAGTGAGTAATCCCCCGCTGCAGGCTATGGGGATGGTAGGGATTGGATGAGATCGTTCATGTAATGGCATCAGATTGTTAGGGCATGGTGCCTAGTATCTTTTATTAGTGCTTTATGACTTTGTTGCAACTTGTTGTGCTTAATGCTTGTCACTAGGGCCCGAGTGCCATGATTTTAGATCTGAACATGTTATTGATTCATTATGATAGTATTGTTTTTGGTCTTATCTACAAGTTGTATACACATGTTGTTGTCCAGAACCAATGGCCCTGAAGTGACAGAAATCGGGATAACCGGAGGGAAAGGCTTCGATGTGAGGATCACAAGTGTTCACGGAGTGTTAATGCTTTGCTCCGGTGCTCTATTAAAAGGAGCACCTTAATTGCCAGTAGTTCCCTAGAGGCCCCACTGCAAATGGGCTGGCAGGACAAAAGATGTTCTGCAAGTTCTCATTGCGAGCACGTATGACTATATATGGAACACATGCCTAGGATTGTCTAGTACTTGGATGCTTTATCTTATTTATCTGCAATTGCCCTATGTTTTGATTGCTATGTGAATTGTCTTGTCCATGCAACACCCATCCATCCATCCCTATGCCTACCGCACTCGAATCCCACTGGTTACTGCTTTTGTTACTATTGTCTTTGCTTTACTACTGCTGTTACTTTGCTATTCCTGCTACAAAACGGTTGCTACTGATAAACTGCTATGAGCAAGATTGTTTCCAGGTGCAGCTGAATTGACAACTCAGTTGTTAAGGCTTATAAATATTCTTTGGCTCCCCTTGTGTCGAATCAATAAATTGGGTTTCACTTCCCTCGAAAATACTGCGATACACCCCCTATACTTGTGGGTCATCACGGTGCCATAACTGTTCGAGGGTTAGTGCTACCCACAATCGGCCACAGCTCATCAACCATTCTGAAGTGCATCATAACTGATATGAATGTGGCCATCACACAACGACAGCAGTGGTGATCCCGCTGCTCTTGGGTCTCATGAAAATAGGGCTGATCCAAATACATCTCGTAGAGCATGTAGTCGACCACATCATTCTCGCTAAGGATAACATGGAGACGCGCAACCCACATAGAAAAGTTGGATGCATCTAACTTGAGCTTTTCTCCTTTTAACCAATCGTCAACAGGGAAGGTAACATCGGGGAGAACCATTTTCTACATTTATAATTGCAAAAGGAATTTTAGACTAAGTTTATAATTAAAGAAGTTAAATAATAACTCCAATAAAAACACCTATTCCCAGAAGGGTTCTAGTGATTACATGATCCCTTTTCCCCGACATCTCCCCTGATCGTCACGGCCATCAATGTGGGTGTCAGGGTGGACTTTACCTGTTGATCTTATCATTCATGTGTCTCGTGCTTGATCTTTCGATCCCTGTGTTCCGTGGCCATGTCTACACATGATAGGCTCGCCAACTCAACCTTAGTGTATTCGATGTGCAACATGGCTTACACCCACTATATGCGAACGTAGATATTCCTGACACCCGATCATCACGGCGTTGCCTCATATCGAAGAACTTTCTTGGTGGTGCACACTAAGGGAGAACACTTTCATTGGTATTTTATTAAGGATCATCTTATTAGACTACCGTCAAGTATCTAATACTAGCACACAATAAGATATACAAACAATAGACATTGAATGTAAGAGTGATGCGATATGGTCCTTCTTGTTGTGATCTCTATCTCGAGCCTCCGGATTCCGGCGCCAGGGTTCTGGCACCGTAGGCACCTGGGTACCGGTGCATTCCAGCGTGGTAGTCCGTCACCTTCGTGACTGTCTACTACTACTTAGCAACATAAGGTAATTACTTTACCTTTGCCACAACCATATCACATCACAACGCCCCCTGCAAAACAAAGTTAGACGCCTCTACTTTATCTTTGCATGTTTTACGTAGCTGAATGGGCTTTCACACAAGAACCGTTCTTACCTATGAACCTTCACCACAACGTTGATTGAGTAGTTGTCTATACTACACCCCTTTCGGGGCCCTCCATTGCAAATGGCATACCAACTAATGCGAGAGATACCAACACCCCCCAAAGCCACTTTATATGGTACAAGCCGTATGTCAAGCGTGGACCAGTCTCACGAATGAATGCGTAAAGTCGGTTGGGGGACACTTCATCAAGCATTTCTGCGGTATACACAAGTACACGTGAGAGGGTAACAACTAAAAGATAAACGCCCACACGCTACATCTCGTATGTTCTACCCGTACTAGCAATACTACGCATAGACCTGGCTTTGATACCACTGTAGGGGTTCGCATATGAAAACAATAATTTTTAACCTACGCCCCTAAACCCCCTGTTGCCAGGACCTATCTATTAGTAATGCAGTAACAGGAGGTGCTTTTCGTGAACTTACCCTTGAAGACCGAAAAGCATCGTCAACGCTCGAGAGAGTGTGGTTGATGTAGACAAGCAGAAGTCGACCTCAAGGTCGTGATGAAGTCACATGGCTCCAATGAGTCCAAGTGCCTCAAATGTTGCACCTCGCAGGGAGTTACATGCATCCGGTGCCGGGTGATGACTCCCGCTTCCCCGATCCAGCAGCAATTGCAGAAGTAGAGCTCCTGGATCCGAATCCCGTAGCGCGACGGTGCTCCGTGGTGAAGATGTCTCTTATTCGCGCAGTCCGATCTTGGGACCACGGTCACGGGAGAGAGAGAGAGAGAGAGAGAGAGAGAGAGAGAGAGAGAGAGAGAGAGTATCAATTGGAGATCTCTCCAAAAGTGAGGAAACCTTTATTGAATATTGTGTGTTTTATTTGGTCAAAATACCCCACTATATATAGGGGAAATCCCACCCCATGGCTAACTAGCTTAGCCATGTGGGACTAAATCAAGAGGGGAGAGGGGC
The DNA here is from genome assembly GCA_910589775.1 of Avena eriantha. NCBI lineage: Eukaryota > Viridiplantae > Streptophyta > Magnoliopsida > Poales > Poaceae > Avena > Avena eriantha. The sequence continues at coordinate 99,136,416 of OU342743.1, read as the reverse complement.
AGCCGGCCGGCCCAATTGGGGATGTTGATACGTCGTAAAGGTATCTATAATTTTTGATGTTCCATGCTTGTTTTATATCTACTTTCTTATGTTTTGTTCACACTTTGAGGTATTTTTATACATTTTCTGGAAATAACCTATTAACAAGATGCCACAGTGCCAGTTGCATGTTTTCTACTATTTTTGGTTTCAGAAAAGCTAGTAAAGAAATATTCTTGGAATTGGACGGGACAAAAGCCAAAGTCAATATTTTACCCGAAGCAATACAGAGACCGAAGGGGAGACGAAGTGGCGCACCAGGGCGGCCACACCTGGTGGCGGCGTGGCTTGGGGGGCGCGCCACCAGGGGTGTGGTCCCCCTAGTGCTCCACCGACCTTGCCCCTTCGCCTATAAAAGGCTCCCGGGACGAAAACCCTAAGTACCCGATCAAAAATCCACGAAAGAGTCTGTAGCTGCCGCCATCTCCATCCCTAGATCGGGGGATCCGAAGCTCTTCCTGGCACCCTACAGGAGGGGAGAGATCACCCTGGAGGCCTTCTTCATCACCATGCAAGCCTCCAGAGTGATGCGTGAGTAGTTCACCCTTGGACTATGGGTCCATGTAGTAGCTAGATGGTTGGTTCTCCTCCTTTGTGCTATCATGTTTAGATCTTGTGATCTCCGTTCATGATCAAGGTCATATATTTGTAATCTTACATATTGTGTTTGTGGGGATTCGATGGATATTGAGATGCTATTTCAGATTGATTATTCATTCTATCATGTCTATGTTATTTGTGATCTTGCATGCTGTAACACCCTCGAATCGGCCCTATGCAAGTTTTAGCGCGGCGCCGCCAAACCCGCATAGAAATGATTCAAGGACGCCCACCAAGCACTTTCGTGCGGGTGGAAAACGAAGTAATACCATTACACAACAGTCCTCGATGGGACCCACAGAACAGATATATATACAACACGACTCCAAGAGTCAAGAGTACAGATATACAATACAAAGATCCAAATCACCTTGAAAACGATACAGCGTTCGAGTACGGACAAGATGCAAATTGGGCTAAGAGCCCTAAAGAATAACCAATGGCGTCCATAACCCTGCCTAGGCCAAGCCGGAAGGGTAACCTTGCTAACGACGACGATCTCAAACCTGCTAAAACAAAAGGGGTGCCGACAAAGGGCAAAGGAAAAACAGGAGCGTCAGTACTGAGGCCAGTACATGGCGAGGCTAGAATTCGGCGGTCCTTGCCTACATAGGTATGGTGGGCTGAAGCGGCAGCGCAGCGGCACTAAACAACCTATAGAGACTCGATACAACTGGCGGTTATCAGAGAGGTATAAGAAAGCATTTCAGATCCAACCTGAAGCTAACACCAAACAAACCCATCCTGGTATTTCCCCCTCGAGACCAAACAAGGAAGTCGGACCAAGGAACTCACACAGTTGGCAATTTTACTCATTCCGTTATAGTTGCAGCAATTACTAATCAGATATAGATAGTAGGAGTCATCCTGATAGCATAAGTGGTGGGCAGTTTTAATCACCATTCCGTTGTAGTTGGAACATTTACTAGTCAGATATAATAGTCCTGAGGAATCCCAAAACCCAGTAGTTGTTGGCACTTTTATCACATTCTATTTGGAGTTGCAATACTTACTAGGCAGGTATCACATGTCACAAAACAACCAGAACCACCAGCTGTTGGCATTTTTAATATCCATTCCGTTATAGTTGAATCTGATTACTAGTCACATATTAAGTCAAATTTATAGTACTACTTTAGTTATGCTTGTCTATGATCGAGATATTGTGCTCCAAGTCGTCCATAACCGCGGACACGGCTTTCAAAAAGTTTTACCCTACAGGGGTGCACAAATAGCAACACACACTCGATCAACCTCGGAAAAACCAACTCAAAACCCAACGAGGCTTTCACGACAAAGCAATCACAGGATTCATAAAATATTTCAGGGGGCCACCCCACTAAGCTACCCGCAACGAAGTTGGCCGGCTCCGGAATGGACCCAGGGTTTGCGACGACGGCTGTAAACGACCGGGAACCCGAAAGTGTGACTAGGCTTGTCGATACCGCGAAAACGTGGCGCGATCCAAAATAGTACAGGTGCTCCACGCACAATCTTAAATAAAGCAGTAAAGCATGGCATAAGTACAGGATAGTAATAAAACCCCAAACTAGTTTGTGGCCCCAAGAAATAGAAATGAATCAAGCTCTGGCTCAGGGTGGTCCATAAGGCCTCCCGGATGTGGATAGTGCGAATAGTCAAGGAACAGGTATCAAGTACTCGGGGTCCTACGGGACACAAGTGAGCGTGGAAGAACCAAATAACATCTATTGCCCACCGATGCCTCTTCATTAGTATATCTAGCATTTTAATAGTTGTATTTAAAGTCATGATCATCTCCACCATAAACATCTGCCAGCATTCCAACAACTGTGGTGCTCGGCAACACGAGATCGCACCTGAGCAAGCAACTACAACTCGCAAGGCCAGCTATCTACCAAACACAGGTAATGGGAGGTGTCCAAGGCAATATAGAGGCTGCACGGGATATAACTGGTGCACGGAAACTAAGCATCGCGACACGGATAGCAATAGATCAATAGGAGGAAATAAAGACTATAAATGCAAAACAGGTAGAAGGGGAAGAGATGCTCGTCTGGGAAACACTGTCGAAGGTTCATATCCGGAGAACTTGTCGATACTCGCATCAACTCATCGGCCTAATCCGCGAAGAAGCAAACACTAGAAGAAATACCGGATGCAATATTTAATGCTACGGCAGAAGAAACGACATGTTCATGGTATGATGCATGGCATGGTAAAAGTGCGGTGCAACTAGACAATATTAAGCGGAACCGGGGCCCCAACAATTAATTAGAGGGTTCATGTTATTTAGCTACCCCACAATTCAAATGTTGTACTAACAGGGCGAAACATGGCACCGGTTCGCTACACCAATTTAATGGAGTCCGGAATAAGACAAGGATATCCCGCATATAGACTCCATATTTAATTATGAGGTGAATCGGCATAATGCCCCCATACCATAGACATGTATGCATGTATGAACAATTTATATGCAACCGTTTTATATATAGCATTTATAAAATAGGGGCTCGGGAAAAGGTTCACACATCTGGGTTCGGAAGATCTTGGGTTCCGGGGGTTCGGGTCCGGTCTCAGGGTTCGACGAGATCGGGGGTTCGGTCTTCAGAGGTCGTCGCAGGTCTTGGTTTGGCGTCGGCGGCTCATCGGACTCGCCCTGGTCGGTGTCGCTCTTGTCATCATGAAGATCTTGTCGAGTCCTCATATCGGGTCGTCTTGGCGTTCGGGATGAAGAACTTGTCGTGCTGAGGGCTCGGCCTTCGGATCCGTAAGGAGGTCTTGCAATTTTCCGTGAAGCCGATCTTGACGCTCGGTGGTCTTCGAGATCCATGTGGCGATCTTGTCTTCGGGTCATCGGCTCCGGGAAGAAGACCTTGTCGATCCAGCGCGTCGGATCTGGGATGGAGAACTTGGCGTCCTTGTCGGAGTTCTCGGGTTTTGGTACCTTCACCTTGGGCTCCGGCTTTGAGGCTCGGCGGCGAGCTTGTTCGATGCCGTTGGCATCGGGCTCGACAGAATCGGTCTTCGGATTGGCTTCGATTGTCGGTGACAATCTTGAATCATTGCATGCGGTTTGCGAGAGGCATCCTTAACTTATCCTTCGAGGGTACATCACACCAACCCACATAGTCGACCATGGCGAGGCATGGCATCATGCCAAGCAGCACTTCCGTGTGGCCTCATCGGGTAGCGTCAACATATGTGTGGGCAGCAGAACGAAGGATCGATGCAAGGGTCTTGTCCCATACGGACATTGGCTCGAACAACTTGCGAACAGGAAACAAAACAAGAGGGGCGGCGAGCTAGTTCTTGAGGCCTCCGGGTGTAGAGATTGCAAGCTGCACAAAAGAAGGGGTCAAACGAGGGCTAGGTTGGAGAAAGGCCTCGTGGGCGAGCTGATTTCCCACGGCGACGAGGATGGAGGCTGGGTCACCCGTGGGGCTTGAGAGGCGGTTGGCTCCACCAGCAAGCGGCGGTTGGAGCTTACAGGTGAGGGAGGGCGGTCGGGCTAAGGGGAGCATGCCGACGAGGTCGCCCGGCGGCGACGCTCGGTGCCACGGGTTGCAGCAGAGGTCAGGCGTGGGGCTGGGGAGCGAACAGCGGTCGACGACGACCTGCGGGAGGAAGGCGCCGGTGTGCTCGGGGACAGGTACTGCAGCCAGCGGAGGGAAGGCCGACGAGGAGCTTGAGCGGCACCGGGAGACGGCGCGAGGAGCGGGAGGAAGGAGGGTAGCGAGCAGGGAGGGCTGGAGGCGGGGGACGCGGAGAGATTGCGGGATGGGGACTGGGGAGCAGGGTTGAAGGGCGGTGGGTCCAGGGTGTCGGGCGGGCGTGGGGATGTGGGCAGGTGCTGCGGGAGGCGTGCACGGTGCGCGGGTGTGGAGTTTGGTGGGTGGGAGTAGGTGGAGCGGGTCCAGGGTGGGGTTGGTCGGGCGCAGCAGGCGGGAGATCTAGGGGTGTGCGTGCTGTGTTGGGTGAGGTGGAGGGAGATTAGGGAGGGGTTGGTGAGGTGGAGGCCTGGGATTGGCCAGGGTGAGGTGGCGGCTGGGGTGAGGTGGTGGTGTGGCGGGTTGGGTCTGGGTAGGATTAGGTTATATTAGGGTTTGGAGGTGGCCGGCCGAGCTTTCGGGCCTAGCGGGCTGCCTCCAAAAAATAATGTAAGCTTTTATTTTAAATTTAAAATAGACTATTGTAAATAGTTTTTAGACAAATAAAAGACCCAGAAAAGACCGGAGTTTTGATTTGAAAATAAGACGGAGATATTTGGAAGACAAAGGTAGGCTTTTAGCAAAAATACTTTCAAACAAAAAGATGCATGCTGATGTCAGGATGATGCACATAGATAAAACACCGCGATTTTCTAGTAGTGGTTTTAGCGGGATGCCACAATTCGACACCACTAACAAGGGATCTCGCCCTCGAGATCCGCCTCATGGTACCAGGAAGAAGGTCGGCGATCTGAATCTTCACGCTTCTTGTAGATCCGCGCGACACCACTAACAAGAGGTCATTGTCCGGGTTCGTCGAGAGAACAATCCGGGAACAAAGGACGAAGATAAAGGCATCCACAAATAAAGCCACCTCTAGCTTCGATAGAAAGAGAGAACCGATGCATTCTCATCCACTTCAATGTACAAGAGCAAATAGATTCAGTAGTCGGCATGGGGGCTAATCCATCACGCACCCAAACTATTACTCCTCACAATCAGTAGAAAAGCGTGCATCCATTCTCGGAATTAGACTGAAGATCTCGATAAGCGAGGTTCGGAAACAAAGGAGGAATGCAGACTCTGCATCGGATCTGGCATAGATGATGTCGTCGCGTCGGAAAACACCGGAAGGCACAAACAAGGAACAAATAATGGTACCACAGATAAAGGATCACTCAGATAGCATGAAGTCCGGATGTAGAAGCACCGTTAATAAAGGAAGAAGTGAAACCCTGAAGGTACGACGGAAAACCAACCACGAGAATTCCTATACTCAAAGAAAAGATGAGAGAGTAGATTGAAAACACGCAAAGGTAAGAGGAGAACATCAGAGGGATAAGGAGTAAAAGCAGACCTAATCAGATCTATCCAACCGATTTTGCAAAATAGTTTTGACACTCTACTTCGGCCGTTAGCTAGGTTATCCTACAGGCTGGACTTGTGGGGTATCGTAACTGATGAGCTCTGATACCACTCTGTAACACCCTCGAATCGTCCCTATGCAAGTTTTAGCGCGGCGCCGCCAAACCCGCGTAGAAACGATTTAAGGACGCCCACCAAGCACTTTCGTGCGGGTGGAAAACGAAGTAATACCATTACACAACAGTCCTCGATGGGACCCACAGAACAGATATATATACAACACGACTCCAAGAGTCAAGAGTACAGGTATACAATACAAAGATCCAAATCACCTTGAAAACGATACAGCGTCCGAGTACGGACAAGATGCAAATTGGGCTAAGAGCCCTGAAGAATAACCAATGGCATCCATAACCCTGCCCAGGCCAAGCCGGAAGGGTAACCCTGCTAACAACGACGATCTCAAACCTGCTAAAACAAAAGGGGTGCCGACAAAGGGCAAAGGAAAAACAGGAGCGTCAGTACTGAGGCCAGTACATGGCGAGGCTAGAATTCGGCGGTCCTCGCCTACATAGGTATGGTGGGCTGAAGCGGTAGCGCAGTGGCACTAAACAACCTATAGAGACTCGATACAACTGGCGGTTATCAGAGAGGTATAAGAAAGACCTATTCGGATCCAACCTGAAGCTAACACCAAACAAACCCATCCTGGTATTTCCCCCTCGAGACCAAACGAGGAAGTCGGACCAAGGAACTCACACAGTTGGCAATTTTACTCATTCCGTTATAGTTGCAGCAATTACTAATCAGATATAGATAGTAGGAGTCATCCTAATAGCATAAGTGGTGGGCAGTTTTAATCACCATTCCATTGTAGTTGGAACATTTACTAGTCAGATATAATAGTCCTGAGGAATCCCAAAACCCAGCAGTTGTTGGCACTTTTATGACATTCCATTTGGAGTTGCAATACTTACTAGGCAGGTATCGCATGTCACAAAACAACCATAACCACTAGCTGTTGGCATTTTTAATATCCATTCCGTTATAGTTGAATCTGATTACTAGTCACATATTAAGTCAAACTAATAGTACTACTTTAGTTATGCTTGTCTATGATCAAGATACTGTGCTCCAAGTCATCCATAACCGCGGACACGGCTTTCAGAAAATTTTACCCTACAGGGGTGCACAAATAGCAACACACACTCGATCAACCTCGGAAAAACCAACTCAAAACCCAACGAGGCTTTCACGACAAAGCAATCACAGGATTCATAAAATATTTCAGGGGGCCACCCCACTAAGCTACCCGCAACAAAGTTGGCCGGCTTCCGAATGGACCTAGGGTTTGCGACGACGGCTGTAAACGACCGGGAACCCGAAAGTGTGACTAGGCTTGTCGATACCGCGAAAACGTGGCGCGATCCAAAACAGTACAGGTGCTCCACGCACAATCTTAAATAAAGCAGTAAAGCATGGCATAAGTACAGGATAGTAATAAAACCCCAAACTAGTTTGTGGCCCCAAGAAATAGAAATGAATCAAGCTCTGGTTCAGGGTGGTCCATAAGGCCTCCCGGATGTGGATAGTGCGAATAGTCAAGGAACAGGTATCAAGTACTCGGGGTCCTACGGGACACAAGTGAGCGTGGAAGAACCAAATAACATCTATTGCCCACCGATGCCTCTTCATTAGTATATCTAGCATTTTAATAGTTGTATTTAAAGTCATGATCATCTCCACCATAAACATCTGCCAGCATTCCAACAACTGTGGTGCTCGGCAACACGAGATCGCACCTGAGCAAGCAACTACGACTCGCAAGGCCAGCTATCTACCAAACACAGGTAATGGGAGGTGTCCAAGGCAATATAGAGGCTGCACGGGATATAACTGGTGCATGGAAACTAAGCATCGCGACACGGATAGCAATAGATCAACAGGAGGAAATAAAGACTATAAATGCAAAACAGGTAGAAGGGGAAGAGATGCTCGTCTGGGAAACACTGTCGAAGGTTCATATCCGGAGAACTTGTCGATACTCGCATCAACTCATCGGCCTAATCCGCGAAGAAGCAAACACTAGAAGAAATACCGGATGCAATATTTAATGCTACGACAGAAGAAACGGCATGTTCATGGTATGATGCATGGTATGATGCATGGCATGGCAAAAGTGCGGTGCAACTAGACAATATTAAGCGGAACCGGGGCCCCAACAATTAATTAGAGGGTTCATGTTATTTAGCTACCCCACAATTCAAATGTTGTATTAACAGGGCGAAACATGGCACCGGTTCGCTACACCAATTTAATGGAGTCCGGAATAAGACAAGGATATCCCGCATATAGACTCCATATTTAATTATGAGGTGAATCGGCATAATGCCCCCATACCACAGACATGTATGCATGTATGAACAATTTATATGCAACAGTTTTATATATAGCATTTATAAAATAGGGGCTCGGGAAAAGGTTCACACATCTGGGTTCGGAAGATCTTGGGTTCCGGGGGTTCGGGTCCGGTCTCAGGGTTCGACGAGATCGGGGGTTCGGTCTTCAGAGGTCGTCGCAGGTCTTGGTTTGGCGTCGGCGGCTCATCGGACTCGCCCTGGTCGGTGTCGCTCTTGTCATCATGAAGATCTTGTCGAGTCCTCATATCGGGTCGTCTTGGCGTTCGGGATGAAGAACTTGTCGTGCTGAGGGCTCGGCCTTCGGATCCGGAAGGAGGTCTTGCAATTTTCCGTGAAGCCGATCTTGACGCTCGGTGGTCTTCAAGATCCGTGTGGCGATCTTGTCTTCGGGTCATCGGCTCCGGGAAGAAGACCTTGTCGATCCAGCGCGTCGGATCTGGGATGGAGAACTTGGCGTCCTTGTCGGAGTTCTCGGGTTTTGGTACCTTCACCTTGGGCTCCGGCTTTGAGGCTCGGCGGCGAGCTTGTTCGATGCCGTTGGCATCGGGCTCGACAGAATCGGTCTTCGGATTGGCTTCGATTGTCGGTGACAATCTTGAACCATTGCATGCGGTTTGCGAGAGGCATCCTTAACTTATCCTTCGAGGGTACATCACACCAACCCACATAGTCGACCATGGCGAGGCATGGCATCATGCCAAGCAGCACTTCCGTGTGGCCTCATCGGGTAGCGTCAACATATGTGTGGGCAGCAGAACAAAGGATCGATGCAAGGGTCTTGTCCCATACGGACATTGGCTCGAACAACTTGCGAACAGGAAACAAAACAAGAGGGGCGGCGAGCTAGTTCTTGAGGCCTCCAGGTGTAGAGATTGCAAGCTGCACAAAAGAAGGGTTCAAACGAGGGCCAGGTTGGAGAAAGGCCTCGTGGGCAAGCTGATTTCCCACGGCAACGAGGATGGAGGTTGGGTCACCCGCGGGGCCAGAGAGGCGGTCGGCTCCACCAGCAGGCGGCGGTTGGATCTTACAGGTGAGGGAGGGCGGCCGGGCTGAGGGGAGCATGCCGACGAGGTCACCCGGCGGCGACGCTCGGTGCCACGGGTTGCAGCAGAGGTCGGGCGCGGGGCTGGGGAGCGAACAGCGGTCGACGACGACCTATGGGAGGAAGGCGCCGGTGTGCTCGGGGACAAGTACTGCAGCCAGCGGAGGGAAGACCGACGAGGAGCTTGAGTGGCGCCGGGAGATGGCGCGAGGAGCGGGAGGAAGGAGGGTCGCGAGCAGGGAGGGCTGGAGGCGGGGGACGCGGAGAGATTGCGGGATGGGGACTGGGGAGCAGGGTTGAAGGGCGGTGGGTCCAGGGTGTCGGGCGGGCGTGGGGATGTGGGCAGGTGTTGCGGGAGGCGTGCACGGTGCGCGGGTGTGGAGTTTGGTGGGCAGGAGTAGGTGGAGCGGGTCTAGGGTGGGGTTGGTCGGGCGCAGCAGGCGGGAGATCTGGGGGTGTGCGTGCTGTGTTGGGTGAGGTGGAGGGAGATTAGGGAGCGGTTGGTGAGGTGGATGCCTGGGATTGGCCTGGGTGAGGTGGTGGTGTGGCGGGTTGGGTCTGGGTAGGATTAGGTTAGATTAGGGTTTGGAGGTGGCCGGCCAGGCTTTCAGGCCTGGTGGGCTGCCTCCAAAAAATAATGTAAGCTTTTATTCTAAATTTAAAATAGACTTTTGTAAATAGTTTTTAGACAAATTAAAGACCCGGAAAAGACCGGAGTTTTGATTTGAAAATAAGACGGAGATATTTGGAAGACAAAGGTAGGCTTTTAGCAAAAATACTTTCAAACAAAAAGATGCATGCTGATGTCAGGATGATGCACATAGATAAAACACCACGATTTTCTAGTAGTGGTTTTAGCGGGATGCCACACATGCTCTCTGTCGTTAGTAGCTATCTTGGCCAAGTAGATGCTAGCAAATCCAAGAGGGAGTATTTATGCTCGATAGTGGGTTCATGCCTCTAGTAATATGGGGAAGTGATAGAAATCTCTAAGGTTGTAGATGTGTTGTTGCTACTAGGGAGAAAACAGCAATCCTTTGTCCATGGGGCAATCGTATTGTTTACTTTACACACTTTGCTTAATGAAATTATATGTTGCTTGTAACTTAATACTGGAAGGGGTTTGGATGATAACCTGAAGGTGGATTATTAGTCATAGATGCAGTTGGATTACAGTCTATGTATAATGTTGTAATGCCCAATCAAATCTCATAGGGATCAAGATGTCTAGTATATGCATTGTTATGCTTTCTCAAATCTGTCAATTGCCTCGCTATAATTTGTTCACCCAACATGTCATCTATCTTAAGGAGAAACACCTCTAGTGAACTATGGACCCCGGTCCATTCCTTTATCATTGATATACCATCTACTATTTACCGTTTACTGTTTACTTTCTGCAAGCAATTACTATCTTCCACACTATATGTTTAATCCTTTGTTTTCAGCAAAACCGGTGAGATTGACAACCTCACTGTAAGTTGGGGCAATGTTTTGTGGTTGTGTTGTGCAGGATTCCAAGTTCCTAGTAACATCTTGGAGTTGTTTCCTTGCTCCTACTGGTTCGATAACCTTGGTTTCATAACTGAGGGAAAACTTTCTGATGTGCTCATCATACCTTGCTCTTGGGGTTCCCAACGAGCTCGACATATTTTGAGCCATCAGCCCCACTTGGGTGGCCAAGGCCTAGCCGGCCATCCCCTTCCTCCTACCTCCTTTGGTCTTTCCCTCATGGGCCTTTCTCCCTCTGGATTTGGCCCATTAAGGTTTTTTGACCTTTTAATTGATTTTCTCTTTATTAAATAATTATGAATAAATTATTAAATCAATATTTAACATTCATTCACATATTATTCAATCTCCATGGCTATGGAACACGTTCCACCTCCATTCCAGACATCCTCCGGACTTACCGAAACCCTTCCGGTTTTCTCACTTCTCTTTCTTCGGTGATTCTACCAATCATATAAACACTCTGTAAGCATCATCAAGCCATTAAGCATGATACCCCACGGTTCGGGAATACTCCAGACGTGGACACTCCCGGACCAATGATCAATAGAGTGACCTGGATGGCCATGTGACCCCTGTGCATTCCATGAAATCTTTCGCCGTTTGAACCATGAACGTCGTGTCATATTCCTTTTGTCTCTCGGTACTTGCATTGCCTAAGATCGGATCAATGACATCACCATGTCGGGTTCAATCTCGTTACCTAAAAAATGCTACTTGACTCGTTTCGACAAGTGATATCCCTGTGATCAAATACACGGTGCGCAGCTATTGGATATAACTTCTCCAAGTGGGCCCTCGAGTATCTTTCCGTCACGCGGATGGACAAATACCGCTCTTGACGTATAATGCCTCTACTATTCCTCCGAATACTTGAACACACCTTTATGATCACTGTTTAACCGTGTGACGTTTGATGTTATCAAACTACCCTCGGGAGACAGTGATTGATATAGCCTCACGGTCTAAGAAATAGTTCACAAGGTCTATTCTAATCATCATAACTTGACTTCATGACATGATCAGGTCACGATGTTTAGGTTGGGTATTAGTTCATCATCTCATTCTCAGAATGAGGTGACTCTATTTCCAACTGGCATAAATGCCACATGATCAGGAAACCTTGATCATCTGTTGACCAATGAACTAGTGACTAGAGTATCACCGCGAACTGTTGGTTGTTTATATATCACACGTGTATTGACATTTCCTTTCAATACAGTTATAGCATGATATAAAACTTAATCATAAACTTTATGAAATATGATAATAATCCTTATTACTATTTGTCTCTAGGGCATATTTCCAACAAAACAGACCAAAGCCTTACGATTGATGATGTTGGTGAAGATCCCAAGCAGATCACTAAGTGAATACTATACTCTCCCTTTCTGTCACTAGGGTTTCGCGGGCCATATGTCGTTCTCCACTCATCTCACCTCACACCTTGACCAATCCGTGGGATCTTCGGTACCTACAAGTCCTCGGATCGAGGTAGAGACAAAGATAGAAGATAACAAAGCTCCTATTCAATCACTACACAAAGATAGAAGATTTTTTACGGGCTCGTCCAACTTGGTAAAGTAGAGGTCCATCTCTTACTTGTATGATATTCTTATAGTGCTTGAAGAAGAGGTTGCATTGAAGAAAGTAGGGAGGGACGGAATGAGAGAAACCATGGTCTAAGACTTTGAGTTACATTAGGGGGCTTTTTGATCGTGGGCCTTACAACTTTAAGCAATGGTTGGAAATTTATGACTTAATGAATCCTTTGTTTGCACATGAAAATGGTCTTAGGACCAATTGTTGTACTGTATTTGTTTTAGGAGAATAAAACTTGACAAGATGTTTATCATGTTATTTTAAAATTATTCGACTTGCTCACGAACCTAGGAGGAAACAATACGGTGTAACTTTTAGCACTAGAAAATTTTTACATTTCGCTTTAGGTTTTACTTGCGGCAATCCTCTCGTGAGAGAAACAAGAACTCAACACCTAACTTATCATGGTTACCTAGAAGTACTCTCTCTATTCAGAAATATAGGACATTTTAGCTTTGTAAAATAAATGTATCTAGATATTTTTTAGTGTATAGGTTCACTCCGCACCTTTAATACGTCTAGATACATGCGATTCACAAAGCTAAAACGTCTTATATTTCTAAACCGGAGGAAGTACAAAATAACATGCAGAAAAAATCGGAGTGTACAACTAGTAGATCGTTACTGTTAAAATTTTCAAAATTACATGGGAAAATAAGTTAGATCGTACTAGTAATAATTAGGCTCACACGGGGAGGCAAGTTGAGGTTTAATAAGGTGATGAAGGAGCCTGAAGAAGTTTCCAAGAGGAGATACAAACGGGTACGGGGAGAAAATGTACGTAGGAGCAGTATACATACACAGCGAGTTCGTGTAGCGGTACATACACGTAGGGCCGGGAAGAGGGGAACGATCCGTCGCGGCCACGAAACCAAGTCCGCCACGTAAGCAACACGATTTGTTTTCTTTTTTCACACGACGATATGGTGACGCGTACGCCGGCCGGACTCCTCTCCCCCTATATATCCTGCGCGCCTTCCTTCCGCCGCAAGCCCCCCTCCCCCGATCGATCCATCCATCCATCAATCAATCCCCCCACACCCGCGAAAACCCTAACCCCCCGATCGATCTACCGCCCGCCCGCCATGGACTTCTCCTCAGACGAGGAGTGGACCGTGCTGGACGCCAAGAACCCCGCGGACTCCTCCGACGACGACCACGGCGTCTGCTCCCTCGCCTCCGACTGCTCCGACCTCGACATCGACGTCTCCGACCACGACTACACCGACTCCTCCGATGACGACCAGATGTCCAACGGCGACGAGGAGGAGGACCCGTACGAGGTGGACGACGAGGACGAGCCGCTGCCACCAGCGCGGCTCTCGCGCCCGCTCTCGGGCATGTTCCACCACACGCCCTGGGACGCGGTCGCCTACGCGGCCTTCGACCCGCTCCGCGCCGCGGCCTCCGCCAAGCGCCTCATCCCGGACCCGGCCTTCGCCGTCTTCCCGGAGGACGTAACCATCCTCGCCTCGGCCCGCGGCCTCGTCTGCCTCCGCGGCGCCAAGTCGGGGCTCTACTACGTCGCCAACCCGGCCACCTTCCGCCGCGTGCGCCTCCCGGTGCACCAGCGCGACCACCGCCTCGACGCCGACCCGGCCGTCGTCATCACCTTCGAGGACGACGCCAACCCCTCCCGCAAGACCGCCGACTTCTCCCACTACCACGTCGTCGTCGCCTTCCAGGTCCACGACGGCGTCTGGGCGGTCGAGACCTTCTCCTCGCGCACCTGGCAGTGGACCGTCGGCGGCGACATCTGCGCGCCCGAGACCGTCATCGCCGCCTCGGGCGTCGGCGCGCTCGGCCGCGCCTTCTGGCGCACCACCATCGGCCACATCCTCTGTGTCACGCCCGAGACCGGCTGCGTCGACCTCATCCCGGCGCCGCACGAGGTGGCCGCGCGCCCGCACTGGGAGATCGGGGAGATGGAGGGCAACTTCGCCGTCGCATGCGCCGACCACGACTTCAGGGAGGTGGCCGCGCTCTACATGGTGCCTGCCAGCGCCAGCGAGGTCCAGTGGGTCTGGGCGGGCCAGTTCGACGGCCACAAGGCCGGGTGCCACGCCGGGATGACGCTGCTACGAGCACAGGGCGCCGCTGAGGTCGTCGTCTGGGACTCCGTGCCCGAGCTCGTCATCGCCATGGACTTCGACGGCAGGCAGACGCGCAGCATCGGGCCGCTCGTCGGCGGCAACTACTACACCGATTTCATCCCCTATGTCGGCTCAGAAACTGAGATCTACAGGTAAAAAGATCTACACCGATGAATAATCAGTACTACTAATGTTTGCTACTGCCTTAATGAATAATAGCTACTCCACTTTGCTCTGTTTAATGATCTTGACATGCAAAACTACTGCACTCTGCTCTGTTAATAATCTTGACATGCAAAACTACTGCACTCTGCTCTGTTTTCATGAACAGAGGATTTTCTTGTTTTTGGTCTGCAAGTCGGTTTGGAAATTACATAGCACTTTTTTTTACGGACGAGTGATTAATCTCAAGTTGGGATTGATAATTGTGCCTCATTGTTCTAGATGAATAAAGTTTTTGTTTTGGTAGACGCGTTGGAGTTATGCAGACTTTCCGGAGTCTTTCAGTCCTAGTCAATTTAACATGATAACACGCTGTATATGGATGGTGATATCAGCATGCATATTGACTTGACTCGTTGGCGTCTACCTGTTTGTCAATTGGATCATGCTTCTTTAGGTTTCATTGGTAGGCCTGTCAATTTGCTTGTGCTGTCTCTGTCTATGAATATTGACAGAAAAGGTCTTTCTTTGTCAGTCTGATCTGGACTAGTGTACTGTTTGATTAAAAATTGTTTGCCTGAAAGTTGGTCTTCCACTTTGCATATAGGTGTGATAAGATATTATGGATTGTTTATCCTTTAATTTCTCTTGCAATTTCCTTTCGCTTGTTTTCATACATGAACCTGCTGAAGTAGAAGATTCTTTACTATTGCTATCTGATTTATCACTTGAAAGTCCTTATCTGTCTAAATTGTGCATTTTTACTCTTGCTCTTTACATCGTTTGGTACTACTTTCGTTGGTGGTTGTGTAATTGAGCAGATGCAGATGCCTCCTGTGCTGAATGTATGATACTAGTATGACTGTTTATCAAAATTGACTTGAAAGTTTTTATTTGTCAGCCTTGTATGGCCCAGTACTGCTTGTTTATAAATTGTTGCTTTCCTCTTTGCAAATAGAAGTGATAAGATCTAACATGACTGCAAGATCGAATATTTTCTGTGCATTATCTGGTCCTTCTATAATATGATTGCAAGATCACATATTTTCATGGCACTTTGAACTGAATTAGGAATTGGACGTTGGTGTGCATTGTGGTTGTGTCCCAATTTCAGTCACCCACTGAAGTAGTTACTTTACTACCACATCTGATTTTTATAACCTTAAAGAAACTTGTCTGTAATGGTAATGCGTATTTCCACTTGTTCTTCACATTGTTTGTACATGCTAATGCGGTTATTTAATCATCGCTAATCATAGTGAGCAAGAAAGTTGGTCTTCCTCTTGCAAATAGCAGTGATAAGATCAAATATGATTGCAAGAGCGAATGTTTTTTGTGCATTATCTGGTCCTTCTATAATATGATTGCAAGATCACATATTTTCATGGCACTTTGAACTGAACTAGGAATTGGACTTTGGTGTGCATCGTGGTGTAGTACTTGGCCTGTCTTAATTATCTGTAATGGTAGTGCATATTTACACTTGCTCTTCACAATGTTTGGTAGTACTCCCTCTGTCCTAAAATGAATGACTTCACTTTATCTAGATATGTATGAATCTAATAACAAAACATACGTATCTTGAGAAATTTGAGTCGCTTATTTTGGGATGGAGGGAGTACATGCTAATACAGTTATTTAATTATTTTTGAGGTTTGGAGAATCCAAATTCAGAGATGTATGACATGTTCTTTTGTTCTCAGTGAGGAAGTCGGTGCTGTGTTCATGACTGTAGATGCAGTTACATTCAGAGTTCCACAAGCATCTGTGAAAGAAGAAGTTGAGGAATCCAACTAAATATGTAAGTATATCAGCACGCTCTGCTCAACACAACCTGCAACCCTCTTTTCTTTATTTTTCACCTTCACACTGTCTTCCAGCAACACTTGACTCATGTCCCTCTGTTCTATCCATCTTATATTTCAGGTTCCAAAAATTGGCAATGAAGAGCAAGGAATAATGAAGCTTCCAGATCTGTGCAGCATAAGGAGAGCTCCATAGATAGAAGAAGCATCATTCCTTGGACGGATGTTTTTTCCCGCCTGCTAGCTACCTAAGCATTCTCTCTTATGCAGTTTCTCTAGTGTCTCTTATGCAGTTTCTCTAGTGAACTACGCTACTATCTCGCCTTTAT
Source organism: Avena eriantha (assembly GCA_910589775.1). Taxonomy (NCBI): domain Eukaryota; kingdom Viridiplantae; phylum Streptophyta; class Magnoliopsida; order Poales; family Poaceae; genus Avena; species Avena eriantha. Next base: position 99,119,755 of record OU342743.1, on the reverse strand, counting down.
TTTTCTAAGGGACACAAACACTATGTTCTCTTATTGCTTATTAGGTGTTTTCTTTTTGTCTGCCGTGTACAAAGTTAGGTTTGCAGACGGTCTGTCGTGGAACTTGTTTTTTGTGCTGAATATTTGAACTAGCATTCTGGTGTAAGTCTGATGTCCCAGTTCGTTTGTTCTCTCTGCTGGTGGCTTGAGCATGTTGTGCCTGCATAATTTTGCACATGCTGCTGGCATTCTTCCGTTGTTGTGTTGTTTGGGTTCAGCTACCCCGGTGTCCTGTTTGCATCTTGTAGAACTGCTTTTATTTCTGTTGCTGGAGCAGCCACTCGTTAATACAGGTAAGCTTTTCTCAGTTGGATCTGGTGGAATCTCCCCTGTATAAATCGGTGGTTTTATACTTAGTAGCAGCCATCTCATCCAGGGGATCAGTGCATAAACTTTATTAAGCTGGAGTAGGTATACATTGTGATTGTACAGCTACTCTCAGAATAACATCAAAGCTAGAAGAATCTCGACGGATGGAGAGAAGCTGGAACATTGCTCATTTCCTTCAGCTCGAACCGCTCAGTTGTCAGTCAATTTGCAGAATCACCCTTTGCCCACCTGTACAGCTTCAAGTTCTTCCATATATCCCAGAAGTTCACCGAAAAGAGCCTCAGTAATGCGCATGGTTCCTGATACTTCCAGCCCTCCTCGTCTCCTAGATATAGCCTGAACACTGCCAATCTGCCAACTAAATCCAGTGAACCATCAGGGTCAAATGCAAACATATAACAGGATTATTACGGCCAAACTCCGCCAATCTGCCAGCTAAATCCAGTGAACCATCGGTGTCAATTGCAAACATATAACGATAATTATTACCACCAAAATCTCTGACAGTGTCAAAATCTCCCGTCCAAGTCCCAGGATGTAATCTTGGCAACTTTTGTTCCTCTCTATTCCAACACAGCAGCCCAGAGTAATTTAGCATGCTCACACTGGATAACAGCATCCACATCTTACATGTGCCATCATCATCCATAGCGTGCCTTTATAGTCAATTCGGTGTAACTTGGCAGTAGACCCTTTCAAGGCTCGCCACGTCATTCAGTTTCCACCGCTTGCGCCACAGACCCTCTGGGTACTGGCTAATACTGTCTACAAGGATATGGTATGAAGACTGAGCAAACAGAATAGATGCCAGATCTTTCTTCCCTACATACTACACACTACATCTACCCTATCTGAAGATAAAAATTCAGAGTAGTTAGTAGGGCTGGAATTCAGCACAGCAGTTTATTCAGCATAACTATCAGCACCTACATAACTTCCTCCCGCGCTAAATGAAGGATCAGATCATACCCCGGTTAACCAGCAAATGCCAACCTCCCTTTCCAAGCATTGCGTCACTAAATTTCTGAAAATCATGGAAAACCATGATGTCATCTCTTGGAGACTAACAGAACCCAAAGCAAGCAGGGACATCAGCAACCTTCTTCAATGGACCCATCATGATTGCTGCGAAATTCAGAGATGCAATGTAGGTAATAATGAGAGTTGAGCAATCAAGAAAAACACATGACGATTCGACCAGCAGAATCTTTCTTTTCACCTATATATAGAAATTTAGATTTGCGACTTGGTAGACAGAGAGTAATAATTCAACTACCCTGACTACCTGATCACCTCAGAATCCAGTAGACCTGAAGTCACAATCGCCCCTGGTGGTGCCTTGGACGTCATCCACCACTGGCTCGACCACCATCTGCACGACCACACATGATGATTCAGCTAGCAGTTTATTTCTTTTCACCATAGCCATTTGCCTAAGCCATCGAATAGACCAAGAGATACATTCCAAACCAGCACATACTAAACACTACATCTATAATGTCTTAAACCTAGAGGTTGAGAGATGCTAGTAATTCAGAACACAAGACACATCCATCAGCAGTTCATCGCCGACATCCATCCATCGACCCTGACTGACCAATTAGATCAGATGCCGGTGGAGCCGAACCCGCCCTGGCCCCTGGCGGTGCCCTCGAGGTCGTCCACCTCGGCCACCTCCGGCGTGGCGACCCACTCGACGACCATCTGCGCGACATGGTCCCCAGGCCTGACGGCAAAGTCAGTGCCCGAGTGGTTGAAGAGCAGGACCCACACGGGGCCACAGTAGTCGGCGTCCACCACGCCCACGCCCACATCAATGCTGTGCTTCCACGCCAAGCCCGACCGCGGCGCTGCAACCACAATCCGTCCAAGCCGCAGGATGTAATCTTGGCAACTTCATTCCCCTCTGTTCCAACACAGAAGCCCAGGATAAATTAGCTTGCTCCCATTGGATAACTGCATGGAAAAAACCCTCTTCAGCATGGTAACACATCTTAAATTTGCTATTTATTCGAATTAATCCTTTTTAGCATACCATCAGATTGCTTTCTGGTCCACTCCTGGGCAAACTAGTAGGCCATGAAGTCGGCATCTTCCCTTTAGAACTCGAGCACAAAGACTGGGGAGGATCAACCTGCAAACGCCAAGCAATGCATCGTTAAATTTCTGAAAATCACATAAGCCCATGCTACGTCTTTCCTTTCGGCATCCACATGTTTTCCTGTCTTGGAGACAGACAGAACCCATGGTCAACTAAGAAACATGAATTGCTGAAAAAAATTGAGAGATGTGATGGAGGCAATGGGGATTCAGAAGGCGGCATGATTCAGCTGGTAGTTTCATTTCTGTTCACCCATAAGCATTAGCCTAACACATCCATCCAAGAGATGCATACGAAACCAGCTCGCATAGAAGCACACTACATCTACCCTGTCTGTCTTAACATTGAAATTCAGAGATGCTACTGATTCAGACCACGAGGTACTACCAGACATCGGCAGTTCATGTTATCACCACATCACATAGATCCGTGATAGATTAGATCAGACGCCGGTGGACCCGAACCCGCCCTGGCCCCTGGCGGTGTCCTCGAGGTCGTCCACCTCGGCCACCTCCGGCGTGGCGACCCGCTCAACGACCATCTGCGCGACACGGTCCCCGGGCCTGACGGGGAAGTCGGCGTCCGAGTGGTTGAAGAGCAGGACCCCCACGGGGCCACGGTAGTCGGCGTCCACCACGCCCGCTCCCACGTCGATGCCGTGCTTCCACGCCAGGCCCGACCGCGGCGCTGCGACCACAGAAGCATTCCGTCGAACACGTGAAGGGCGGAGCAAACATGGAACAAGGAGGAGGAGTGGAGAGGGAAGAAGCGGTACCGATGCGCGCGTAGGTGCCCTCGGGTACGGCGACGGTGAGGTCGGTGGCGACCAGGGCCCTGCCGCGGGCCGGCACCACGGTCTCCACCGCGCTGGAGAGGTCGTACCCCGCGGCGTGCGCGGAGGCGCGGGACGGGAGGACGGCGTTTGGGGAGAGCCTCTTCACCTTGAGCGGCAGCGGCGCCGGGGAGGGGGTCGCCTTGGGGTGCTCTTCCTGGACGGAGTCGGCGGCGGTGTTGCCGGTGGTGGTAGGGGCCATTGTGGCGGCTGTGACCAGGGTTCTTGGCGAGTGGCGGCGGGGGTGGTGGGGCGAGGGAGGAAAGGGAAGGGGGAGAGGGCGGATGGTAGATAGTGGGGGTGGTGGGAAGGGGCGGAGGCGGAGGAGGAGGCGGGAACGTATGCCGAGCATTCCCGCCATATTTTTGCTTCTGCGTCGAGAGATGACTAACTTGCCTGCCACTCTTTTGTAGCCAAAAGTTCGGATCATCAAAATATACTCCGGTCCTGTATATCTAGACATGTTTTAATACAGTGACTATTGGACACCTAGCTGTTTTTCAAGAAAAAATCAAGAAGAGGCACCGCACTGCGCACTCTTGCGTGCGGCCCGCAGCGATTCGGAAAAAGGCATCATGGTGTCTCCAACACCCGCTCTCACACCTCAATCCCCATCTTATCCCCCACACGGGCGCTCTGCACCACATATTCGTGCTCTCTCTCTCTCTTTGAGAACCACGAAAGCAGCTCTACCCCGCGCACGTAGCGCGAGAGGTCGCCACCGTGGAGCACGCAGAAGGGAAGGCCGCCGCCACAGAGCACGGAGCAGCAGGGAGGTTGTCGCCCCCGAGCACGCAGCCGCGGAGGAGGCTGCGAACGCGCAAGAACAAGCACCCGGGGAAGGCCTCCCCCACACCTTGCACGCAGTCACGGGAGAGGTGCCGCCACGTGACCACGCTACATTAGGAGGCCATCGCTGCAGAGCATGGAGCGGGAAGGCGTGCAGACGACCACATTGAGCCATGCCCGCGAGGAGTCCTGAACCAAAAGCTTCACCCAGGCTGGAGCTTGCGGTAGTGGGTTAGAAGGGAAGCTCGACAGGACCTCCACGGCGGCTCGCCCGAGCCTTTGAGCCTCTACCATGCCGGTCGTGCTCGTGGGTGGAGGAAAAGATACATAGGAGAGAGAAGTGGTACAAATTAATCAATCTCACAATTAGACTGATTTTAACCTGGCAATTCGGCTTACCTAATCTAGCAGTTAGGCATGTTTAGTCTGGCAATTAGTACTCTTGCAATTAAGGTGACAATTAGGTATGGTTAAACATGGCAACCAGGAATAATTAATCTGACAACTAGGATTGTGACAAACAAGGCCTAATTAATCCCCAAATCAGTAATCTAGCAATTGTGCCTAATTAATCACGCAATTATTCCTAATTAATCTGGTGATTATGCTCTGATTTATCGGATAATTAGTAGTAACACTATAGAGCTCAGTGATCAATGGAACATGAAGACATGCACGTGATAAATTTATCACGGAGTTGACCACGATACGGATGCATGCAGTGGACCTGCCACGATGGCTTTTGTCCAGTATTTTTTTCGGAACAGCCCGCGTTTATGTTATTTGGGTTGTGATTACCTGGTCCAGCAACCGCCGCATGGGGAGGACTGGTGTGCGGCGTCGCGCGTTAGTCCAGTCCGTTTTTTAATTAAAAAACAAATACATTTTAAATCAATAGAAACTTGACGGGTGTAAAAACTCGTTACTCAAGAAGAAACGAGGAGAAATGTGTTTGTTTCATATTTTCCCAAAACAGATACATTTTCTAACTCAGCCCAAGAACACATTGACTCGACTACTCAATATTGAGTCTTCCCCAGCCCAACACCTCATGTAACTTAGTAAAAAAATGTCCAACACTCAATACTGAGGATTAAAAAGCACAGAACCAGTGGGGAAGTCCAGCTAAAGTTAATGTGCAGATCTTCCTTCTCCCCCAAGAATGAACATCAGGCACGTACTCTGCCGCTCAGTCGATCCGTAGCAAGAAGAAAACATGACGCAGTGCTCCATTCTCCCTGCCGCTAAGTCGATCTGAGGGCTTTAGATCCACAATTCCCCCTGCAAATACAAAATGGGGTAGTGCAAAAGAGAGATCAGCTTCCAATCAAACAAGAGAAATGGAATCACAGGAGAAATTGGAAGGAAGGCATGAAGACAACTTACTTCTTCAGGATGCTCACTTGTCTCAGGTAAGCTCCTAAGAACTCAACTTGTTTCTCTATAAAAAAATTGTATATCAGATTTAGAATTTAAACTTAGGTTTCTAGCTAGAGAGGTTGAAGTATAAGCGGAGGGAATATAACTGGGATGCAGTATAGGGTTAGCTGACACAAAATGCAAGGAAACCTGACATCATGTAGAGCAGTTATTAGCTGAGATATCATATGAACCAATGAAACAAAAAATGGAATACAAAATTACCTGGATGGATGCAGTAAAACGGGTTTATAATCTTCAAGTGCAAGCATCAAAAAAGTAAATAACAAGTTTAATGACCAAAGCACATACAAAGTAGTTCAGAATTCGCCCAAGAGGCAATACATCACTTATTCGAATTACATAATGAGAACAAAAAAGGGCTTAATAACAAACAAATTCCATGAATAGAAAGCATCCTCAGAGTGGGGCACTTCTAAATCCACTCGTCTCATTTAACACTGATGCATGACAGAGAGGCTACATCATATGGAACACTATCTTGACAAACTGGGGATTGTTCATGTAAAACATCAACATCACATCTTGTCCCGGTCCAAGGTCATTGCTCACAGCAAACGGATTTAGGGTGCTCGGGAGCATCATTTTCACTTTTGTAATCTCTAACATCACCAAACTAGAAAAAAGAACAACCAAAAAATGAATCAGTATGACATAGAAGTTGAACAAAATCGTACATAAAATATGATAACCAACAGGAACAAAAACCTCTCTATAGCAAGGTGCAAGCTTCTTCTTCCACTACCTCTTCCCAAACAAATTCTTCTTCTTGTGGTTAATACTAGAAAAGAATTTGATCAAGTTCCCCTTCCAAACAGAAATCGTAGGTACACTTGGATCAACCATTCTAGCCCCCAAATCCAATGTATCAAGATAATACACCTAAAAATCAAAGAAACAATAGGGGTCCTTACTTAGCAGAGGCAAAATCAAAAACATCAGGGAAAAACACATCAAAACGAGATTAAAAGGATAAACACAACTCACTTCAAGAGCATAACTGTAGAACTCAAAAACTTTAGGCTTCCTTCCATTGAATTTACAAATCTTGCTGAATTTGGATAATCCAGAAATGAGATGCTCATACACAAGCAAGCAAAAGTCAACACCAATAGCAGAAGCAGGTCCTTGAAGAATTTGAAGAATGGACAATAAATTAGTGTTTGGATAGTCATCGACTATAGGCAGAAAGGAACACTTAAATGTGACCATCATGGAACAATCAAATACTTCTTTATCAGTTAACACTTCTTTGGATTTCATCTTATTCCCAAAGAAAGTTATGTGGGGTAACTCTGTCAAACCAAACATCGACATGATGAACTTAGCCCCACCATCACTATCTGGCATGGGGACATAGCCATTGTTTGACAGTCCAGTGACATGATGTAAAAAATCCTTTGATAGTGGAATAACTTTGCAATCATCAACAATGATTTGTCCAGTGCCCCGCTGTCCGGCAACCACGGTGGCACCAGCCTGGCCTCCTTCCCGGTGAGTTCTATGTGCTTACTCTCTCCTATGTTTTCATGCTGGGCACAGTGCCCGTACACGTACACACTATGCTGGTGTTGGTTAAAAATCGGGTATTTGTGCTGAGTTGAAGGCTAATGTAATGTGTTGTTTGGGGCCTGGAGCATCTATGTAGGCTGACGGTCCTGTTCTGAGCTAGACATGGATTGAGGCCTAGGACATGGGAGTGTTTGGCCCTTTGACTAGCTTACACTGAAGCTTTCATCCATTTCCATTTCATCTTTACCTGGGCATCGAACTAGGTATCATCTCATGCTTCTTGTACCTACTACTTGCGTACTTTGGCTAGTGTCATGAATCTGGATGCACTTTCTTAATTTTATTTCTTCTTAATGTTGTCGCCATTGCTTGTTGTGCAGCAATTAATAAAGTAGTATCATCATCTGGTTCTCATTTGAATTAGTATCATCATCTGTCTACAGTTAGCCCGAGGAAGTGCCCTGCACAGAGGAATCCTACGATGAACCAGGTACTATCAGTTTGGTTTTCTATTGCCCTGTCTATGGCTGATTTTGCGTATATGGTCATTGAAGAAATCTGAACTGTCGAATTTTTCGTGCAGATCATCATCTATAAAACGACATGTTCCAGCATCCATCGTCCTTGCAGCTAGCCGTTATCTTTGTTGATTGGCTGGCGTCTCACTATGGTTAAGAAGACCCTCATGGGAGTAGGGGAAATAGGAGCTCACAGTGATTTGCAAAGCTATCAGGTCGTGTCTACATTCTGAACCAAACAAGGCATCATCGAGTAGGCCAGTATGCCTCTGATTCTTAAGCCACATCAGTTTTCCTACTTGCTAGGGTGTATGTATTCTTGTCCACATAGATTAGCACCTGAAAATTTTCTTGACTGGAGCTTCTCTCCGTGAGGGATATTAATTGTGTAGTTATTTGCAATGCAGAACCATGGCACATATTATTTGTCCGATATTGCTGGTCTGATGTACATGTTCTCTGGAGGAAGATGGTCGGGATGCTGAAAAGGTGTCTTGTTGAAACTATTCTCTTGCTGGACAAATGCCCCTTCAACTCATGGAAGACACAATACCCAGGAAACTATGTGGCGATGAAGAACTGATGATGACTGGGCTGGGCATACACCATAGGCGGTGGAGGTGAAAAGAATGGAATGGAACTCTTGTGATTATGTAAATCTTGTGTGATGCTCAAAACTTGATTCTGTCTAGATTGTCTGATTTTCAATTTGCATGCTATGATGTCCTGGCTCTAGCCAGATATACATTGAACCTGTAATGGAGTGGGATGGTGTGGTGCAACTCTGGATGGTGTTTCATTGTCTGGGCAAAAGAGCCATTTTTGTTTAGGCTAATAGATGTGGTAGAGGCAGCTGGACGACAATATTTTTGTTTGTGTGTGTATATTGAATTTCCTGTGTTGATCTCCAGTTTCACGGTGTATTACTTTGGAATTGTTTTTTTTATTGTGTATAGAATTTCCCTTGTGTTGTATCAGTACATATTTTATTGGTTAGTGAGATCACAGTTTACATTATATTACTCCCTCCGACCCATATTAGTTGACTTGGATTTATCTAGATTCGGATGTATCTAGTACTAAAACATGTCTAGATACATCCGAATCTAGACAAATTCGAGTCAACTAATATGGGTCGGAGGGAGTAGAAAAACTAAGGCATTTTGGAGCAGCCTGTCTTGGCTAACTCGACCCTAACTTGTAATTTCATGGCTCCAATCAGGCCAATGGAAAACAAAACAACCTAGATACATTAGTGGAGCTTAGTCCGAGAGCCACGGGTTCCTCCGCATTGCCCCGTTTCATGTTGATTTCCGTCGCAGAAGGTTGAGCGGCCCCAAGTATACAACTAACCCTAAGAAAAAAAAGAGTTTACCTACCGGACTGCCTACTATCCCTAGTAGAAAGAAACCAATTTAGGGTGCTCGGGAGCATCATTTTCACTTTTGCAATCTCTAACATCACCAAACTAGAAAAAAGAACAACCAAAAAATGAATCAGTATGACATAGAAGTTGAACAAAATCGTACATAAAATATGATAACCAATAGGAACAAAAACCTCTCTATAGCAAGGTGCAAGCTTCTTCTTCCACTACCTCTTCCCAAACAAATTCTTCTTCTTGTGGTTAATACTAGAAAAGAATTTGATCAAGTTCCCCTTCCAAACAGAAATCGTAGGTACACTCGGATCAACCATTCTAGCCCCCAAATCCAATGTATCAAGATAATACACCTAAAAATTCAAAGAAACAATAGGGGTCCTTACTTAGCAGAGGAAAAATCAAAAACATCAGGGAAAAACACATCAAAACGATATTAAAAGGATAAACACAACTCACTTCAACAGCATAACTACAGAACTCAAAAACTTTAGGCTTCCTTCCATTGAATTTACAAATCTTGCTGAATTTGGATAATCCAGAAATGAGATGCTCATACACAAGGAAGCAAAAGTCAACACCAATAGCAGAAGCAGGTCCTTGAAGAATTTGAAGAATGGACAATAAATTAGTGTTTGGATAGTCATCGACTATAGGCAGAAAGGAACACTTAAATGTGACCACCATGGAACAATCAAATACTTCTTTATCAGTTAACACTTCTTTGGATTTCAGCTTATTCCCAAAGAAAGTTATGTGGGGTAACTCTGTCAAACCAAACATCGACATGATGAACTTAGCCCCACCGTCACTATCTGGCATGGGGACATAGCCATTGTTTGACAGTCCAGTGACATGATGTACAAAATCCTTTGATAGTGGAATAACTTTGCAATCATCAACAATGATCTAGGAAGAAACATTGTTGACACAGCTAGCAAGCCAACAAACAAAAGCAGAAGGAATTTCACATTTCTCAAAGGACAAAAGGCAGCCAAATTCAAAATTGCTAATACTTGTTTGCGACGACTGGACAAAGAATTCAAATCTCCCAGAAGTACTTGATAGAATAAGAAATAAAATTGTATCTACCAATAGCATGTCCATTAAGCCTCCTAATTTGAAAACAATTACAAGAAAAACAAATACAATAACTAAAAAGTTTGAGAACATACTCAAAAGAATAACAATTGAGGTGCAAAACATAAAAAAAGAAGGAAAAGAAACAAGCAAACAAACCTTTGCCCACTCTTCATTGTGGTGGCAGAAGTTGGAGAAGTTGTTCTTCAAACTTTCCACAACCTAATATAAAGAACCAAAAAAGGAGTGAGCAAAAACAAAAACCAACAGCTCATAAAAAAGCATAAGCATTAAAACTCATATTTTAAAAATAAAAGAAAATTATGTAAAATATAAAAACCTCTTTGCGAAAGAACTCAAATAGAGCATAGTCCAAAAGTATTTTCCTTCCAGGATTTACATTCTCATGTACAAAAACAAAGAGAGGCAAAACCCATCAGCAAAACAAGAAAACACAGAACACATGAAAAAGAGATACAATATCATACTTTATCGCTTGATGACAAACTGTGCTCAATACTATTAATTTAAGACAATTCACAATCAGTATCATAATTTGGGGAATGAGAAAACCTTAAATTCCCTATGGGAAAATTGTCACCAAAACTCCTCTGATTAGCAACTCTACAAAAGAACAAAAGGTGAACATGCAGTTTATGAAAAGCCCGACTAAAAATCACATACAACTTATGCATCCATAGATAATCAAAAAAATATATGCCCACCACGAATAACTCATACTACAGGCGTAGCAAAGGATGTCAACTAAAAACGACTGATATAATGAATCAAAGCAATACAACTGATACATAACTAACAACTGCCATAGCTAATCAGAATTGCCCCAAAAATTCATCAACCTAGCCTGAGATATTAACTAGGAAACACATAGCGTATTGAACAAAAAGCTTCAGCACATATAGAACTGAACACCTAACTTGCTCAACATGTTCCCCCATGAGTATATAATATATACACAACATCAAGTTTGTGCAGATCCGCTTACAAAATGAAAAATATACATCAAAAGGTTTGTATGTGAGGGATTCTGTCTATTCAATCAAACTGTCCTCTCCCAAGGTCTAAACTGCCCTCTATTCAATCAAAATGTACTCTTCCAAGTCATTTCCCCAACTACTCCATGTATGCATCTCTGAAACTCTCGTATCCAAAAACAGAACCAAATCTAACAAAATGAGCAGGGAGAGTTGGGGAACCACAAAACAACATATAGATTTTGCAGATCAAAACTATGCATAAAAATGCTGAAATACTATACAGAAAAACCTAACACACCAACCAACCAAAACTAATAATTTAAAGTCCCAAAAAGACCTAAAAAGTCCCGAAAGGACCTGAAAAGTCTCGAAACGAGGTAACACACCGGCTGCATCATTGACCTGAAAAGTCCCGAAACCTATAATTTAAAGGAACTCTGGTTGAATCATAGACGTAATACACCACGAAAACGACCGCCACCACTAATCAACCAACCTACATATATCACACGAGGCAAACACTCTACAATGACACCACACCCTCTAACAACAGTTCAGCACCACACGCTACAGAGCAACAAGGCTAGAAATTTGCAGTAACATAAATTGAACAACAGAGCACTCAAATCGAGAAAAGTCCGGTGGCATACCTATCTCGCTGGCGGCGCACATGCCTTCCACGCTCACGAATCGGCGATTATGTCTCCGTCGGACGAAGGGGGGCGTGAGCTGCTGATCTCTCCCTCATAGCTGTCGGTGGGTTCTGCGTCTCCCCTCTCTCCGTCGACTGACCCGCCGCATCACAGACCGCCATCGCCTCCGACAATGGCCGAGATGGCTGCGGGTTCACATCTGCCGTCTCCGCCATGCCTTTCGGCTGTCTCCCTTGTTCCTCTTGAGGAACACGAACAGAGCAGCGGGGAAAAAGAGAGACCGAGCGAATGAAATTCAAAAAAGGGAAAACGGACTGAGCGAATAAGTAAGAGAGATAGAGACGTGTCGAGATTCAGAAGAAGATCCAATGGCTAAAAAAGTAGCTATTTTTCAATTGCAATCTAGACCAATTTAAAAAATCCTTTTTGAAACAATATTAAATTAATCTATGATATATTTTTTGAACGGGGAAGGGGTCTGCAAAGACCCCGATGCTGGTGCATTATGTCGGTGGAGGAACATTTACAGAGAGGGCCTCAGCAGAAAAATAAAAAATAACATGGCCTTGCAATTTTACAAAGAAGACCCTAGAAGAAACCACAAAAATGCTATTAGGTCCTAGACTTCTCCTTGCTCCTTCTCCACCGGAACCACAAAGTTGCCGAGCATGGTTGACTGTGCCACCACCAGCGACTTCACCACTTGGAGTGGAACAACGGGAGCACACCGCCTCAGAGCTAGAGAACCTCCGCTTCGACACCATCCCCAGGAGGAAGTACACCCTTCACCAGCAACACGACAAACATGGAAGGAGTGGCTGCCCTAAAGTGCCGCGGCGGAATAGAGACTTGCCATCGATGCACCGGCGGAGAGAAACTCCCAAAATAAAGGACCGACTGCCCTTCAGCTCATGTCGTCGATGGTGAAGACACCGTCGAGATTACGCTCCTATAGGACGCAACACTGGCGCATCCACACCGCCAACCTCCTGATCTACAGAGAGACATTCCACAATTCTTCCTCTTCTCGCCTCCACGGCCAGCCAGAGGGAGAACCACTGCAAACCTTCGCAACAGCAGGTCGCCCCACTAAATGCCTGCACTAGAGCATGCTTCCTCACCTCACCGCCATGGCAGGCCAAAGGATGCCCATCCTCGATGATGCTTTGCCACAGGACAAGATGGTAGAACACGATCTTTATTAGAGGAGCTGAGCCACTCTCCTTCTTCCCCTTTGACCAGAGAAGCAGGAAGACACCGATGAGAAACCCTAGCCTCCAGATCAGATCGGGATCCGGACCTGCTCCAACCTACTCTACTCTTGGAAATCAAGGAAAGATTATGCTCTTGGGACATTGCAACTAGTATTCTTTTCTACAAAGCGTATTGTTTTCTCTAGCTGCAATTAGATTCGGTATGAAGAGTTTTTGTTTCTCTCTCCTAGGGTTAGGCGACTCCATGGCGATCGCATCTCTCTAGGGTGAGAATCCATCTTTGAGTCGTTCTCGCAAGGGCGATCTCTTCCTGGTGTCCTTCTGCTCGGCTGTCGTGCCCTAGAAGACCTTTCCCTGCTTCGATGCGCTGACTCGGAGCGACAAAGGGGATCTCTTAGATTGCATCCCGCCCTTGGTCGACTGCGCGATCGGAGGGGTCAACGATGACTGGGCCGACAGAGGTGAATGGGCGGGACAAGGCGGCGATGAAGGCTCCGGCGATGGGGGCTAGCGGATCAGAGAGGAACTCTGGCTCGGTTCCTATTCAGGCGGCGGCGACGACCGGATCCGACGACAGCGTCTTGGAGATGATGGGCCGCTTGCGCCTTACTGCTGCTGAGGCGGTGGCGGTGGTTATGGAAGATAGTGATGCCCCGGTCCACTCTCCATGGGCAATTGTTGGGAAGGTGATGTCTCCAACTACACTGCACATCATCACGATTGCCTCTGCTCTCTGACCAGCGTGGGGTAACCCGCGAGGTCTAGTCCTGAACTCTGCAGGCGATAATCGGTTTGTAGCGGAGTTTGGATCGAAGGCGGACAAGGACCGTGTGGTGAACAGCCCCCCTTGGGTCGTCGGTAAACATGCGGTTCTTATGCAGGATTTCAACATCGATCTCAAGCCTCAAGATATGGTGTTCAATGGTCTGAAGATATGGGCGAGGATCATCAATTTGCCTTTCGGTTATATGAATAAAAAGGCTGGTATTGCGATTGCTGGTTCCCTTGGCTTAGAAGGAACTATCCCGTGTGTGGACTGCGATGCTACGGGTAGATGCTGGGGCAGCTATATGCGTGTGCGGGTTGAGGTCGATGTCGACAAACCGCTGCGGCGGGGAGTCACGGTCTTCTCCCAACGCCGGAATATGATAGACAGGTTTGATGTCAAATACGAGAATCTTTCCCACTATTGCTTTTCGTGTGGGATTATTGGTCACTCCTCAATTGATTGCAAAAATCCCGGGGAGCGTGATGAGGCAGGAAAGTTACCCTACTCGGCTGATCGGTTGTGTGCCCCGGATGAGAGGAAGAAGAAATCACAGGAGGGCCAACTCGTCGAGTGGATCAGCGTCGGCTGGCCTAGGCCCATTCCCTCCACAAGCTAACATGGAGAAGCCTGACCAGTCGTCGAATAGAAGTGGTGGGGCAAGGCAGCAGAAGAGTTCGGAGGGGGGAGGTGTCTTCTCCGAAGAAGAAGCAGCCAATCCCACGCAATGCTAATGCCCGGCCCTCTAAAGGTCTGGGGAAGGATAAGGGACCAGCCCAGGAGGGTGGTGCTCTCACGGTGGGACGCAAACGCGAGTCTCAACAAGCCTATCGTCCTAAAAGTTCTGTTGATGCGGAGGCCGTAGATAATTCTTGAGCATTGGTGGCTATCAGCACCGCCGCTCAGAGTGTGGAGGGGGTGCAAAATAATATAGAAGAGACGAGCTCCGACTCAAACAAGAAGCTGAGGGTGATTGGCAACAATGGATCGGCGGATCAGGCAGGTGCTGTTGAGCAGCCCCGCCAGACGCAATGATAGCCTTATGTTGGAACTGTCGTGGGCTTGGGACGGACGTGACAGTTGGCGAGCTGCGCTGCCTAGTTAAAGCTCATCGTCCCGCCCTCCTCTTCCTTTCCGAGACGGAGATGAGGGAATCCAGAGTTAAGAGTTTTATGTGGTCTTTGGGATATTTTGGCTGCTTCGCTGTGAGCAGTGTTGGCCTAAGTGGGGGCCTAGGTTTGTTTTGGTTATCGTCCTTGACTGTTTCCGTGAATGGGTTTAATAACCGATGCATTGACACAAATATTATATCGGATACTGGTGCAGAATGGCGAATGACCTTTGTGTATGGGGAACCCAAGCGAGAGCTTCGGCATGAGTTTTGGAGCCTTCTTCGTTCTTTGAGTACAAGCTGGAATGGTCCTTGGATTTTTTGTGGAGATTTCAACGAGGTTCTTAGCCAGGACGAGCATATTGGCCCTCGTGATAGGACTGAATCGCAGATTGCGGCTTTCCAGGATTGTTTCCAGGATTGTGGTCTGATGGATTTGGGTTTTGATGGCCCAAAGTTCACATGGTCGAATAAGCAGGGTGCATATACCTATGTCAAGGTGCGTCTTTATTGAGCAGTGGCCAATGCTAGCTTCTCTCAGCTCTTTGACAACTGCTTTGTGGATAATCTGGTCACTACGTCGTCGGATCATTATGAGTTGCTTGTCACTCTTATCCAGGATCCACGACGTACGGAGGGGCGACCGGTGTCCTTTTCTTTCCGTTATGAGGCATTCTGGAGGCGGGCTCCTGACTATAAAGATGCTATGGAGGCGGCTTGGACCGCGAGCTGTGAAGGCCCATCTTTGCTTCGGTCGACGTGGGCCAAGATCAACCGGATGGCACCGGTGTTGAAGGATTGGAGCCTTGCCACTTTCGGTTCGGTGAAGAAGAAGATCAGACGATTGGAGCAACAATTGTTCTACTTACGTAGCCAACCGTTGTCTGATGCGTCGCTTAAGGAGGAGCACGAGATAGAACACCAACTATGTGAGCCGTTTGAATGTGAGGAGATTATGGCCAGACAACAGTCAAGGGTGGAGTGGCTCCGTGAAGGTGACCGCAACCCTGCGTTCTTCCATGCTAAGGCGTCCGCTCGCAAGCATACAAACAAGATCATTTCTTTGCGACGAGAGGACGGGTCTAAATGTGAGTCTCAAGGTGAAATAAAAGGTATGCTCCACAAGTTCTATGAGCAACTTTTTACCTCTGAGCCGTGCGACTCAGTTGATGCAGTTTTGGATGCTATCCCGGTTAAAGTTTCTGTTGAGATGAATGCAGATTTGTGTAAAACGTACTCTGATGACGAGATTCAGACTGCTTTGTTTCAAATGGGTCCTACAAAAGCACCAGGGCCAGATGGTTTCCTGGCGCTCTTCTATCAGACCCATTGGGAGTTTTTCAAATCAGCAATCTTTGATGCCGTTAGGAGCTTCTTGAGTGGAGGTGATATTCCAGAGGGGTTATGCGACTCTATTATTGTGCTTATCCCCAAATTTGCCAAGCCGAAACAACTTAAAAACTTCCGGCCTATTAGCTTGTGCAACGTCCTCTACAAGATAGCGTCCAAGGTGCTGGCGAATAGATTGAAAGTGATCCTTCCAGAGGTGATCTCAGAGCAGCAGAGTGCTTTTGTTCCTGGGAGGTTGATCACAGAAAATGCTTTAGTTGCCTATGAATGTTTGCATACTATTCGGAACCAGAATAACAAGAAACCCTTCTTTGCGCTGAAGATCGACATGATGAAAGCGTATGACAGGGTGGAGTGGAGTTATCTTCATGGATGTTTGTGCAAACTTGGTTTTGATCCATCGTGGATTCAATCGGTGATGAGATGTGTTTCATGTGTACGTTATGTTGTTCGTGTTAATGGCGAAATCACAGCACCGGTTGTTCCCTCTAGAGGAATTCGTCAAAGAGATCCTATCGGTCCTTATTTGTTTCTTCTTTGCACGGAAGGTTTGTCATGTTTACTGCAACAAAAGGAGAGTCGAGGTGAGCTCCAAGGTATCCGCAATGGTAGACTCAGCCCCCTATTTCCCACTTACTATTTGCAGATGACAGTATCTTCTTTGCAAGAAGCGATGATAGGAGTGTGGATGACTGGATGCTCTTAAGAGTACTCTCAAGGTCTACTGTGATGGCTCAGGTCAGAAAATAAATCTTGAGAAGTCATCAATTTTCTTTGGTCACCATTGCCCTGACCAAGTGAAAGAAGGTGTGAAGACTAGTCTGGAGGTGCAAAGTGAAGTACTCAGCGACTTCTATCTTGGGATGCCGACTTTTGTTGGTATATCTCCCACTGCCACCTTTAACTTTTTGTATGATAAACTGTGGAAATACATCAATTGTCTATCGAGGCAACCTTTGTCTAGGTTTGGCAATGAAACCCTCTTGAAGGCAGTTGTCCAGGCCATCTCGACGTTTATCATGAGCTGTTTTTTGCTGCCCCTTATCACATGTGACAAGATGAGGGTTGTGATTGCTAACCGTTGGTGGGGGCTTGAAGATGGGAAGAGGAAGATCCACTGGAAATCATGGGAGTGGTTGTCGACGCCAAAGGCTCTTGGTGGGATGGGCTTCCGCGACATGGGGTTGTTTAATCAGGCAATGTTAGCCAAACAAGCATGGCATCTTCTCACTGTCCCAGATTCTCTGTGTGCGAGGGTTTTGAAAGGAAGGTATTTTCCAGAGTTTGACTTCTGGCATGCTTCAAAACCACGTTCGACATCATATACGTGGAGGAGTATTCTTCATGGGAGAGATCTCCTTCTGCAAGGTGTTTGGTGGGGTGTCGGCGATGGAAAATCTATTAAGATCACTGCAGATAATTGGGTGCCGGAGTTCCCCCTGGAGAAGCTCGTGACCCAATCCCTAATACCGAATCTCGCTACTGTCAATTGTCTCATGAATGAAGATTCAGCTTCATGGAATCGTGAGAATGTCTACGCTTTCTTTGCACAGCCTATTGCAGAGAAGATCCTTCAAATTCCTATCTCTAGACATGTTGGTGCGGATTTTGTCTGTTGGCCTTTTACTCGCCAGGGGGTGTACACAGTTCGTTCTAGTTATAATCTGGCGCGTTCGGTGAAGTTTGTTCAGACCAGGAGTAAAGCGGGCGGTCTCAGCTCGACATGGCTGCGGAATGAGAAACAATGGAAAGCAATTTGGCGGATCAAGGCGTCGGGGAAGATGAAAATCCACCTATGGCGTTTCGCACAGGACTGCCTACCTAGCGGTAGTCAGCTGAGGAAAAGACATATCCCTGAGACAGGTCCGTGCGTGTTTTGCGGTCGGCTGGAAGGAATTGATCATGCAATGTTGACCTGCCAGTTTGCTCGTGTTGTCTGGTGCGAAGTTAAGCAGCATATCCCTCTACACCTTGAGTGAAAAAACTTCGGGGCCAATCGACAATGGCTTTTTGACTTCCTTGATCGAGCTAATGAGCTGCAGGCGACTACGTTGGCGGTCTGCTTCTGGCACATTTGGGAAGCGAGAAATGAAGCCCGCAATTCAAGAGCGAAGCCGAGTCCAACTCGGACATGCGGGAAAATTTTGGCTTACATCGAGTTGATTAAAGATTCTTTGGGTTTTTCCTCTCCTGCTTCTAGGTGTGACCCCAGCAAGCATGTGCCCAAGTGGAGCCCACCGCCGCCGGGAGTGATCCTTCTCAACTCGGATGCAGCTATCTTTGAAGCGGATGGAAGCGTTGGCCTTTGCGTCGTGGCGCGTGACCACCGGGGCTCCTGTTTGGCTGCTTGCCGACAGCATGTCCAGGGGCTACGTTCACCAGAAGAGGCGGAGACCATGGCGCTCCATCGGTCTGTCACACTAGCTCAAGAGGAAGGCTACGGCAAGGTTATTTTCGCCTCGGACTGCCTCTCTCTTATTCAGCGATTCAAATCAAAGGCGATGGACAGATCCTCTGTGGGAATTCTGGTTAGTGGTATCAAGGTGGCTCTAGCCTCCTTCTCTTCCAGTTCTTTCATTCATGTGAGTCGCTCACTGAATGTAGCAGCGCATGATCTTGCAAAGTCTTGTAATAGTTGTCATTTTAGCGAGGTTTTTCATTCTGTTCCGGATTGTATCCGGGAACTCTGTGTATTGATATCATTTAATCAATAAAGCGTTGTTACTGTCAAAGAAAAAGATGACCTTTTCTTTCTTTCATCTCGTTCGTAATAAACAAATAAAAATTTCAGAATGACCACGTGCTGCGAGAGATCCAATTTAAAACTGTGGGAGATCTAAATCTGAAGCGAAAATAAACCTTCAAACAATATCTAAAGCAAAATTTTAAAACATGATGAAATATGACCACGTTCTGTGGGAGTAGATCTAAATCTAAAACTAAATTGAAAAGAAAAATCAAAAAAAAGTCGCGCCAGGTAGGGGTCGAACCTACGACCTTCCGCTTAGGAAACGGACGCTCTATCCACTGAGCTACAGGCGCTTTTATGTTGAAGGTATGGTGTAAGTTGGTATAGTATATCTATAGTAACGGTTTTGAGCTAGTAGCCTCCTAGCATATAGTACCTAAAACTGCTTTCCTTGTGATTTTTCTGGGTGCATTAATACTCTAATTTAAAAGTGTATATTTCTATCACACAGAGTTCAGCAACATCTCAAAACCGTTACTTTTGACGACATGCTTTGGTCCATGCCAGCAGCTGCACAGAATGGCATGCGAAGGAATGGGAGGATACAGAAAAAGATAAAAACACATCCAGTTTTTGTGCCAACTTTGAGTTTTTTTCCCGCAAAATTACACCAATCTATTAATAATCATCAACAACAGTATAAAGAGTACCGAAAGTAATAAAAATTGCAAATAAGTCATTGTATCACCTAGTGACGACTACAAATAGTAGCACGAGCCGAAGGCGCGCCGCCGTCCTCGCCCCTCCATCACCGGAGCCGTAAATTGACCGATTTATTCCAATTGCAAAAAAATTAGTTATTATTACTCTCTTTTTAATTTATAGGTTTGCGCAAGCATGTTTTCGAAAGTTGGTGGTTTTTTTGTGCAGTTATCAACACTTTTATATAAGCGAGACAAGCCCGCACGACAAATATAGAACATTTTCCATGGGAACTAACATTAAAAACCAAAAAGTACCAGCATGCACGCCTCCTGGTCATGGAGGCGGCGGTGCTCGCGCTGGAAACACCGGTCGCCGGTGGTGGTGTTCTACCATGTCTTGCAGACGCAAGTGAGCCGCATCAGCGACGACTTGATTGGGAGGAGAACGGTGGTGGTGTTCTACCATGTCTTGCAGACCCATGTGAGCCACATCAGCGACAACTTGATTGGGAGGAGAAGCAGGATCTGAAAGGCGAGGTCGTGCGACAGGTGGTGCATTGAAAAATGGTTGAAAAGAAAAGGAAAACAAATTCTCTGGTCTGACATCGCATAAACTTGACTTATTGACAATGTTATGGGTCTCCTTGTGGATTTACCCTTGGAGTGGCCCGATCTTCACGGTTTTGAGGCAGAAGTGAAGGGAAACACGATGAACATGACTTGAATGCAAGGTAAAGATACAAACACACGCCAAATCACACCCAATTCGATTTGCTCCCGTTGGTTCAAACAACCAATCCAATAGAATCCTTGGCGAGAGACCTTGCGGTAGAATCACCAAAGGAGAGATCGGCAAGCGGAAGGTAGAATCCAAATCAAGAAGAGAGTAGCAACCAAGTAGAATCCCAAAGGGGAGAGACCAAGCACTACTAGAATCCTTGATAGGGAGAGACCAAACACTTGAGGAGGGTCTTGACAACTTGGAGAAGGGCACCGACTCCAAGGCCTTGTACAACTCATAGATTTACTGTTGAGAGGGGGTTCCCATCTAGGATTTGGCACATGCCTTAATTCATCATCATCTCTAGGGTTTCAAGGAGGGTGTGGGGGCATATATATAGGCCAGCCACGAGCTAGGGGTAAAACAGGCATAAGCAGGAAGTTTGGGCATTACATGGGCCAAGCCCAGCTTAAGGCGCACAGGCCCACGATGCTCGGTCCGGAGACTCCGGTGTGGGGTCCGGAGACTCCGGTGTGGGACGGAGACTCTGGTCTATCTCCTGTGTCGCCTCCGGAGGGGGTCTCAGACTGTCCCAGGCGCAGGTTCGGGGCTCGGTCCGGAGACAGGCCGGAGACTCCGGTGTGGTAGACCGAAGACTTCGGTCTGCTGGTCCGGAGACTCCGGTCCTGCTTCAGCAGCTTCTTGCGTCTTCTCTTCCAGGCCTCTTGCTTGGGTGTCTAGGCTCCAGGGCCATCCTTGCCGCATCTTCTTGGCATCATGTTCATGGACCTAGTCACATCATGGGCATTTGTCTCAAGTAGGATTCCATTCGCATAATAACCAACGAAAGGCAAAGCATGGAAGGAGTTCACCTTTGGAGTGATGATTAGCGTGGCATGCTGTGGACCAAAGGTGGTTTTCGTATGTTGGGCTACATCATCTCCCCCCCACTTGAAAACGAGTCGACCTCGACGATGTTCGTTCATCATGCAAGGAAGGAGGTGTGTCCTTGGCCTTGTTCTTATACATGGTCGGATCACCGGTGTCGAAGCCATTCTCAAACTTGTTGAAGAGCTTGTGGTACATCTTCCCATCATGTTGTGGTTGGAGATCTTGTAGCCTTATCCTTGTAGTTGGTGGTGTATCTTGGGTACCTTGCAAAACCGACAACAAAGAGAGAGAATTGTATGAATGATTGTTAGTATGGGTCACACTCAAGTCTCTCTTCTCACATTTTGTGGCTTGCGTCGTGGCACTCATGATTTTTCCACTCATTTTTGGCTTGTGGCACTCACTCTCTTGATGGTGGTTCACTCTCTCACCACTCGTCTCACAAGGGTCTTTAGCTTTATCTTGTTGACGGGTGTCATGTTGAATGCGATGACTTGGCTAGGCGTCATGGGTTGGAGCACCAATTTCTTGTCATTCCACTTGAAGGAGTATTGGTTGGTGGAACCATGATGTATTGCTCATTTATCGTATTGCCATGGCCTTCCAAGTAGCATGTGTCACACGAACATTGGCACGACATCACACTCGACGGTGTCTTCATATGGTCCAATCTTGAAGGAGATGTGGACCTTTGATGTTATCTTGAGTGCTCCATTGTCATCAAGCCATTGGACATGGTAGGGGTGAGGGTGCTCAATGCATTTCAACTTTAGTTTCTCGGAAAGCTCTGTACTTGTGAGGTTTTGGCAACTACCTCCATCGATGATCACTTTTATGGACTTGCCTCAATTCCGGCACGAGTTTGGAAGATATTGAGGCGTTGGTCCTCTCTTGGGACGGAGTTTGTTGGCGAGATTTGTGCTATGACAAGTGCGGGGCCCGGATCATGCTCACATACAAGTGTGTCATCCTCGTCCATTGCGACTGTCCTTGCAATAGCTCGTTGAGTGAGAGCTTCATACTCCTCTTCACTTACGGAGTAGGTTGCGCCATTCTCATCCGTAAGCATCACTCGTGAGTTGGTGCACTCATATGACTTGTGACCTTTCACTCCACACTTGAAGCAAGTGACTTGACTATCCGATGTCGTGTTGGAGGAGGGTGCTAGCACGGTCTTTGCTTGCTTGGATGAGCTCGTTGCTTGGTTTGTTGGCTTTGCGGAAGCATTTGCATTTATGGATGCAAAGTATGACTTTTGCTTTTTGTATGCATTCTCCTTTTTCAAGTGCCGCTCAACTTTGGTAGCTTGATGGAGGAGCTCAGTGAGGTTCTTGTACGGTTGAAAGTCAACAATCTTCCTTATTGGGCAGCTCAAACTATTGAGGAACCTTGCTATGGTTTTCTCTTCGAGTTCTCTCACATCAGCTCGCATCATGATTTTCTCCATTTCCTTGTAGAACTCTTCAATTGACTTGGTGCCTTGTTGCAAGTTTTGTAGCTTGTCGAAGAGATCTTGGCGATAATGCTCGGGGACGAAGCGTGTGTACATCACTTCCTTCATATCGGTCCAATTTTCAATTGGAGGTTCCTCATTTTTCTCGCGGTTCTTTTGGAAGTCTTCCCACCAAACATTTGCATATTCCTCAAACTCAAGGGATGCCATTGCAACTTTCTTCTCTTCGGAGTAGTTGTGGACTCGGAAGATCTTGTCAACTTTGAGCTCCCAATCAATTTATGCATCGGCGTCTTCTTCTCCCTTGAACTTGGGCATAATGAACTCGAGCTTCCCAAACTTGCCCTCTTCATGTTCACGGTGGTAGTTGCGGTGATCTTGCCTTATGCTCGCTTCACTTGGTGCACGTGGTGGTGGAGGAGGAGCTTGATTTTCTCGATGACGCGGTTGAGGAGGAGCTTGATGCGCAAAGTCTCTTCTATGCCTTTGCTCGGGATCATTTGCATTCATTGGTTGTTGATGACGATGGTGGGGTTGAGCATAGAGGTTGTTGCGTCTCACGCGGTGTGCAGCCTCGTCATCATCACTTGTATCCCATTGTGGTGCTCGGTGAACTTGTTGTTGATGGCGATGGTCATGGTTCGGGTGTTGGCGCCTATCAACGCGGTTGTGTTCACCATGGCGTTCTTGTTCTTGGGGTGGTGGTGGCGCTTGTACCATAGCTTGTTGTGGAGGGCGACCATGTTCTTCTTGGTTTTGCGGATGCGCCTGGTGATCATGGTGTCGATGACGTCTTGCGTGATGCGATTGTTGATGTTGTGGCTCAACCACTTGTTCATGGCGATGACAAGCTTGATGTTCCCCGTTGTGGTGGTGGGGTTCTCCCTGATGAGAATGGGAGAACGAGGGGTCGCCATGATGACTTGAGGAGCGCGCACGAGACGAACTTGACGAGCTTGAATGGCGTCCATGACGGTTGCCGAGGTTGGCAATAGCTTGGTGAAGAGCTTGGAATTGAGCATTGTGCTCCACTTGGCGTTGCCAGTCACGGTAGTCGAATTCTCGAAAAGTTTCATCAAGCCGGTTCTCAAGCCTCTCAAATTGGGCATTGAATTCTTGGCGTTGCACCCATAAGTTGTGGCACGTGGCAAAACCATCTTGGTTGTTGAAGTTGCCATCTCCGCTTTCTCCGCTTTCCCTAGACATGTTGTTTGACCACAAGTGAAACGAGGGTGGTATTGGTGGTATGGTATGTGCAACCTTGCCTCACCAAGTCAAAAATTGGAAAGGTTGTTCTTGCCGAGAGCAAAGCAAATACACAAGACACACACACACAAAGGCCTATGGTGGATGGGTAGGAAGGTGGATAGCAAATGGAACAACCAAACGAATAGGTTATTGTCAAAAGTGGGTAAAATCCAACAAAACGAAGTCAAAGGAAAAGGTCAAAAGGGTGACGAGATCCTACGACTATACACACACGGTGGAGATTAATGTGGCTAACACGACTATGAAAATGAGCAACGAACAAAATTGGTCCTAACGAAGACTAATGCTCGGTGTCGTGCCAACACTAGGAGAGACCGTAACCCGTTTGCTAAAAGATGGAGAAGCAACGGATTTATACGCTTGCCTTGCTCTTGCTCGCACTCTTGCTTAGAAGCTTTGGACTCTCTTTTGTATTGGTATCTTTCTCTTTTTCTTTTGCTTAGAAGCTTTTTTTGTGTACCTCTTTCTTTGCTATGCTATGGAGTCAAGTTTTTGCTATTGCCTCTACACTATGACTTATGCAAGAGCAAGCGCACAATGCTTCGGCAAACACAAGATGAGCTACTCTCGATAGGTTAGGTAACACACAAAGGAAGAAGGGGTTAACAAGGGTGGTGCAAGTTATACCTTGTGGTATGTCGCACTTGCAACCGTTGGTGGAGGGATGGTTCGAGTTCCGTGGTGTCAATGTCGAGTGCGAGGCGTTGCGGAAGCTTTTGTTAGTTGACAGACACGCACAGAAACACAAACGTCAAAAGGAAATCAGTCAAAAAAGGAAAAGGGGGTCAAATTTTTTGTCAGGGCCGGAGACTCCGGTGTTGATGGTTCGGACACTCCGGTGTAGGCCGGAGACTCCGGTCTTGGGGTCTGAAGACCCCGGTCTAGGCCGAAGACTCCGGTTTGCCGGTCCGGAGACTCCGGTCTAGAAGCAGCGCGACGAACAACTCGTGTTCTTGAGCGGAAATTCGGCCCTTGAACCCTCAAATCCAGAAAATTTCGACCAAATTGGGCTGGGAAACGCAGGGCACAAGTATACCAACTCCAAAGACAAGTTTCTATTGGACTAAAACCACAATCAACTCACCAAAACGAGAGATCGATCCAAAGGCAATTTGGGGCTATATTTTTGGTATTTTTCAGTTTATGGTGGAAATCGAAGGGCGAAGTCAAATCCGTGACTAAAACCACAATCCGGAGACGGGCCGGAGACACCGGTGTGGTAGACCGGAGACTCCGGTCTGCTGGTCCGGAGACTCCAGTCCTGCTTCAGCAGCTTCTTGCGTCTTCTCTTCCAGGCCTCTTGCTTGGGTGTCTGAGCTCCAGGGTCATCCTTGCTGCATCTTCTTGGCATCATGTTCATGGACCTAGTCACATCATGGGCATTTGTCTTAAGTAGGATTCCATTCGCATAATAACCAACGAAAGGCAAAGCATGAAAGGAGTTCACCTTTGGAGTGATGATTAGCGTGGCATGATGTGGACCAAAGATGGTTTCCATATGTTGGGCTACATCGGACAATTTCCTAATGTTGGTGTATACAGGATGTGCATTATAAACCGTTGCTCAAGGATTTGCATAGCCACCGAGTCCTACTAAAAGTATTTTTTTGGAAGATAGATATGGGCTTGTAATTGATTAGATATTGTTTATATGTAGTGCAGCTTGCCAAACAATTTCATAAATGTAGTACTCATGGGCTACCAAACAGGTTTAGAGAAAGAACTGAATGCACTCCATCTCAAAGTTTTAAATAGCCGGCTATAGCCCCGCTATAGCCGCCAGGGAGACATCCCGCTACAGCTAAGGCCTTCAGACGCTAAACCAATGATAGCCGCTTTTAGCCTCGTTAAACAGCTATTAGCGCTAAAACTGGACACAATTTTAGCGGCTATAAGCTCCCACTCAGGGGCCCTGAACTTTTGGCCCACATTTTTTCTTTGTGCGGCCCAAATTTTCAGCAAAACGACACAGAGCATAACCCTAGCCAAACTTCACTTTCCCCTTCTCTCTACGAACAGAAAACGAGTAGCGAGTCGGCGACCATGGCGGCGCTAACTCTTCCGCCGGCCACGCTTGACCATGGCGGCGCTAGCTCTTGCCACCGGCCGCGCTTGCACCCGCTCCCTGGCCGCCCTATCTCCCGCTCCTTGGCCGCCCTAGCTCTCGCTCTCGTTCGGCGTCGACCCAGGCTGCATGCGGCTGCTGCCATAGATCCCACTCAGCGGCGGCCCAGCTGCGCACGGCGGGCGCGGTGCTCTTCTTGCTGCTGCAGTGATGTGTACGGCTGGACTGGATCAAGCACTGCCTTCCCAGACTGTTTCTGCTACCCCCGCTGCCTCTCCAGTATAGTGCTCCCGGCAACAATGTCAGGCAAGCCTCTAGTATCTAATCTCTAGTAGTCAAAACGCTGATTGGGGACGAGGAAGGCCAGCTATACAAGTTGTTGTTGCTCCATTTATGAAGATTAGATGTAAATCATAGCCAACGCCTATCTGTGCTGATCTCTTGTAGATGTAAAGATTGAACCTCACACTGTCAGATTTAGCAAAACCACTAAATGGACTTAGCCGGCTATAGCCCAGGCTATAGCCTTTCATAGCTGCTCGAAACGCCGCGGCTAAATGCAATAGCCGGCTATTTTAAACTTTGTGTCCATCTAGATGACAATATATATGCTTCCATCAGATAACAATATAGTTCTTCAGTTTTGCATAGTAAATCATCACAAGAATAAGATGGGGTCAGGTAATATCAAGACTACAGTAAGCAGCATAAGCAGAGCTAAACAAAGGTACAGCCTGACTTGGAACACCTCACCGGCGAGACAAATAGCACCCATGCCAGAGCCAGATACACCTCGCCGGCTGCAACACACCCTGTCATGCATGCAAGACCTCTAGTGCTGGGACACGGCGGCGGCCCATGCCAATTGGCCATGCTGGAACGCCATGGCCGCCACAAGGGCAACGGCCTTGAGGGAGTTTAAGCCCATCTCAGCTGTGGTGGCGCATCCGGTGCGGTAGCGGTACCCGGCCATGGATGCGGCGATGACGAGGAAGAAGGCGGTGAAGGAGAGGCCGGCGGCGAGGAGGAACATCCCGCGCAGCGCCACCCTCTTCCACCCGGCGGTGACAGACGCGATGCCCTTGATGGCCTTGGCGGTGGCATCCTCCGCCATGTTCACCTGCATTATGACCTCGAAGAGGAGCATGGCGGCCGTGAAGACGATGCCAAAGGTGTAGCTTCGAGTGCGGCCGATGCGAGCATAGAGGTCCGTCGTGCAGGCGTTCGCCAGGTCGGGCGGGTTCGTGCGGAAGATGGGGGCGTTGGTTAGCAGGAAGACAAAGACCACAACCAGCAGCCTGACCTGCTCCGTCGCCGCCTCCTTGAAGTCGAACATCGCCATGCCTCCAAAAAAACATGAAACTTTAGAAATAACCAACTTTGCTATACTTGATACAAATTACCAAGTCAAGCTGTCAAAGTAGTATATTCAACAATGAGTACCAAAAAAGTTTAAGCTTGGAAACATGGAAAGGAAAAAAGGGACTTCCAATCCAAGGGTTCAGCTTGGAAGATAGAAAACGGACATTAACAACACTTAAAATCTCGTTTTTCTTATAGAGAAAATGGAGACCGGTAGCGTCCCTACATCTCGTCAATGCTTACGGGGTATGAAGAAATAAGTTGGAAAAATAGAGGAAAATTAAAGATCTATAGCAATCCTGCATCTATCTCATCGATGGCTACAGAGTATGAAAGAGGGATCTCAAGACGCCTGAAGAGAAACAGGGGAAGGTAAAAAGAACATGCATTCAAGAACAATAATCGAACCAATAACCAGATCAAAAAACACGAGATTTCCTATGAAAAAAACATGTGTTTTTCTCCATAATATTCGGCAGCATCAAATTCTAGAGGGGAATGCAAACCTTGGCTATGCAGCTGCAAGACTGTCTCCCTCGTTGCTACTTGCTAGCTTCTGTCAAGACGGTAGAGGAGAATGCGAACCTTGGCTCTGCAGCTGCAAGACTGTCTCGCTCGTTGCTGGCTTCTGTCAAGACAGTAGAGGAGAATAGCTGCAAGACAGTAGAGCAGAATAGCAAGGAGAGGCTGCAGTTGTCTTTTGGTACAAGCTAGTTGTTCTCTTTTAATAAAGCTTGAACTGACATGCTACAAGCTATTCTCTTTTAAAAAAGCTTGAACTGACATGCTACAAGCTATTCTCTTTTAAAAAGACTAGTCTGTTTGAATAAAGAGTTGAATGAAGTTATTCTCTGTTAATAAAGACCTGCCATGCAAGTTACTCTCTTCATGGCATAATATATTACTTCAACAGTGGTACTAATCATTAGTTTTCTTATTAATCAATGGAATCATTCATTAGTTTGGCTTTACACTGATGACACAACGGATTGACTGATTGATTGATTTAGTACAAAACTAATCGACAACTAGTGCAAAGACCAACACTTATTAACGATCACACTTGGTGGAAACACAGAAGAGTCATCAGACAATAACATTGAAAGAGGTCATGTATAGCTTCACAGGATAGTGGCAACTATCGACAAAAAATTAAGATGCCAAAATATTACAGCTTATGGAGGACAAATTTAGAAACAACGCCACAGGAAAAAAAACCAAAAACAGCTGCTGATTGACGAATACAACAACCGCCATTTTCATGATGAAGTACCAAAACTTTCTTAGGTCATGTTGGTTCTGGAACAGTAAGTACATACTTGATTTAAATAATATACAAGCAACTATCAGGAACTCATGTTAATAATAGGTGACCCGGAACAGTTCCCCTAAATTGAAATGAATAGTATCATTTCGGGGCTAACCTGATACAATAGTATCATTTCGGAGCTAACCGGGCTGATACTCTTTCTTTAAGGATGTGTTTAGTTCGGGAACGAAGTGGAATTGAATGTCATGGTTCCATTCCACTGGAATGGGTTGGTTCCGTTCTTATGTTTGGTTAGGATAAAAAATGTATAATGGAATGGTTCCATCCTATGTTTGGTTGGGCCAAAAAAGTGGAATGAAATGGTTTCGTTCTATGTTTGGGTGCGTTTAACAAAAAAGATGACAAGAGAATATAGAGAGCGATAATGTTTGGGTGGCTTTAGCATAGAGGAATGGGGAGATTCCACCAATTTGGTGGAATGAGTGCATTCTGGATCTATAAGGAATATTCTCTTTCAAGGAACCACCTCGTTCCATTCTATTTCTCAACTGAACACTAGAACGGCTCTCGGGGGTGAAATCATTCCATTCCATTCCACTTCGTGACATCAACTGAACACACCCTAACTGAATGGCACTATCAAGTTGGGAACTATACTAGAGCTGCTGCACACTAAAAGTGCGTTCCAAATTCTTTAAACCATGGGCATGCATGACACTAACCGACTTTTTTTTCTTTTGGGGGACCAAAAAACAACCCTGTATTATCAATTTATCATTGGTCTTTTTGTAGGATTCCAACATATTGCAGCGTAGGAGGACAAATTCCAAAACATTATGGCAGCAAGACAAATGCAGAAGTAGTTGCTAACTAACAAATAAGACAACGTCGGCAAGAACCAAAAATTTACTAGGTCATGTTGGTTTTGGAACAATTCAAAGCACGACCGACTTGATTTAGGTTCAAACCTTGGAGAAATTTGACTATTTATTACTAAGTTGCCTGCACTTTGATAATATATACAAAGTTGATCTGGCTTTCACTAATTCTCTAGCAAGGACTGGTTTGCAAAAATATAATTGTAACTGGATTCCGGTGTTGTATACCCACACACGAACCGCTATATACGTATATACGTGTATACCCACACACGATCCACAATGATAGTCACGTCGTTCCTCCCCGGTACATGACGCTCGTTTGAATCGCTTGGCCTAGATAGTTTCATGTATCTCCTCAGAGAACTCCAGCGATCCAACTTTCATGCAGCTACTTATCCTTTCTCTCTGTCTCAGCTCTCTCTTCGTAAAAATGGATTGCTACAAGGAGGAGCCATCTTATGCATACATAAATAATCCATTTCTGCTAAATGTCAAGTAGTGCATTTGAAAACACGTCATAAGATGATCCTAGCACATGACAAATATCACAAAAAAATTCTCTCGATCTCTAAGGATGAAACATAAATAACTAGTTCTGAACCTGACAATCTGCTAATTGAGGTAAGTTCACATCTCACATAATGAATGACAAATAACTAGTACTTCAAACATCACAAACTTGATAGCAAACAAGCTGCAAATGACAGCAACGCTGGATATCTCTCTCATGACTAAATAAAGATCACAGGTTGAGCTTTCTCCTCTTTGGAGTCAACTTTTTGGGAGGTATTTTCATTGGCTTTGCAGCAGACTTGAGTGGAGTCTTGGCAGGTGACATAGCAGCTTGACTTCTTGTAACTGGTCCAGGGGACACTGCGGTTTGACTCCTTGTGACTGGCCCAGGAGACATTGTTGCATGACTGCAAATATAATTTATATAAGACATTTGCATAAAAAGGGACTGCCGTAAGATAGCAAGAAAATTATTTACCTCCTTTTCACGGGTGTAGGACTACATGGAGATACACTCCTTGGAGTCTTTGCAGGGGATATGAGAGGCATAGTGGTTGGACTGAAAGAAATATATGGTATCACAAAGCAGCATATGGACAGAAATATAACAAAACAAGAAGCTAAATGGTAACCTCTTCGCCTCTATGGTTGTGGAGGTGCTTCCATCTTCCCATGGAGCCTCATTTCTCCGACTATTCCTATCACAATAAGAAAATAGGAAACACACATATGCATAAGATTGAAGTGAGAACATACATATTTGGCATAAGTTAGAATACAAAAGGACATCGAGATTGTACCTTTTTTTCAACCCATTGTAAGGACATCCAGCTTCCCTATGCCCAAGCTCGTGGCATTTTTTGCATTTGTTCTGGCCACCTACCTTAGGTTTATTCCTTGAACCCCCCTCTAGAGCACCCTTAATCCGTAGTTTCCTATGTCTCCCTGCACCTCTTTTTGGTAGTGGTGCATGCAAAACAAAACCTGGGTCGATTACAGGCCACCGAGTCTTATGTGTGAGTGGTTCTACTTCCCCTTGATATGCTGCCCTAAATTTTTCGACTGTGTAGTAGTCATCCACAAACTCCTCCAGTTTGACATTAGGCAGTGCAGTTAAAACAACTAATGCATGTGGACATGGCTTGCCTGTATGTTGCCACTCCAGGCAAGTACATTCGCGTGTAATAACCTTGACTACATGCCTAATGCGATCCTTCTCTGTATCCCTGACCTCAGCACTCCAATCACTTGATACATGTGGCTTTAGATGGCCTAATCCTCTAGTTCTATTGTTCAATTCTTGTATGATAGCAGGCAGGACTTTACCTTGTAGACGCTCTCCAATTCTTCTCCTCTTCCTTAATAGGCAAATCCTTTATGTGCCTGACCCAACTATTAAAGCATTCTGCAAGATTATTATGTATGTAGTCCACCTTGATACTTGTGTTGAACATGCACCTAAAATAAGAGTGTACATTGAAATCAAATAATATAAAAATGAATTTACAAGTACAATAGGATAAAATAATTGCCATCAGTAGAAAATGTACCTCATCCATAGCAAATTGTGGTACGACTCTT
The DNA here is from genome assembly GCA_910589775.1 of Avena eriantha. NCBI lineage: Eukaryota > Viridiplantae > Streptophyta > Magnoliopsida > Poales > Poaceae > Avena > Avena eriantha. The sequence goes on along the minus strand of OU342743.1, from coordinate 99,088,242 downwards.
AAACACCTTAGGCTCTTCCATAAATACTTGTCTCATATGCCAATCAAATTTTGACTTCTTATATGCCTTAGCAGCCGGCCACATGTGGGAAAACTTTTCACCATGGAACTTTTTAACTGCATTTCCCATAAGGTGTCTGAAACACTCTCTTTGCTCAGCGTTTGGAAAAACATTCTTCACTGCATTTTCTAAGCCTTTGCACGCATCTGTGCATACAGCCAATACAGGAGGATCACCTATTGCCTTCTTTAGCTGACTCATGAACCAAGTCCAATTTTCCGTAGTTTCGGCATCAAAAAGTCCAAAAGCTACCGGAAACATCCAATTGTGTCCATCCAAAGTTGTGACTGCAGCTAGGTGTCCATTCCACTTGCCATTTAAATGAGTTGAGTCTATACTTAAATATGGTCTACGCCCACTCAAAAATCCATCTATGCATGGCTTGAATGTAATGAAGAACTTGTCAAAAAAGATTTTACCTTCAACTTCCTTAGTTGCAATCTCTACAATACTACCAGGTGACCTCAACTCGATCTCATCTTTGAAGTTGTACAACAATCGAAAGCTCTCTTCCTAGCTCCCATATAGATCAATAATAGCTCTTTGTCGGCCCTTGTACACAGTGGGATATGGAACCTTGACATTATATTCACTCTCAAGCATCTTTTGTAGGTCAATAGCACTCATGTCTGGGTTCTTCTTCATGATTATTTCTGCTCTTTCAACAACCCAGCTTTGAGATGCCATACTAGTTTTCTTCCTACTGGTAGAGGCACACATATGCTTGTCCTCCAGCTCAGTCACCTACATGTATAAACGGTGGACAATATAGTTTAAGCCATCAAGATCGCAATATTTCATACAAATAATGGACAAGAAATAACAGAAAAATATATGAAAGTGATGGATGAAAAATAGAAACAAGTACAAATTAATACACAAGAAAGAATAGAAGCAAGTACGCACCACCACAGTATTGCCTTCTTGCTTCTTCTTGGCCGTAATCTTCCATGGGCAACCATCTTTAAATTCCTTACAATTAGCCATATACTTTTTTGGCTGAGACATATTAATTTTTATGTCAAACTCCTTTTTAATAGCATAGTGTTTGAGTGCCATTCTAAATCTATCCATTGAAGGGAAAGTGTCGCCCACAACCATCGCTGGATTATCTATATCAAAGAAAGTGAATTGCTCCACGGGTGCATGATCATCAATAGGCAAGGCTGCACCCTCGATGTCATTGGCATCAATAACCGAGATATTAGCATCAACAAGAGCAGCATTAGCATCAGCAGCAGCCTGGCGCAATACCACGGCTGCCTCATCGTCCTCGTTCAGACCAAGCAAATTATACAGTTTGTCTTCCTGGACGTGAACAGTGTAATCGTCCGCTTGTTCTTGTTCAATCAAGAGAGTTGACCAGTCCACCCCACCAAAGGTTGCTGAGGCTGATGCATCGGAAGAACTACCAATCCCTACATCATTGTTATCCCTACACGGCAAGTAAAAAAATCAATCTCACAACTGGTGGCTTTCACGTGCAGAACCAATAGTATTAACACGAAATTGTGCAGAAAAGGCAAAACAGTGATGTTACCTATCAATTGATCCCATATTCACTCTTGTAATCCTCAATGCCTCTCAATTTCAGAAAATTTTCATGTCACAGACCTAGGGTCGAACATATTTATTCAGTACAGATCAATTTATTTGGAGTATAGAAAGAGAACAGAAAACTGAAAACGAGACAAGGAGATGGGGTAACCTGGCGCTCCGCCGTGCCCCTTGCGCTGGACGACGTAGGAGGAGCGCTGGCCTCGCCTTGCGTCGAGGCGGCGGCGGCATGTACAGGCGGGGGAATAGACTAGGAGACGATCGCAAGATGTATTTAGGCGTATCCCGTATATACTGGATCGTGCGTGCACATTTACCCAACGGATCCAGTTCCAAAAACATTTCACCAACCAGTCCCTCCTGTTGTTTTGGTAAAAGACGGATCAACTTTTTATATATTATCAAAGTGCAGGCAACTTAGTAACAAATAGTCAAATTTCTCCAAACCTTGATAGACAGAAACAATCACAGTCAGGGAATCATATTGATTGAGTACAAAACTAACCGACAACACTACGTGCAAAGACCAACACTTATCAGCGACCACACTTGGTGGAAACACACAACACAGTCATCAGACAATAACATTCAAAGAGGTCATGTATAGCTTCAGACGATAACTATTGGTGGCGGTGCTGCTGCTGCTGGCGGCGGCTTGACGGCGACGGGTGCTGCTGCTGCTGCTGGGGCCCGCTTGACGGCGACGGGTGCTGCTGCTGTTGGGGGCGGCTTGACGGCGACGGGTGCTGCCGCTGTTGGGGCCGGCTTGACGGCGACGGGTGCTGCCGCTGTTGGGGCCGGCTTGACGGCGACGGGTGCTGCCGCTGTTGGGGCCGGCTTGACGGCGACGGGTGCGGGTGGCAGCTTGGCGTCCTGCAGCATCTTGTCAATCGCCGCTGCCCTCCTCTGTGACTCGAACGGGTGGAACGACGCCGGCTCAGCATTCTTGTACACATCGATCCATCCCTCCGGCGGCGGATCTCCCTCCTTGTAGCTCGACCGGGCCACCGCCTTCCTCTTGGTGGCAGGGGCGCCGTAGCTGCACGGCCTCAGCATCCACTTCTCCGCCTCCTCCTCCTCCTGCCTACCCGCCATCAGATCGACGAGCGAGGCCTGTTCGATTTCCGCGAGCTGGTTTGGGGGAGGCGGCGGTATCGTCTCGAAGATGAACCCTAGCGGAGCCTCGTTGAGTCGTTGGCGACCCCCTTTCCTTTCCTTCTCCCCTTGTGCCCCGGGCTGGGTCGGGTCTGGGCCTCCACATTTTTTCCGTTTTCCTTTCCTTTTTCTTTTTTACTTTTCTTTGTCTTTTTCTTTTTTTTCCTTTTGAAGGAAACTCTACTAAACAAATCCAAAGCTGAGTGCGTGTGGGAGAAACAAATTCTTAATGCCACCAGATTAATTGTTTGTTCTGCTTGATAGGCTATTCTTTCTTTTTGCGAGTCATAAATTTATATTAATCAATCATCTGGTTTACAATCTTCATTACAGAGTTTAGGAATATCCCGCTTCAGCTCGACCCATATTGGCTAGAACATGGCTCACCGAGTTTTGTTCTCGCCTTATCTGCTCAACCTTGAACTCTGATCCGTCCTTTAGATGGTGTAGGACCTCGTTCACTAGAAAGGTATAGGTAGATCTCTCAATTCCATTGCTCTTGATCATGGTCACCGCCTTCGCACAGTCCATCTCAACCACCACGGGAAGGGTGCTCCGCCGTCGAGCTAGAGCACAGCGTTCCGTGCACGCCACCAATTCCGCCTCCAGAGCAGATGAACAGGTTGATAGGAATCTACATGACGAGAAGATAATCGCCCCCGTATCATCCCACAGGACCATTCATGTTCCTCCTGTCCGAGAATCCTCGTGCTAAGAGCCATCCACATTAAATTTTCCCCATCTGCTGGGGGAGAGATCACCGCCGTTTTGGTATTGCATCTACGCCATTCGCCTTCCTAGTCTTCTAAGGAACCACATGAGCTAGTCCTTTCCCCTTGATATGGTCTGACTGGTGGGTAGTATTTGATGGTGAAGAACGACTCAGTATAGCTGCAGAGGAATCGCCGAGAAGCTTCAACCGGCGGCACAGGTTTAAGGTGCACCACCTCATTTCTCACATGCCAGATCCTCCAAAGCAGCCTCAAAATCCTGACACGACTCTAGCTCCGATCGCCCATCCAGCAAGTGCAACACCCATTCTTGGCCGATGTTGGGAACCGATAGAGGATCGGGTAACTCCCATACCTCCTCCTTTGATCGCCAAAGTGATGTCGCCAATGGGAACCCGCAGAAGGCATGGTGGTTGTCCTCGTGTTCGGTACCACAAAGAACACATACGTTAGATATTTCGAGGTTTATTTTATATTTATTGTCCCAAGTAGCAAGGTCATTAGCAGCTAGTCGCCACCCAAAAATGTGTACCTTTGGGAGGGCAGGGCACCCCCATAACGTCGTCCAACTTGGATGATGCGGTGTAGACTGGGGCGGATGAACAACATAGGGTACCAATTGAGCTTGTACTTGCCTCTTTCCAACTTGGATGATGTGGAGGTTTGTAGGGAGTATCGAGAAGTATTCACCACCAGTGCTCTCGTTTTTCCAAAAACAAATTAAAAATGTTATTTCTTGATATAAAAAATATTGAGAATAAATATACAACTGCATATAAACATTTAATATGCAAGCCACGCGTTTTTCTGGAAAAAGTTCTATTTTGAAATTAAAAAATGAGAAATTTTAGAATAAAATTAGTGTTTTTATTCCATTATTATACAACCAAAACAAAATCTTTTTTCTGTGTCCCAAAATAGAACGCGATTTTTGATGAACTATTGCACAAGTATACAAAACATGTGTATGTATTCATGGAACTTTTTGTCTAATTTTTCTAAAATTTCAAATGACCATTTTGGAAATGGAGCTGCAGTGATCCCCGGTGCCACAAATCATCTTTCACCGCTCGGCCGATCCTTCTGTTGCTTGCCACTAGAGACAAATTCTCCATATATGTAGTGTCACACCATTTATGGCACACGTACCACTCCTCCTCAGTGAGTTGTAGGTCCCCGACGCTGTCAACAACATCATCGAGGTGATATCCTTCCTTAGCAACGATCGCAGAACTCCTATGTAACATTCCAGGATTAGCATCTAGAAGTAGTGAGACCATATGTGTATGCATTGCATTCATGCATAAGAAAATCCGGAGAATTTTCACGCAAAACTAAAAGAGCTATAGAGGGATCGAGATCTCTCTTGTTCATATGGAAACACAACGCAAGTGCTATGGATTTCGACATAACCTTTGTTGATTTTATTACTTTTGGGAAACACAATTTGAATTCAAAGTTCAACTATGAGCTAACATAATTCAAATAAAACTATCTCAAGTTATTATAAAATATTCCATGACCACAATATAATATTGTATAAATAATAATAATCTTTATTACATAAATTTGAATATAAAGAATCGCTTGTATAAGAATTATACTAATTACAATAATGTCTACTTAACATTTTACAACAAAGGAAGTAGAAATTGATTGTAATAAATAAATATATTACAAGTATGTAGATAAAGAAAATATTAACTTTAATAACTAAAACAAGTATTACAATGTATTTACAGTTGTCCAAATAGAAAAGAAAGAGTACAAAAGTATAAAGGAAAAGCTTAGACTAAATTTCCTATCTGATCTTTTCATTTCTTCTCTTCTTATTCTTTTGTCCCTGCATAACACAACAAAATAAAACAGTATGTGTACTCTCAGAATGAACAGTATAATGCATTGTAATCATTGATGGGTTCGTAGCAAGGAAAACAAAAAAATTCTACCGTAAGAACGAACAAAACCAAGATCTAATCTATGAGATAAGTGCAACGAGATAGATCTATACTAACCCTTGTAGATCCAAAGCCTTGTTCGAGATCGGATCTCGTGGTTGATGTAGTTGATCACTTGCCGATCTCAAGATCGAGTAGACGATCCTTTCGGCGCTGCGTTCCGGTAGCGCTTCCGCACTCGGTCACACATACAGCTCGATGTAGACGATCCTCTCCCCGTTCCAGCGGGCAGCGGAGGTGGTAGATCTCCAAGGAATCCCAGCAGCATGACGGCGTGGTGATGGTGGTGGAGAAGAGATTTTTGCAGGGCTTCGCCTAAGCCGGAGCAAAAGGAAGGAGGAGGAGGGTGGCGGCTAGGGCAGGGAGTAAAGGGGCAAAAGGGAGGGGTGGCGCCTCCCCTCCTTATATAGAGGGGAGGGGCGCCCTAGGGTTTCCCCCTTGGGGCCCACCCCTAGGGCCGGTGCACCAAGGAGGGAGGAGGAGTTTCCTTCCCCCCAAGTCTTCCCCTTTCTCTTTCTTGGTTTTCAAGTAAACTCCTTTGAAACTTCTAGAACCTTCCGAAACATTCTAGAAACTCCAACTAAATACTCCGGAACTTTTCCGTAACCTAGAAAAAGATTTCCTTTACATGAATCTCATTCTCCGGACCATTCCGGATCTCCTCGTGATGTCCCGAATCCAATCTGAGACTCCGAACAACATTCGGTCTCCAACGCATATTCCATATCTACCTAAAACAGCATCGAATCTTAAGTGTGTCACCCTCATGTCATCAAAGCACTCATCCGGTGATGGTGATTAACACAATCTCATGGTCGAAGGATTAGGTTACTATGTATTTGAAAGCTTGTAGCAAAAAAAACTAAATTACTTGATCTTATGCTATGCTTACTATGAGTGTGTGTCCATCACATCATTCTACTAATGATATGATCTTGTTATTAATAACATCCAGTGTCCATGATCAAGAAACCATGATCATCCATTAATCAACAAGCTAGTCTTAACAAGAGGCTTACTAGGGACTCTTTTATGTTTACAAAACACACAAGTATTAGTGTTTCCTAATAATACAATTATAGCATGGGATGTAAATATTCATCATAAACACAAATATATAATAATAACCATTTTATTATTGCCTCTTGGGCATATCTCTAACAATCATTTCATTATTGAGCTAATCTTAAAGGGGCAAGTTTCACCAATGTGTAAATCTGTTCTTATCAAACTCTTGGCCTCAGTTCAACATCATAGGCTTGATAGGGGCAAGTTTCACCAAATTGGTATAAGTCAAAAGATAAATAGTCAAGTTATAATCCAACTGTGAGTTCAGATAAAACAACTGGAAGGGATAATACCAACCCAGCAAAGCTGATCTTCACATCAAAAGATCTCAACTGGGAAACTTGAACCCTGGGAGGGTCCCACTTGACAGCAGCTTACACAACACATGCAGCCTCTGTGCTGTCAACAACACAAGACAAGCATATGAAGTGACCAAGGTAGAAAAGGAATCTATAGCCACCACAGGGAGAGGTTACTCTCACACATCCATTCCCTCCCTGAACATCACAAGATGAATCACCCAAAACACAAGACCACATCTAGGATGATTCCAGATTTGGTTCCCAGCTAAACCAATTAACCAACCACTTCAATAGCCATGGTTACCTGAATAAAATACAAGGCCAAGCCATGAGAACAAGGCCAATCTAGGAGGACAAGGCTAGCATATCAAGAATGAGAAAGACAGGAGTACCAAGAGGAGCCGCTCACCACAAGAATAAGTGATCAAGATCAACAACAACAGATCCAATCCCAACAAACTCATCAGCATTAGCAACCTTCTACAATAGCAGGTTATCCATCTAAGTATCTGTTCTTATCATTGCATCTTAGAAATTGGATGGGGGCAAGAGAAAATCCTCAGATGTGTACTCAAGTGGAGTACTAGGTCATCACTGGAAAGTTTTCATAAGTAGGTAGTAACTATTGTATCCAAACATCATCAGAGCCTCAACCTTTGCATCATAGGCAAGGGACTAATCCATTTTAATTTCCATCATTAAATCATCAGGAAAATGATATTAATAAGCCAATGCAATAAAAGGAACAACAGATCATGCTATCTAAAATTCTAGTGTGCACACTCCATAGAGAGGCACGACACTAGCATTTCTAGAATGGCATAAGCCATCTAGACTATTGCCAACAAAAATAAAGAAGTATGAGACTTCTACTTTATCTACCAGCAAGGTCTATCAAGTTCTTCACATCATTTTCCTAGCTAATCTAGCTAGGAATCATTGCAAGCAATCAGAGCATGAATTTAAATCATACCACTATGGAATATACTACCGTGCACACTCTAGGAGGCACCACAGTAGTAGATCCACTATAGTAAAAGTCATTAAAGGTTACACTAGTGTGGCATCCCGCCAAAAAACCACTACTAAAAAAATCGCTGTGTTTTTCGTGCATTGCATCATCATGACCGCATGCTCATGTCATCATGCCGCATTGCATTTGAGCATCGTCATCATCATGCATATGTTTGTCTAAAAGTATTTTGCTAAAAGCCTATCTTTGTCTTCCAAATATCTCCATCTTAATTTCAAATCAAAACTCTGGTCTTTTCCGGGTCTTTTATTTGTCTAAAAACTATTTACAAAAGTCTATTTTAAATTAAAATAAAAGTTTACATTTTTTAGGAAGCAGCCAGCCAGGCCCAAAAGCCCAGCCGGCCACCTCCAAAAACTAACCTAGACCTAACCCTAATTCACCTACCCAACACCACATCCCTCCCACCCAGCCGCCGCCGCCAGGCACTCACACACGCACGCACTAGCACACACACACCTACCCCACACCTACCCCCACCGACCCGGTCCACCCCAGTGGACACGCGCCGCGACCAGACCCCTCCTGGGCTCGCTCCCCAACCCCATTCTCCCGCCCGCTCCCGCTCTCCCCTGGCCACCTGGCCTCGATCGCCACCAACCCCCGCTCGCCCCTGCCACGTTTCCCCCGGTCCCACCCACTCACCCTCTCCCGCACGCGAGCCCCGCCCCGCTCCTCCTCACCGCCGCCAGTACTCCCTCCCCTCTCTGGCTGCCGCCCCTCTCCGCTACCTCCGCTCGCTCGCCGTCGGCCGCCGACCTCTCCTCCGGTGGGCCGCCAGCGTTGCCGGCCGTTTCCCCTCGCCGTGGGCTCCCTCCTTGTCGGCCCGGCCTCACCGGCGCCTCCTCGGGTCCGGTCGCGCTCCGCCTCCCCGAGCCCGGTCCACCCCGTCCCTGCGCGCCTCCTGGGGCCGCCCTTCGCCGACCGCTTCCCTCGTTGTGGGCTTCCCCCTCCACAACCCCCAGCCTCCACCGCCGGCTCGCCAGGAGCTCGCCCGCCTCTGCCGGAGACCAAGCCCCACAGCCGCAGCGACCCCGCCTCCGTCGCTGGCCCGCGTTCCCTATCCCCAGCCTGGTCCAACCTCGCCCAGCGTGACCTCGCCTCCCGTCGTCGCCGCCGCCAACCGAGCCCTGCCGACCTCCTCGTCCCTTCCGGCCGCCCGCCTGCGTCGCGGAGCCCCATCTCGCGAGCCACCGCCGGCTTCTGCTTCCACCGCCTCGCTGTACGGGCACGGCCCCGACCCGCGCCTCTGCCACAGCTTCGGTGCGAGCGCCCCCCGGATGCGCGCCTCCTCAACACCGACCCAACCTCCAACATGTCTTCCTCGTGGCTGTCTCCTACCGAGAGGACCAGGTCGACCCCAACGACAATGTTTCTGTCGCGTGCCTCTGGCCGTTCCATTCATGTACCGTGTTTTGTTCAGAGAGTTGGGCTATGCCACTGTTCTTCCTTGTTTGCTAATTCGTTGTGTTGCCCCTACACATGTGTCAAGAAGAACGAAGTGGGTATGTGGAGATTATCGTGTGCCCCGTCGATTGGTGTGCTTCGATTTCCTCGCTGGTATGACACGATGTCGAAGATGTGACGAAGAACCGAAACCCCACGAGATCTCTTTTCCCTTGTCTTGTCAAGATCTTCCGAAGATGTTTCGACCAAAGTCTGGAGCGACAAGTTCTCCTTCCCGGATCTGACTACCGAAACCGACCCCGTCGGACACCCCTCCAAGCCCCAAGATCTTCGGACCTTGATGTATAACCCCTTTCTCGAAACCCTATTTTATAAATGCTATATATAAAACTGTCGCATATTAAATTGTTCATACATGCATACCTGTCTGTGGGTTGGGGGCATTATGCCGATTCACCGCATAATTAAATATGGAGTGTTTATGTGGGATACCTTTGTCTTATTCTGGACTCCATTTAAATTTGTGTAGCGAACCGATGCCATGTTTCGTCCTGTTAATACAACATTTAAATTGCGGGGTTGTTAAATAACTGGAACCTATTAATTAATTGTCGGGATACCGGTTCCGCTTAATATAGCCTAATTGCACCGCATCTGCATCATATCATAATCATGCCGGATCTTCTGCCGTAGTATTAAATATTGCATCCGGTGTTTCTTTTAGTGCTTTGCTTCTTCGCGGATTAGGCCGATGAGTTGATGCGAGTATCGACAAGTTCTCCGGATATGAACCTTCGACAATGTTTCCCAGGCGAGCATCTCTCCCCCTTCTACCTATTTTGCATTTATAGTCTTTATTCCCTCCTGTTGATCTATTGCTATCTATGTCGCGATGCTTTAGTGTTCCGTACCAAATATATCCCTTGCAGCCTTTATATTGCCTTGGACACATCCTATTGCCTGTTGTTTGATAGATAGTCAGTCTTGCGAGTCGTAGTCGCTTGCTCATGTGCTGGTTCGCGTCGTTGTCGCTCCACCGTTGACGGAAGGTTGGCTTATGCTTAATGGTGGAGATGCTTTACGGTGGAGTTGATCATGACTTTAAACACAACTATTAAATTGCTAGATATAACTAATGCAAAGGCATCGGTGGGCAATAGATGTTATTTGGTTCTTCCACGCTCACTTGTGTCCCGTAGGACCCCGAGTACTTGATACCTGTTCCTTGACTATTCGCACTATCCACATCCGGGAGGCCTTATGGACCCCCCCGAGCCAGAGCTTGATTCATTTCTATTTCTTGGGGCCACAAAGTAGTTTGGGGCTTTATTACTATCCTGTACCTATGCCATGCTTTACTGCTTTATTTAAGATTGTGCATGGAGCACCTATACTGTTTAGGATTGCGGAGTGTTTTCGCGGTATCGACAAGCCCAGTCACACTTTCGGGTTCCCAGTCGTTTACAGACATTGGCGCAAACCTTGGGTCCGTCTTGGAGCCGGCCAACTTCGTTGCGGGTAGCTTAATGGGGTGGCCCCCTGAAATATTTATGAATCCTGTGATTGCTTTGTCATGAAAGCCTCGTTGGGTTTTGAGTTGATTTTTCCGAGGTTGATCGAGTGTGTGTTGCTATTTGTGCACTCCTGCAGGGTAAAACTTTCTGAAAGCCGTGTCCGCGGTTAGGGACGACTTGGAGCACAGTATCTCGATCATAGGCAAGCATAACTAAAGTAGTGCTATAAATTTGACTTAATATGTGACTAGTAATTAGATTCAACTATAACGGAATGGATATTAAAAATGCCAACAGCTGGTGGATCTGGGTTGTTTCGTGTTCTGATATACCTGCCTAGTAAGTATTGCAACTCCAATGGAATGTGATAAAAGTGCCAACAATTGCTGGGTTTTGGGATTCCTCAGGACAATTATATCTGACTAGTAAATGTTCCAACTACAACGGAATGGTGATTAAAATTGCCCACTACTTCTGCTATCAGGATGACTCATGCTATCTATATCTGATTAGTAATTGCTGCAACTATAACGAAATGAGTAAAATTTGCCAACTGTTTGAGTTCCTTGGTCCGACTTCCTCGTTTGGTCTCGAGGGGGAAATACCAGGATGGGCTTGTTTGGTGTTAGCTTCAGGTTGGATCCGAATAGGTCTTTCTTACCCCTCTCTGATAACCGCCAGTTGTCCCGAGTCTCTATAGGTTGTTTAGTGCCACTGCGCTGCCGCTTTAGCCCACCATACCTATGTAGGCGAGAGCCGCCGAATTCTAGCCTCACCGTGTACTGGCCTCAGTACTGACGCTCCTCTTTTTCCTTTGCCCTTTGTCGGCACCCCTTTTGTTTTAGCAGGTTAAGTTCGGCGTCGTTAGCAGGGTTACCCTTCCGGCTTGGCCTGGGCAGGGTTATGGACGCCATTGGTTATTCTTCAGGGCTCTTAGCCCAATTTGCATCTTGTCCGTACTCGGACGCTGTATCGTTTTCAAGGTGATTTGGATCTTTGTATTGTATATCTGTATTCTTGACTCTTGGAGTCATGTTGTATATATATCTATTCTGTGGGTCCTATCGAGGACTGTTGTGTAATGTTATTACTTTATTTTCCACCCGCACGAAAGTGCCTGGTGGGCGTCCTTGAATCGTTTCTATGCGGGTTTGGCGGAAAGGGCTAAAACTTGCATAGGGCAGTTTTGAGGGTGTTACAACTAGCAACCAGTATTCTTATCAAGATCTAATGCCTTGGCTTTTACATCATTTATAGTCAAGCATTAATCCTTAGTCAGCTACTGGAGCAGTAGATCATATCACTAGGAACCACTATTGTGCACACTCTTTGGAGGCACCACAATAGGGTTATAAAGCAAACAGAAGTCACTACTTGATCTTGCTAAATCATTCCCCACTTAATATAACATCTCCACATAATAAGTAAGCCACCATAAATAATTGGCAAATAATTTTCCTAGATTTTTCTTTCTAGGAATCATATTAACTCTAGTAGACTAACTGCCGGTACCTGTTAAGACTCATCACTGAAATCTAATTTCAGCCATTATTACTGAATAAAATTTAGTTAAGCCAACACCATAATTCAATATGGTATGTTACTGCAACCAATTCAAGCCAAAGGTCTGAACTCAAATGATCAACTCCCTAGAAAAGCCATTTATTAGAAATCATATCAAGTGTTCCTGTCATATTGAAAGAACAAGCAAGATATTTCTGCTAGGTATATTTTTCTAATCATTTCCCTAGCTCAAGCATCTACAGATCATTTCTAAGAGTTATTCACTATCACCACTATTAGAGACAAATTATGTCACTGAATAAAATTCAGTTGAGCACATCATTGCATCTATTATCCTGTCGAGAACAAGTATAATTAGAATGTCTGTAGGATCCTTGTAGAAGAAAACATTCCTGAGTCTAGGATACAGTTAAGCCAGTACTAGCCACTATATCATCAATTAAGTAACCACAGACTAGAGCAACCCACTTAAAATCCTTAAGATTACTACAAGTGATAGTGTATAGCAAACGAGGCTAGAAACAAAATAATAGGGCATCATAGATATCAATATGGAGTTCATCACAACATCAGAGAAACAACAATACACTAAGCAAGTTTCTACCTTGGCTAAGAGTAAATAGAGAGATGGAGGTAGAAGGAGGAAGTCACTTACTTGGGGGGCGAGGCCTATCTCGCCGTAGAAGTAATGGTGGCAATGCATATCGACGGTGGCAGCTACGACACGGCGGCATAGGGAGCGCGGTGGCACTCGACCTGCGCCAAGCCGTAACCTGCAGCTCCAAGCAGCCATGAGTATGGCAGCCGTAGCACCACCACACCAACCTAGCCCATGTCCTTGCCACCAGAGGACTTCACCGGACCACCAACAAGCGGCACGAGCGAGATGACCAGAACCCTAGCACCAGTGAGGGGTGGATGCAGCCAGATGCAAAAGCTATTTCCAAATCGAGTTGGAGGGCCAGGTCCGCCAAGAGGAGGTGGAGCTCCAGCGACCGACGGTGGCGACAGCAACGACCTGTCTCACCGGAATCGAGTCGGAGGTGGCGGCACCTGGCAGCGTCGCGAGAGAGGAATGAGGGGTCCGAGTCATGTGTGTGTGTGTGCGTGAGAGAGGAGAGAGTGAGCATGGATGGGTCGGGGTCAGAGTTGATCCCGAGTCTAGTGGGTCGTATGATTGGGCCCTGTGGGCCGAATTGAATAGTGGACTGGGTTGGCTCATAGGCCAGGCCTAGTTCCAAAAACAAAAATTAACAGAAAGAGGATAGAAAATAAATTCAATAACTATATTACCCTAGGATTATTTTAGCCCTAGAAAAATATAGAAAAATCCTAAAACTACATCTAATATATCAAAATGATCACAAAAATAATCTCTACTTAGGAAAATATAACATTACTTATTTAAGTTAAATAAAACACAACAAAATATTAAGACACTATGTAGCATCACATCTGTCTAACATCTGTAATGCTACATGGTCTAATAATAAAATGCTACTTCCTACATATAATTGTTGCATCATAAGTATATCATGCTCATGTCATCATGCCTCATTGCATTTGAGCATCATATAAAACCCTTTTCTTTTGGTTCTTATCTCATATGCACTATTAATTGTATTTGGTTCTTGATGAATTGTTAAATGCCCAAGTGGATATGGGGGCATCTCTTTTCTCAGACTCCACCATCCACTTTTACCACCAACACTTATTTTCCTTCTTCACCTCTACCTTGCTAATCAAACATGAGTATTTGAATCTTCTTTGGATTTTAACTCTAGATCCTGACAATGGGTATGGTTCTTCTCTTTTGTCTACATGCTCCCATACCTTGATACATGTTGTTCTCACAATATTCCTATTGGAATCTCCCGGGTCACCTTTACATGCTATGTGGTAGTAGAAGCCATATTTATATTTCAAATCATGTCTCTGTTTAATTGTGAGGATATTTGGCTTGATGGGGTCATGTCACACATAGTGGAACATACACGCTATATAGACCTTACTATTCAATACCCTCATGATTAAATGAAGCTCCGTTTGAGGCTTGGTTTCCATGAAGCATAAATTATATGAGGGATGTTGGAATTCTCTGTTTTGAGGCTAGTTTGTTTTCGCAAACTAGGCCAAGTTTAATTCATGCAAGTCCATAAAACTCTCTTCCTTTCTCTCTTTGGAACTCTATTGAATCTTGCTGAGTAGAAATCCTATGCCCTAAAACTTGCGATTCTTTTTCCGTATCGAGTGCTGGCCTTTGATTCTACCCTGGGAAGCACCTGCCCTTTTGCTAAAAACAACAGCTGCAACGTTTTTTTTCTAAGCCTCAGCTTGCAGCAGCAGATAGCCAGCCGCTGGGCCTCGCAGCCCAAGCAAAGCAGCAGGAGGCCAACCCCCCGGCCCAAACTTCCTCCACCGACCATATCGGTTCGGGACAGACAAACACCGACGCCGCCCTATTCCTCTTCTTCTCTTCGCCTGATGCCGTCTCGCCCTGCTCTCTCTCGGCAGAAAACGGAAAGCAGCCACAGCAGCGAGCAGGTCGCCGTCTCAGTCAGTCCCGTCACCTCGGTCTTCTTAACCTCGAGCTGTGCCTCGAACCCTAGCGTCGCTCCCTCTTCCTCCGCCGCCGCAAGGTCGGGCTCCCCTCAATTCTTCCCTTCCCGTGAAGCCACCATGTCTGTAGTTTGAGCAGCTTGTCCGTGCCGACGCCGTGGTCGCCGTCGAGCGCCGCCGAGGTCGGGAATCGTCTCGCCGCACCTCCGCTGATCGTTCTGCGCCGTAGGAGGAGCCGGAGCAGCCACACCCTGCGTCCCCGGCGACGATACCTGCAGGTCAGAGCCAGGCGCCATCATCGTCTCTGCCTCCGTCGCTTCCTTCCGTCCCCAACTCCGAAACCTAGGGGAATTGGACGAGGTGAGATCCCTTGGCCTTTTCCCCCACCTAGCTGCATCTCTCTTGTCCTGGTCGCACGTCCCTGCCGTGGATGGTGCTCGCCGGTGCAGGCCTGAACCTGTCCCGAAGCCGAGCCAACCGCCTATCTCTGTATTTTTTTTCTTTAGAAAGAAATAGCGCAGCCTTCCGTCAGTTCTTTGGCCTTGTGTAGGCACTCTTTCTCGATGATCTCCCGGCCATGACAGTACATCTATATCAACTTTTCTTCATGTCTATTCCAACTCGGTACATCCATCTACGTAGAACACAAAAATTTTCCTAGAACGGAGCGTTAGATCTCTCCGAAAACTCTTCCAAAGATCTGTCGATCTCACTGTTTTTCAGCTGCAGTCAGTTGACAGTTAGACAGTTAAAATGCCTCTGTTCATCACAAGATCCCGGGCAACCTGATCCACCTCTACCGAAACCTCCTAAATGAAAGTTCTAGAACTTCGCTCCCTCTACAACTTTGATTTTTGCCGCGACGCAAAATTCCCAGCGGATTCGTCGCCACCGTCGTCGGAAAACGATCGGATCCACCGCCAGGCACGGCCGTTTTTCTATCAGTGAGCAGCAGCAGCCGGTGCCGTTTTGCAGTTCGCCCCTTGCCCTTTTTTTAAGCCAACCCGCAGTCCCCCCGGAAGTCGTTGACCCCACACGTCAGCGGCCAAAGGATTTTTGCAAAAGGGCACCTCAGTGTCTGCTGTTTCACGACCGCGCCTCCCCGGATCGGCCGCGTGGCAAGCCCTGGCTGGGCCGCGCGCGCGGTGGACCCACCGGACGCCGGCTCCATCTGTCATCCGTACCGGCTAGCTCACCCCGCGGTGACAAAAGTTCCCGCGCCAATCCCGCCGCGTCACCTGTGCTGAGTCAGCGGCTGGCCCACCCGTCAACGGCTGTGGCTAGTTGTCCTCTGTGTGCGAAAAGTCCTGTGATCTTTTTCGGTTAATAAAAATAATTCCAGAAAATGTTTAATCTGTTTTAAATTCAGAAATCAATAACTTTTTATTAATAAATCCAAATAACACAAATGATATATGTTTTTGAATCAGAAAAATGTGAGGATTTTCAAATCTGCCATCCAAACTAATGTTTAACTCATTTAGATTTTCGAAATTTTTAATTGCATTAAAAATGCCTTTTCTTAATTAATTAATAACTTTAATTCTATAACTCCAAATTTGGCAAATAATATGTCTAAATCGATCAGCGCGACGAGCCTGTTCTATTGATGCATTCCATGTTCTGAATTGCAGCATGCATCATATAAATATTAAGTGGACAGCAAGTTATATGGGAGCAAAACATGACTAAAACTTAATAAAATGCTTTATTCTTGTACCCCACACCTCACCCATGCCATGCTACATTATTGCCATGTAAATTGTGTATCATTCAGCATGACATGCTTATTTTCTTGACGCATTTTATTTATATGTTTGTGCACTTTATTTATGTTGGCCCTTGTTTGTTTGGTTCTTCTTTCGAATAGACGTCGAGCAAGGGAAATATCAGGAATCTCAGGAGTACTACCCAGATCCGTCTCTCGCTTCAACTGAGCTGCCAGGCAAGCACTATCACATGCTTGTATACATATAGTACCTATTGCTTCTATCTTATTCTTGCATCATGGAGTCGCGATTGCATTAAATTGAATCCCAAGTACTGCATAGCCTTTACTTTTAAACCCCACTGAAGCTTGTTCCTCCATCCCATGAGCCATTACTACAGGAGTTGTTTGAGCCATGCGAGTCATAGAACAACATGTGTAGGGTATGTGAGTGTCTGATGGATAACAAGGTACCTAAACAACTTAACCTGAGTAGTAATGGGATAACTAATGAAAGAGGCACCGGTGAGCAATATCTGTCATTTGGTTTTTCATGCTCACTTGTGTCCCGTAGGACCCCGAGTACTTGATTCCTGTTTCTTGACTATTCGCACTATCCACATCCGGGAGGCCGTGGACCCCCTGAGCCAGAGCTTGATTCATTTCTATTTCTTGGGGCCACAAGTAGTTTGGGGCTTTATTACTATCCTGTACTTATGCCATGCTTTACTGCTTTATTTAAGATTGTGCGAGGAGCACCTATACTGTTTAAGAATGCGGAATGTTTTCGCGTTATAGACAAGCCCAGTCTCATTTTCGGGTTCCCAGTCGTTTACAGCCATTGTCGCAAACCCTGGGTCCGTCTCGGAGCCGGCCAACTTCGTTGTGGGTAGCTTATTGGGGTGGCCCCCTGAAATATTTCTGAATCCTGTGATCGCTTTGTCGTGAATGCCTCGTTGGGTTTTGAGTTGGGTTTTCCGAGGTTGATCGAGTGTGTGTTGCTATTTGTGCACCCCTGCAGGGTAAATCTTTCTGGAAGCCGTGTCCGCGGTTATGGACGACTTGGAGCACAGTTTCTCGATCATAGACAAGTATAACTAAAGTACCGCTTTTAATTTGACTAAATACCTGACTAGTAAATAGTGCAATACTCATGGAATGGTTAATAAAACTGCCAACGGATGGATTATTCGTCCGCTTTCTCGTTGGTAAGCGAGAAGGAAGATGGATCTGTTACCTTATATTGTTATAACTGTTGTTACTAATTAACGAACATCCGTCTATCATTGGTTAGACGGATGGTTAGCGAGTATCTTTAGACTTGTTAGTTATTATCTTCTGCTGCAAATGCGTCACCCTAGGTATATGTCCCCTTTAGAGGCATAAAGACTTGCTGAGTACCCCTAGGGTCTCACACGATAAATTGTTTGATTCAGATGAACAGGTGTATTCGCAAGATGGATACTGGGTGGAGGAGACAGATGATGTTGGCAACGATCACGCGGTGTAGAGATTCCGGGGATGGGGATCCGTGAGATCTGTGGGCGGGATGTGTTTATTTATGTGGCATCTTATGACGATTTGCTTCTTATCCGTACTCGGATCTTGTTTTCCGCTTCCGCCTGGTACTTTGATGTTTGATGTATGAGGAGCTATCCTAAACTATTATCTCTATCTAGGATATTTGGATCTTGCCGTATGGCGTTGCAATATTTCTATTTCTTTTAGATGGAATGGCTCTGAGAACTGTTGTATGGTAGCTTGCATACATACTCACTTGTATATATATTTGATCTCTTCGCCTGTTGCCTACGCCGCTCGCTCTTGTCCTGATGTCTTGGAAGTGGTTAGGACGGCCGACGGGTCTACACGTGGGCGGTCCCCTGGGCCCCCGCTGTACTATATTAACCACTTCTGTTTCATCCAGGCTTGAACTTAGAGCGTAGGGTCCTAGGTAGTTACAATTGGTATCAGAGCCATCCCGCCCTTCTCTCAGCCAAATGGTCGTTGTCAGTCTAGCAAATATTTTTGGTAGCTATGTATACTAGGAAAAACAAAATGTGAGAGTAGGACTGCTTCCATTTTTCTTCTTACCCACCCACCCACCCTTTTCTGGTAAGGAAGTGTAACATTTTCAATCCTCTTCTAAAATTCGAACTAGGATTCACGTGTTCTGGGTTCCGTAGTACCATAGGTTGTGTGAGTGTGTGTGTGTGTGAATTCTTTGTCTATTTGTTGCATCCAATTTGTTGTCACTATCTGCCTTTTGGTTATCAACTGTTGGTACATTCCATACCGACAGGTTCTTGTAAACCGACGCGATTATCCGATTCGTTGTATACCGACGTGATCTGTCTTACTCTTTGTTATCCGATGCTATCTTGTTTGGGGTGTTTGTTTCCGTAGTTGCTAATCTTTAGGTTCATCTTAAGAAGAAGGGGTTGGGATATGTGTTTTACTTATTCATGTGCGGAGTAATGATTTGAGTGCGGGATGGAGTCGCGACCATACCACTACTTTTATCATTCGCTCTTGTATATTGAATTGGTAGAGTTACTAATCTTGATTCGTTAAGTGGTTTTGCGCATATAGTGGTATTTTAATGCCGAAATTTGCGGAATTTTTTTCTTTGTTAGCTTGTGTACCACACTCCTTGTTCAGTCGTGTGCGATATGCTTAATATCTTCTAGGTGCTCTGAACTTTGTTGATATTTTAATATCATCTTAGTAATTTGTATCCTTTAATCTTGGTTAATTCCATTTTGGTACTATTTTGGATTATTATTATTCTCCATTATGGTACTGACTTGAGTTTTATATCAATCACAAGATGGCACCACCACGCCGTTCTAAGGAGGACATACCACCTGAACTGGGGGCTACGTTAGCAAGTATTGCTAATGCCTTGGGAACAATGCAGCAGAACCAGCAGCGATTTGAAGAAAGTGTCAGGAGGAATGAGTTTGTTCCGCTACCTCCACCTCCCAAGTGAGGAGACATCAAAAGTTTTCTGAAGTTCAACCCGCGCCACTTTGAGGTGTCTGATCAGCCACTCGATGCTGATGATTGGCTGCGTGAGATGTCAAGGTTGCTGATGACTGCTGATGTTCCTGAGCAAGAATGGGTAAAATGTGCCACTCACCTTCTGAAGGGAGATGCAGCTCTGTGGTGGGAGAATTACCTGAAGGCAAACCACTCTGGTTTTCAGCCTACTTGGGAGCAGTTCCCTGGGGCTTTCAAAGAGCAATACCTGTCAGAAATTGTCATGGAAAGGATGATGGAAGTGTTTCTCAACCTCAAGCAGGGCAATGACAATGTCAATACCTATATCAGAAACTTCATGAATCTTTCTCGTTATGGTGGAGATGAGATCTCTGATGACAAGAATAAGCAAAAGAGGTTCAGGCAAGGGCTCATTGCATCTATCAAATATGCAATCACTCATGCAAGGCCAGGGTCTTTTCTAGAACTCCAACATACAGCTCTACAGGAAGAAGCAAGTAGGCAAGTGTTTGAGGAGTCCAAGAAACACAGCCTTGACGCAGCAAGTTCTTCAACTATGATAGCTCCTTCTAAGCGCCGTGTGTAGGTTCCTAACACCCCACCGGCGCTCCCGGCTCCACCAAGACCGTCAAGCTACGTGGCAAGGCCACCAAACTCCTTCACCGCGGCTCCTAGGGGCTACAACCACAACTACCCTGAAGCGCCTGGCGGAGTCCCTGGCTACGCTGCTCCACGTCCACCTGGTGCCTGTTACACCTGTGGGAACACTGGGCATCAACACTGGAGTTGTCCCATGAACAACAAAGCTCTTCCTCCACCACCTCCAAGACCTGCGACAAGTCCTTCTATGGTTCGTGCACCTCCACCTTGGGCTCTCAACATCAACACCAAGCCCGAGTCCTCTGTTGCTCGTGCCAACTGTGTCAACGTCGCTCAAGCTGAACATGCACCTGGAGTTGTGCTGGGTACGCTTCTTGTTAACTCAGTCCCTGCACGAGTTTTATTTGATTCTAGAGCATCGCATTCATTTATATCCTTCAAGTTTGCTCAAGAGAATGGGTTGTCATCTGATTCGTTACCTAAAAACCTGATGGTCCTTTCTCCTGGGGCAAGGATGTTAACTTCCAAGATCAGTTATGACAATCAGGTCCAAATTGGGGATTCTTTCTTTCCGGCCTCTTTGATTATTCTGGGCAACTCAGATATTGATGTCATTTTAGGCATGGATTGGCTAGCTGCAAATAAAGCTGTGATTGATTGTGCTGAACATTCGGTCTCTCTGAAAATTCCTGAATGCCATATAGTCTATTCTCCAAGTCTGACTCCTGCAATTCAGCTTTTCTCTTTGGCAGCTCTGAATGATGATGCTATGGAGGCTATTCAGAGTGTTCCGGTGGTCTGTGAGTTCCCAGATGTTTTTCTTGAAGAGTTACTAGGTATGCCTCCTAATCGAGAGGTCGAGTTTGTGATTGAACTTGGACCTGGAACCGCTCCTATCTCCGAGCGGCCTTATAAAATGGGTCCTGCTGAATTGGCTGAACTCAAACGTCAGCTTGATGAACAAGAGAAATTGGGTTTCATTCAGCACAGTACTTCTTCTTGGGGTAGCCCAACCATCTTTGTGAAGAAGCGAGAAAAGACTGATAGACTTTGTGTTGACTATCGGGCTCTCAATGCTCAAACCATCAAGAATAAATATCCCCTTCCGCGGATTAATGATCTCTTCGATCAGCTAGCTGGAGCTGTGGTATTCTCTATGCTGGATTTGAGAAGTGGATATCATCAAATAAAGATTCGCAAGGAAGATGTTCCCAAAATAGCTTTCACCACCCGCTATGGCCTGTATGAGTACACGGTCATGTCTTTCGGTCTCACCAACGCACCTGCCACCTTCTCGAGGCTTATGAACTCGGTTTTCATGGGGTATCTTGATAAGTTCGTTGTGGTCTATCTGGATGACATTCTAGTCTATTCTAAGTCAAAGGAAGAACATGAAGAACACCTTCGGTGTGTCTTAAACAAGCTTCGTGAGAACCGCCTGTATGCAAAGTTCTCCAAGTGTGAGTTCTGGCTGCCTGAAGTCACCTATCTGGGTCACGTCATCTCTGCCAAGGGCATTGCCGTCAACCCAGAAACTGTTCGGACAATTGTTGACTAGCTTCCACCCAAAAATGTCAAAGAAGTCCGGAGTTTCCTTGGGTTGGCTAGTTATTGCCATCGCTTCGTTCAGAATTTCTCGAAGATTGCGAAGCCTCTTACCGACCTCCTCAAGAAAGGCAAGAAATACCTTTGGTCTCCTGCATGTCAAGCAAGCTTTGAAACCCTCAAAGAGAAGCTCACTTCCACACCAGTCTTGATTCCCCCAGATACATCCAAGCCTTTTCAGATATTCTGTGACGCCTCCTTGCAAGGATTGGGTGCGGTCCTTATGCAAGAAAAACAAGTTGTTGCTTATGCCTCTCGATAGTTGAAGACGCATGAGATCAACTATCCTACACATGACCTCGAACTCGCAATAGTTGTCTTTGCTTTGAAAGTATGGAGGCACTACTTGCTTGGCAACCGTTGTGAGATCTTCTCTGATCACAAGAGTTTGAAGTATATCTTCACACAACCTGATCTCAACCTTTGTCAGGGGAGGTGGATTGAAGCAATTAATGATTTCGATCTGACCATCAACTACACTCCGGGCAAAGCTAATGTCATGGCCGATGCTGTCAGCCGAAAAGCTTATGTCAACAACCTCATGGTGGAAGAACAACAGCCTCTCTTGTGCGAGGAATTCCGTCAACTCAACCTTGAAATTGTGGATCAAGGGTATCTTCTGAATCTTCTGGCAACCCCTCTCTTGGAAGAAAAGATTCGTGCTAGTCAGCGAGGTGATGCTTACGCCAAAAACATCATCTCCAACATTCATCTGCCGAGGTATGAGTCCTTCCACGTCGATGATCAAGGAGCTCTATTTTTTGAACACCGGATGTTCGTTCCAAACGACCCGGGTTTGAGAGAGCAAGTTCTTAAGGAGGCGCATGATTCTGTTCTTTCTATCCACCCTGGCAGCACTAAGATGTACATGGACTTGAAAACACAATATTGGTGGCCTGGGTTGAAACAATGTTGTGCCAAGTATGTCTCGGAGTGTGATGTCTGCCGCAGAGTTAAAGCTGTCCATCAGAAACCTTCCGGTCTTCTACAGCCATTGAAGCCTCCGGAATGGAAATGGGAGAAAGTTGAGATGGACTTCATAACTGGTTTTCCAAGGTCGCAGAAGGGCAACAATGCAATCTTTGTTGTCATCGACAGGCTTTCTAAAGTGGATCACTTCTTTCCCGTCAAGGAAACAATTTCCGCAATTCAGTTGGCTGAGCTCTATATCAACATAATTGTCTCTCTGTATGGGTTTCTCTTGAGATCAGTTCAGACCGTGGAAGCATCTTCACTTCCAAGTTCTGGGGAAGTTTCCAAAATGCTTTGGGAACAAAGTTGAACTTCAACACAGCTTACCACCCTCAGTCGCAAGGACAAGTTGAAAGGATCAATCAGATTCTGGAAGATATGCTCCATGCTTGCGTCATCTCGTTCGGCATGAAGTGGGAAGAATGCCTTCCTTATGCTGAATTCTCTTACAACAACAGCTTCCAGAAAAGTCTAAAGATGGCACCATTTGAGGTTCTCTATGGCCGCAAATGCAGAACTCCGATTGGTTGGTCGGGCGCAGGTGAAAGAACATTGTTTGGTCCCGACATTGTAACTCAAGCGGAGGAGAAGGTTCACATCATTCTTGAAAACCTGAAGGTTGCTCAAAGTCGCCAGAAGAGCAACTATGACAGAAATCACACGGACATGGAGTATGTCCCTAGTGATCTCGTTTACCTTCGTGTCACTCCCATGAGAGGCACACACCGTTTTGGTATCAAAGGAAAGTTGGCTCCTAGATACATCGGTCCTTTCAAAGTTCGTGGAAGAAGAGGAGAAGTCGGTTATGCTCTTGAGCTCCCTGAAAAACTCAAGGTCCATGATGTTTTCCATATCTCTCAACTCAAGAAGTGCTTCAAGGATCCCGACAGGACCGTGGACCATGAACCCATCAATCTCCAAGAAGATCTGTCTTATGAAGAACACCCCATAAAAATCCTAGAAGTCGCAGAAAGAAGGACTCGCAACAAGTCCATCAAGTTCTGCAAGGTGCAGTGGTCGCATCATTCCGTCGATGAAGCCACTTGGGAACGCGAGGACGAGCTCCGTGCCAAGTATCCTACCCTCTTCGTGTCTTCTTCTTCTTCCTAGAATCTCGGGGCGAGATTCCTGTTTAGTGGGGGAGAGTTGTAGCATCCCATCTGTCTAACATCTGTAATGTTACATGGTCCAATAATAAAATGCTACTTCCTACATATAATTGTTGCATCATAAGTATATCATGCTCATGTCATCATGCCTCATTGCATTTGAGCATCATATAAAACCCTTTTCTTTTGGTTCTTATCTCATATGCACTATTAATTGTATTTGGTTCTTGATGAATTGTTAAATGCCCAAGTGGATATGGGGGCATCTCTTTTCTCAGACTCCACCATCCACTTTTACCACCAACACTTATTTTCCTTCTTCACCTCCACCTTGCTAATCAAACATGAGTATTTGAATCTTCTTTGGATTTTAACTCTAGATCCTGACAATGGGTATGGTTCTTTTCTTTTGTCTACATGCTCCCACACCTTGATACATGTTGTTCTCACAACATTCCTATGGAAATCTCCCGGGTCACCTTTACATGCTATGTGGTAGTAGAAGCCATATTTATATTTCAAATCATGTCTCTGTTTAATTGTGAGGATATTTGGCTTGATGGGGTCATGTCACACATAGTGGAACATACACGCTATATAGACCTTACTATTCAATACCCTCACGATTAAATGAAGCTCCGTTTGAGGCTTGGTTTCCATGAAGCATAAATTATATGAGGGATGTTGGAATTCTCTGTTTTGAGGCTAGTTTGTTTTCGCAAACTAGGCCAAGTTTAATTCATGCAAGTCCATAAAACTCTCTGCCTTTCTCTCTTTTGAACTCTTTTGAATCTTGCTGTGTAGAAATCCTATGCCCTAAAACTTGCGATTCTTTTTCCGTATCGAGTGCTGGCCTTTGATTCTACCCTGGGAAGCATCTGTCCTTTTGCTAAAAACAACAGCTGCATCTTTTTTTTTTCCTGAGCCTCAGCTTGCAGCAGCAGATGGACAGCCACTGGGCCTCGTAGCCCAAGCAAAGCAGTAGGCCGCAGCAACAGCAGGAGGCCAGTCCCCTCGGCCCAAACTTCCTCCACCGACCGTATCGGTTTGGGACAGACAAACACCGACGCCGCCCTGTTCCTCTTCTTCTCTTCACCTGACGCCGTCTCGCCCTGCTCTCTCTTGGCAGAAAACGGAAAGCAGCCACCGCAGCAAGCAGGCCGCCGTCTCCGTCAGTCCTGTCACCTCGGTCTTCTTAACCCCGAGCCGTGCCTCGAACCCTAGCGTCCCTCCCTCTTCCTCCGCCGCCGCAAGGTCGGGCTCCCCTCAATTCTTCCCTTCCCGTGAGGCCACCATGTCTGTAGTTTGAGCAGCTTGTCCGTGCCGACGCCGTGGTCGCCGTCGAGCGCCGCCGAGGTCGGGAATCGTCTCGCCGCGCCTCCGCTGATTGTTCTGAGCCGTAGGAGGAGCCGGAGCAGCCACACCCTGCGTCCCCGGTGACGATACCTGCAGGTCCAAGCCTCCGTCGCTTCCTTCCGTCCCCGACTCCGAAACCTAGGGGAATTGGACGAGGTGAGATCCCTTGGCCTTTTTCCCCACCTAGCTGCATCTCTCTTGTCCTGGTCGCACGTCCCCGCCGCGGATGGTGCTCGCCGGTGCAGGCCTGAACCTGTCCTGAAGCCGAGCCAACCGCCTGTCTCTGTATTTTTTTTGTTCAGAACGAAATAGCGCAGCATTCCGTCAGTTCTTTGGCCTTGTGTAGGCACTCTTTCTCGATGATCTCCCGGCCATGACAGTACATCTATATAAAGTTTTCTTCATGTCTATTCCAACTCGGTACATCCATCTACGTAGAACACAAAAATCTTCCCACAACGGAGCGTTAGATCTCTCGGAAAACTCTTCCAAAGATCGGTCGATCTCACTGTTTTTCAGCTGCAGTCAGTTGACAGTTAGATAGTTAAAATGCCTCTGTTCATCACAAGATCTCGGGCAACCTGATCCACCTCTACCGAAACCTCATAAACAAAAGTTCTAGAACTTCGCTCCCTCTACAACTTTGATGTTTGCCGCGGCGCAAAATTCCCAGCGGATTCGTCACCACCGTCGTCGGAAAACGATCGGATCCACCGCCAGGCACGGCCGTTTTTTATGTCAGTGAGCAGCAGCAGCCGGCGCCGTTTTGTAGTTCGCCCCTTCCCCTTTTTTTAAGCCAACCCGCAGTCCCCCCGGAAGTCGTTGACCCCACACGTCAGCGGCCGAAGGATTTTTGCAAAAGGGCACCTCGGTGTCTGTTGTTTCACGACCGCGCCTCCCCAGATCGGCCGCGTGGCAAGCCCTGGCTGGGCCGCGCGCGCGGTGGACCCGCCGGACGCCGGCCCCATCTGTCATCTGTACCGGCTAGCTCACCCCGCGGTGACAAAAGTTCCCGCGCCAATCCCGCCGCGTCACCTGTGCTGAGTCAGCGGCTGCCATCCGTCAACAGCTGTGGCTAGTTGTCCTCTGTGTGCGAAAAGTCCTGTGATCTTTTTCGGTTAATAAAACTAATTCCAGAAAATGTTTAATCTGTTTTAAATTCAGAAATTAATAACTTTTTATTAATAAATCCAAATAACACAAATGATATATGTTTTTGAATCAGAAAAATGTGAGGATTTCAAATCTGCCATCCAAATTAATGTTTTACTAATTTAAATTTCGAAATTGTTTAATTGCATTAAAAATGCCTTTTCTTAATTAATTAATAACTTTAATTCTATAACTCCAAATTTGGCAAATAATATGTATAAATCGATCAGCGCGACGAGCCCGTTCTATTGATGCATTCCATGTTCTGAATTGCAGCATGTATCATATAAATATTAAGTGGACAGCAAGTTATATGGGAGCAAAACATGACGAAAACTTAATAAAATGTTTTATTCTTGTACCCCACACCTCACCCATGCCATACTACATTATTGCCATGTAAATTGTGTATCATTCATCATGGCATACTTGTTTGTTTGACGGATTTTATTTATATGTTTGTGCACTTTATTTATGTTGGCCCTTGTTTGTTTGATTCTTCTTTCGAATAGACGCCGAGCAGGGGAAATATCAGGAATCTCAGGAGTACTACCCAGATCCGTCTCTCGCTTCAACTGAGCTGCCAGGCAAGCACTACGACATGCTTGTATACATATAGTACCTATTGCTTCTATCTTATTCTTGCATCATGGAGCCACGGTTGCATTAAATTGAATCCCAAGTACTTCATAGCCTTTACTTTTAAACCCCACTAAAGCTTGTTCCTCCATCCCATGAGCCATTACTACAGGAGTTGTTTGAGCCATGCGAGTCGTAGAACATCATGTGTAGGGTATGTGAGTGTCTGATGGATAACAAGGTACCTAAACAACTTAACCTGAGTAGTAATGGGATAACTAATGAAAGAGGCACTGGTGAGCAATATCTGTCATTTGGTTTTTCATACTCACTTGTGTCCCGTAGGACCCCGAGTACTTGATTCCTGTTCCTTGACTATTCGCACTATCCACATCCGGGAGGCCGTGGACCACCCTGAGCCAGAGCTTGATTCATTTCTATTTCTTGGGCCACAAGTAGTTTGGGGCTTTATTACTATCCTGTACTTATGCCATGCTTTACTGCTTTATTTAAGATTGTGCGAGGAGCACCTGTACTGTTTAAGAATGCAGAATGTTTTCGTGGTATCGACAAGCCCAGTCACATTTTCGGGTTCCCAGTCGTTTACAACCATTGTCGCAAACCCTGGGTCCGTCTCGGAGCCGGCCAACTTCGTTGCGGGTAGCTTATTGGGGTGGCCCCCTGAAATATTTCTGAATCCTGTGATCGCTTTGTCGTGAATGCCTCGTTAGGTTTTGAGTTGGTTTTTCCGAGGTTGATCGAGTGTGTGTTGCTATTTGTGCACCCCTGCAGGGTAAATCTTTCTAAAAGCCGTGTCCGCGGTTATGGACGACTTGGAGCACAGTTTCTCGATCATAGACAAGTATAACTAAAGTATCGCTTTTAATTTGACTAAATACCTGACTAGTAAATAGTGCAATACTCATGGAATGGTTAATAAAACTGCCAACGGATGGGTTGTTCGCCCGCTTTCTCGTTGGTAAGCGAGAAGGAGGATGGATCTGTTACCTTATACTGTTATAACTGTTGTTACTAATTAACAGACATCCGTCTATCATTGGTTAGGCGGATGGTTAGCGAGTATCTTTAGACTTTTTAGTTATTATCTTTTGCTGCAAATGCGTCATCCCAGGTATATGTCCCTTTAGAGGCATAAAGACTTGCTGAGTACCCCTAGGGTCTCACACGATAACTTGTTTGATTCAGATGAACAGGTGTATTCGCAAGATGGATACTGGGTGGAGGAGACAGATGATGTTGGCAACGATCACGCGGTGTAGAGATTCCGGGATGGGGATCCGCGAGATCTGTGGGCGGGATGTGTTTATTTATGTGGCATGTTATGCCGATTTGCTTCTTATCCGTACTCGGATCTTGTTTTCTGCTTCTGCCTGATACTCTGATGTTTGATGTATGAGGAGTTATCCTAAACTATTATCTCTATCTAGGATATTTGGATCTTGCCGTATGGCGTTGCAATATTTCTATTTCTTTTAGATGGAATGGCTCTGAGAACTATTGTATGGTAGCTTGCATACATACTCACTTGTGTATGTATTTGATCTCTTCGCCTGTTGCCTACGCCGCTCGCTCTTGTCCCGATGTCTTGGAAGTGGTTAGGACGGCCGACGGGTCTACACGTGGGCGGTCCCCTGGGCTCCCGCTGTACTATTTTAACCACTTCCGTTTCATCCAGGCTTGAACTTAGAGCGTAGGGTCCAATGTAGTTACACACTAAAACCCTAATGCTTTGTTTGGATGCACATAATTGAATGTAAGAATTGAATTTGGTGGAAATTCCAAATCCTGTCTGGAAAGGAAATGGGTTTCAATTCGAATTAAGTTGTTTGTGTGGCTTGAAATTTGCTGTTGGAATCAGAGGGTGATATCCAATTTCAATTCCCGTTTGGACGTGCAAAACATGAAATTGGATGTTTTCTTGCTCTTGGACAATATATATTTGTGTATATGTATAAATAGTAGCATAATGTATATATATTACTTTTTGCATATAATAACAACAAAATAATCTGAATCAGATCACAAGAAAAATACACAAGAGACACAATAGTTTGCAAGTCGACTTACATGCGAATACTTTCTCCGAGATTGATTTACCGATGTTGATCCCTAAATTTTTCTGTAAGTCACTCTCAAGTCACAGTTACAAATACTAGTAGCACCACTCCCATTTGTATATTAACGCCATGCTGGCTATGAGGAAGACACGATAGAGAGATATCCACTCTGTGCGTTGCTGCACCGTAGACATGTGTTGCCTTGGCTGAGTCTCTCTTCTGCTGCTGTTGTTGTGTTGTCCAAGACTGGCCTACATTGGTTAGCTTTTGCAGTGTGAGATTTACATTGGTTTGCTTCTGAAGGGCATCATCGTTGGAAGAAGATGTCCAAGAAGAATAGTCCAGGGGCGGCCATGGACGGGGCTTTCGCGCCACCGTTCACCCAACTGCCGCCGCCAATGACCCTCCGGCCACCAGTCTGCACGTATCCATGGTTAGGTTTTGGCGGGCGGGGAGGGGGAGGCCAGGGGGATGCCATGGACGAGCCTCACGGGAAGGGGGAGATGGAACGGAGGGCCAGCCACGGGGCGATGGGAAGGGGAGGGCGGGGAGGGAGCCATTACCTGCGCCGAAACCACCGGTGTCCAGGTTGGGAGTCACGAGGGAGGGAGTATACGCGAGCAAGAAGGAGTCGCGAGATCCAGGGAGCTATCGCAAGTCACTAGCGGGACCGATTCCGGATATTTCCGAGGTCGAGACCCCTAAATTGGGCAAAGAACGTTTCGCACGCTGCCAGGCACCACGCGGTGTCGGGTCCAATTTCTATGGATCAGTTCTTAGCCCACCCAAACGCCGGAATTAAAAGCCTGAAATCCAATTCTCTGATTCCATGCCTAATTCAGTGCAACCAAACACAATGTAAGTGTGATATAACAAAATCAGGAAAAGTCCTAAAAATTAATAAAAATCATTTTTAGGTATAAAAATAGATCTACTATTTTATAAAATCTTTATTATAAAATTCCAAGTCATTCTAAGATTTATAGATAAATAAGTGTTATAATTGACTTTATAGCTCTTTTCTTTTATTAAAATATAAGATATATTTTCTCTGATCATTTATAAATAAAATAAATCCATATTAACTTTAATTGAATACTTAGGATTTATTGAAACTTAGAATGTAAGTCTTTAAGGTTAAAACATGTAGGACTTGTATAAATCTATTTCTTTAAATTAAAGAATTAATTCTTAAGTTTGAATAAATATTTCAAACCCTAACAAAATGAAATCATCGAACTATACTTCCATCAATGAGTTATATATTATTTTTAAGAATACAATAATAAGTCAAATCTCAAACTCATCATTCACTTAAATTAAAAGTGAACGATCCCACATTCATAATTATACTTATCAAAACCCTAAAACTTGACAATGTTCTAAACACCTTGCACCTTAAAAATTCACTTTTGTTTTTATAGTTAACTTTGGTCAATTATACAATCCAATAAAAGTACAATAACTCAACATCATCTATATCCTATCAAAAACCATAGTATTAATCCTAACAACCTTCAAGATTGATTAACCTAATCTAGACAATATTTTCTTCAAAAGTTATCTGTTTTGCCACTTCAAACAACAACCTTGTAATAAGTCTTTCAATTATTAATAACCCAACACATTAACTTCCATCATAATTACCAAATAGCAATTCACCTCAATCTTACAATATTATTATACTTCACTTGTATACTTTGCATGTTAAACTCTTAAATGCTTTGTAGATATATTTACTTGAAAAGTAAACTAGAAAAAATAACTATATCTTAAAAGCATCACCTAAATTAACTCATTCATCTTATTGGGGAGTTATCTAGGGATTTTACAAAATGCATTACATTACTTATGCATCATAGCATATTACTTCTTTAAACATTAGTCCTTACCGGACCAATGATGTTGTTTTTAGATATTGGATCTTATATCATCTCGAAGACCGTGATTCCATAATCTTGTGATCACAAAGGCAAGTTCACACTTGCTCATGTCCTTTGGTTATTTTCTATCAAGTATTTATAAAATGTGACTGTTAACACCTGCATTTCGAAAAGGATGGTAGAAAATACTATTTTCATAATTAACTTGAACTATTGGTTACTGATCCAGGGTGATCAGCTAATCTATTCTGGCTGGCAATGGAAACACCATTGTTCGGGAATGTATCATCTAGGATTTATCAACAAATGTCGCCAGTGATTCTTGCGTCGTATAATATCCGTTAACCATGAGATCTACAATGGCTCTAGGAAAGTCAGCTAGATCTTCTTCCTTTCATGTGTCAGCGACGACCTTTATGTGACGTTGTGATTCCTTGCGTGGATCCAACAACATGGGTGGGTGATGTCTGCAAGAGCACATATCGTTTGTAGCTAGTTTCGAAGTTTAGATATCGATCCCACAGGGAGCCCAAAGGTAAGTGTTTATTGATGAAGTCTCTGTAACACCCGAAGTTGTCACATGTCTTCGAGTGAATTGACTGTAAGTGTTGAAATAAGAATGGGGTTTTGATTAAATGCGATGGATTTAAATAGAACTAAAATGTAAACTTCAGAAATATAAAGCATACAATTAAAGAACGATTTTGCTTGTTTGTTGTTTCCTGCAGATGGTGAAAGAAGGCGCGGGGAGATTCGGTTCATGGTGATAGTAACTGTGCCAGGTGGACGAGTGGTAAATGTAACAATTATAATCTTATAGCTATATGTGTAGGCGAGCAACCCAAAATTAGCCTGAACTCCTCTTGGTAGATTTCATCCCAACTTTAATAATCCTACTAGCCTGCTACCAAAACCATGGTCAGACACTAGACGATTAAGACCCTTCAGGTCGCTTAGCGATTAATAAGCTCCTTGGATCGGACTAATACAATAAGCAAAGTGGTTACTCGTTATCCATGAGTCAACTAGCTTTCCATTGATATCCGTGTATCACCCGGGGGTCACCGGTCCACTAGCGAACAAGACCTTATATATGTAGAACAAAGTATCATGTTGTTTGGGCCCTTAATTGGACAACAAGCATTAGGTATCCCATAGATAGTCAAGCACACATAATATAGTAATTAGAATCAATCACAAACTAATGGAAAATATATGAAGGCACATCACATCTCACCAATACCTTACATCTCCCACACCCAAGGGAATTACTCACACATGAGAGAAGAACAGATCATCAATATAATCAAATAAAGGGAATTCGTCTTTGTATTACCGTGGAGATCCACAATAAGAATAGAAAAATATCCAACATAATTCAATATGGGAAGAAACAATCTCAAACCCCAGTCTTGCAATGTGGAGATCCCTCTCTCTCAAGTACAAGTAGTGGCTATGGGGGTGTATTGGCTAGGAGGTCGAAGATCGTGGAGCGAGATGAAGAATGTCTTCTCCCTCTTCTCCGGATCCCCTCTTTCTCCCTTCTGGATGGTATGGCGGCTGCTGTGTTCTGTTTTCGCCCTCGGTCCCTTCACGGAAGTTATCCCTTTTGACAAGACAAAGGCGACGGCAACTATACGGCCAGAAAATATTCTCGCTGTATAGTTGATCGTTAAAGCTTCTGTGAGGTCCCCTCGCGTGCTTCCAAAGTGAGACTTGCTTGTTTTCTTCAGAATATTGTATTTCTCTAGTTAAATCCTTCTGTTGACGTTCAGAACCTGAAACACACATTAAAAACCAAGTTTACTTCGTTACCGAAGTATTAGCGTTAGATAAAGCCAGAAAACGATCAAATCCAGGAGAAAACTATCAATAAAAGCCATCAAAAATGTGTTGAATCTCACAACTATCAACTCCCCCAAGCTTAGATGTTGCTCGCCCTCGAGTGACAAGGAAATAGGAAAGAATAGCAGAGATTCAAGACTGAAAATAAAGGAACTCACAAGTTTGAATTGGTGTCAAATTCTTTTCTTCACAATCCCTACAATCTTAAATATGATCATACAAATATTCACAAGACTGCACTAAGTCCACTTCCTAACCATGTATATCTTGTGAGCAAATAAATCATATGTCCAAGCAAGTGTCAAAAGTTTTAGCTAGGAGAGTGAGACAAATTTTTTTGGTGCCTCTCTTTGTTGAGAGATGAAAACTTTTTGTTCTTGTTCATTTAACCAATTAAGAGTACTCAAGTTGGCATCAAAACATTTAATTTAAGAACAACTCATCTACTCCCATGTCAAAATTTCAAGACTCTCAAAGCACCTTTTTCTTTCTTTTGTCTTTCAAAAACTACAACTCTTTCATAGAGAAACCATTACACTATTTTAACATGTTAATTGGGGTTGTGTTGTGCACTCGTGACCATGCCAATAAATGATGTTGAGCAATAATAGGCCAGGAGTGCTACAACTTCACTTGGAACATGAAACCATGAGGAGACTAAAATGTTTACACGTCATAGCATTGCTGCTACAGACGTTTACATAACTTAATAGCCAAAATCAAGTGGTTTCCCACATTCAGATCGTTCGTTGGTCAACGGAGTTAATAGTTTTCCATGGAGCATGATAGAGTTGTAATGACACGATAGTTTAGGAATGCAAAACTGAAAATAAACATGCAATTTTTTAAGAAATAAAATAAATCAAAAGAAGAAATAAAAACATGAATGCCAAGTTTGGAGGTTTTCAAACCTCCCCCAAACTTAGGCTATTGCCAGGCTCAGTTGTTGCCGTTATTTGGTGGCTGGTGCGGATACTGCTGGTAGTAGTCAGGGAAGTGGGTCATGAAGTGACTGAAGTTGTGAGTCAAAGTATTCATATCATCATTCACATCCTGAAGAGTGTGGTCGATCTCCCCAACGCGCTGGTTGAGCTGCTGGAACTCCTGATAGGGGACGTAGCCGTACCCCTGCTGTGGCTGGTTGGGCCACGGGTGTAACACCCCAGAATCAAGTCTATGCAGATCTTAGCATTTCCCACCAAAACCCGCATAGAAGCGATTCAAAGACACCCACCAGACACTTTTGTGTGGGTGGGTTTTTATTACAAGTAGTACGTCACAGTAGTTTACAACAGAATCCACAAGAACTTATATATACAACAATGACTCAACGAGTCAAGAATACAAATGATACAATTCAAAGATACAAATCTCGAAGAAAGCGAAGTAGTGTCCGAGTACGAACAAGAAGCAAATTGGACTAAGAGTCCTGAAGAATAACCAAGCAGTATCCATAAACCCTGCCCAGGCCAAGTCGGAAGGGTAACTGACATGGGTATACCCTACAGGTACTCGAGTTTGGTATATACGTCCTGAATACAGCGGAAGCCCACGGTATCGCCAAGGCCCAAGAGAGGACTCGAATGGCCTACGGACTCTCAATTGCTTGAAGAACAAGAAGAAGATAAAGATAGAAAGTTCAAAGGGGAAAACCCTAACTTGTAACCGACTCGACCTGCTACCTGAGACCTAGCCTACCTATATAAAGGCTAGGAGGGGGCGGTGAGGAGGACACACGTAACCCTAGTTTTCCACAACCCTTGCCAGATTACATCTGCGCACCATTGTAACCTTCGATTCTTTCGATAATTCCACGAGCAGACAAGCAGGAGTAGGGACCTCTACGAGGCCCGAACCTGGGTAAATCTTTGTCCCCTGTGTGCTTGTTTGCTAGCCGATAGATATCTCCAGCGCTCCCTCCTTCTCCAAAACCCAAGTCCATAACAATGGACATTGATGAGTTAAACCCTCGTCAATTGGCGCCGTTTGTGGGAACTGGGAGCGCTGATGTTGCAATCTCGACGGTTCCATCACCTGCGATCTACAATTCGTCGACTTCCGGCAAGAAGATTTACTTCGAACCCCTCATTGCCAACGGCGATCGAGTCACATCGGATTGATTCGTTTGCATCGACGCGCTCAGTTTCATCATAAACAAATCCATCGCGGCAAATCTCGTCTTCGACGCGCGTGCGTGGCTGATTCACCGTCGGGCGTGTTGTGCAATTGCCACTCAGCAGAGTCTTGTGTCTCACATCCCACGATTCGCTGGGTCCCCATGGTCAAATTACTATGCGTCGAGTGGTATACTATTTAAACTGATGAGCCCGAGGACGCAATATCCAAAGAAACATTGACGCACGTATGAGTACGACACATCTAATCTACAGTTGCCATGGCGTTGGAAGCGATTGTTCACCGTGTGATTCCCGTGTTGTACGAAAATCAGATAGAAGAGGTCGGCCGTGAGCTAGCTCTGATATCCAAAAGAAAAGAAAACCAAGAGGTTTGCGTTTGGAAACATCCTGCTACGTCACGTGATGACAGAAAAAAGGTGCCGAAGGAATCGTTGCAACACACGACTTGCAAACCGAATCAAATACACATGCATGGGCCCAATTAGCGCCAAGTTATTAACAAATGCATCATGAGGCTCGCATGGTTTTACGGCAATGATATCACGTCCTACTCACCGTTATGGCCGACTAAAATTTCACCTCCGTTGCGGGCGGCTTCATATTTGCGACTGCGCTTTCGCCATTGCCAGTTATTATTTTGCCATCGAGTGGTGCGTCAGCTTCATTATGGGCAACTCTAAATCCGCCGCATTGACTAGCTCCACCGGGTCAATTCTGTCCGCCGCATCAACTCTACAACCGGGGTTTGCGTCAACTCTGTCACGTGACCCGCTACGGCCTTCTACCACCGCATGACCTTCTGCAGTCTACGAATGTCGTAACCTACTACAATCTTCGATTCTGGCGACCTTCTGCGGTCTACAGATGAGGCGACCCGATACGGTCTTCGAATGCGGAGACTCGATACGGTCTTCGACTGCGGCGGCCCGCTGCTGCCTCGGCTCCAGTGACTCGGGGGCTCCCTTGGCATCGGCCACCCACTACAATCTTCGGTTGTGGCAACATGCTACCGTCATTGGCTTTGGCTACCCGCTGCCGCGTTGACTCTGGTCCGCCGTATCGGTTCTCGAACACTACCTCGACTCCATCAACCACCTCGGCGCTACACTCGGGGGCTCCTTAGGCTCCGATGACCCGCTGCAGTCTTCACCTTCAGTGACTCGGTGGCTCCCTCGGCATCGGCGACTCGCTGTGGTCTTCTACTGTGACGACCCACCGCGGTCTTCAACTTCGGCGACCCGCTGCGGTCTTCGACTCCGCTGACCTGTTGTATCTTCAACTCCGTCACGCGACCCGCAGTCGCGTCAACTACGTTCGCGATTGCATCGACTTTGTCCACGACAACTACCGATAAAGCTAAGTTTCCCTCTACTTAGAGTTGGTTCTTTTTTAACTCGCACTCGAAACACTCGAGGGTTGCGCCTTCTTCAAGTAACCTAATGTGCCGTCGACTCCGCGCACTCAAGAATTTCATACGTGACAACCCGAGTAGCTGATTCTACCTGATCGTCGAATCCTTGAACTCCGAGTACCTCGGCAAGGTACTGAGACTAAGGGTAATCAGGCTAACGAAAAGGCCTAGCATACAGTGCAAAAGTGTCGACTCGATTGGCACTAGAATTTTACTTTACAAGCCAACATGCAAATATTCTTTACAAGATACAAGTACTTCACAATTCTTCATGTTTTATGCAGCTTACCAGGATGTCGACCTCGTCGAGCTATTCTATTGGGCCCTCCAACAAGAGTCAACAAAACAATTGCCTACGACATACACTCAAGACCCGAGTCGAGTTCCTCCTTGGATGGTTGCATCGCTTGATGCTACAAAGACGCGGTGCTAGCGATGCACCCGACAGAAGTGACTGTGTCGACTCCAACTGCATCATCGATTCAAGCTCCTTATGTGTGACACGCTGACTCGATGCACTTCCGGGTCAGTGGTTTCTCCTCGCATGATTTTCGACTACCACTGCAAGATACAAGACTCGAGTCTCTGCCCGAATCTACGACTCCGCTAGACACTCGGGGGCTACTCCAAACTGGAGCGTTGGTCGCGCATATACAAGATCCTCGAGTGACACGCTCTAAATCCTCACTCGAATGCACGATTCGACTAAGGACTCGGGGGCTACTCCCATAGGGAGCGCTGGCCGCGCACTCGAAGAAATTTGTGAAGATATCCAAGCATTTTGAAACCCTTCACTCGAATCTACGATTCGATTGTGGGATTCGGGTTACTCCCATAGGGAGCGCTGAAAGCATATTCGACTGAAACAAGCAACAAAACACGACAGCTGTCGCAAAAGTTATTTAGTCCCTGCCCGAGTCTTCGACTCAACCAGGCACTCGAGGGCTAATCCCATAGGGAGCGCTGGTCGCGCACCCTATGATTATTTTCTTCCTCGTACATCGTACTGTGTGTTGATAACATCCACACTCGAAAGCTTTGGTGACTCCGCCTCATATTTTCCCTGCAAAGAGACTACGTCTCCTGGGCCACCCGAATCATCTCCGCGATGACAAAATTCGGATGCCGCGCTTACAGCGTGAAGATAAGACCTGAATAAGGCCGGGCAACGCATCTGCTGTGCTCTACCAGAAATAATCCGTGCCTGCAGGTACGATGAATATGCCTTGACGGACGTGTCGAGTACTCACATTTACATACTGGGATTCGAACTCTATAAGACCTCTGCGGCATGAGTCGAATTACGCCAGCAATTTCCGAATTCGAGTCCGGGGACTCGAGTTTGAGTAGGTAGCGTTGTTTGTGCCCTAGAGCAATTAACTGGTCCCGATCCGTCGAGCGCACCAGGCACGTTTACCATCATCCTATGAACTACTATAAATTCGACTGACCCGATGAACTTCCGGGTGAAGTGCTTCGCATTCGACATAATTGTCGAGTCCGAAATCCTAATGCAAGACTCAAGACTTCTGAGTCTCCATCCGAATCTACAATTCACATGGACACTCGGGGGCTACTGACATGGGTATGCCCAATAGGCACTCGACTACAGCCTACCTGGTGCGGCCCGACAGAAGGCCCACTCGACGAATTGCTAAGGTCCATGACGCCTATGACGGTTCGAGTGATACGAAGCCTACAAGGACACATACTCCTGGCATAACAAGACAAGGAAAGTATAAGACTAGACTAGATACGAACTATGACTTGTAAACCAACTCGTATTGGTACCTAAGACCTAGCCTCCCCATATATAAAGGCTAGGAGGGTCCAACGAGGAGGACACGCTATGACATAATCTCTCCATCGCGACTCCCACAATAGACAATAGATCTAGACGCTGCAATAAACAATAGATAGATCTACGATCTCTCATATGCCAGATCCAATCTGTGCGACACCACCCTCGTAGACATTGTAATCCTTCGGATCCTTCATCAATCAAGAGCAGACAAGCAGGAGTAGGGTCCTCTACGAGGCCTGAACCTGGGTAAATCTTGCGTGCCTGTGTGCTTGTTTGCTAGCCAATCGAGACTTCCAGCGCTCCCACCTTCTCCAAAACCCAAATCCATAACAATGGGCATTGATGAGTTAAACCCAAGTCCCTCCACTGCTCCCATTACACGCGGAAATCGAGGAGGTGCAGTTAAAAATAAAAGATTACGCATGCCCAGTTAAATCAAAGTCAGAGAGTGGGACCCACTGCTCGTCACGTCCCATCAAACTCGCTCACGCGGGCAACTGAGGTCATGAAATCGTCAGCACTGATGCCATCAAAGCTACGCAACAGAATACTTCGACTACTTTAGTCCTTGCTCGAGTCTTCGACTCCACCAAGCACTCGGGGGCTACTCCCATAGGAAGCGTTGGTCGTGCACCCTATGATTTTTCTTTTCTTTTTGCAGGAATATGGACAATAAAAGGCAAACCCAACCACTCAAAATACGGTTCGACTATGGACATGGGTTACTCCCATAGGGAGCGCCGGAAACAAATTCGACTGAAACAAGCAAGCAAAAGACGACAGCAGTCGCAAACGTTCTTTAGTCCCTGCCTGAGTCTTCGACTCAACCAGGCACTCGGGGGCTACTCCCATAGGGAGCGCTGGTCGCGCACCCTATGATTATTTATACTAAGTACTGTGTGTTGAAACATCCACACTCGAAGTTTATGGCGACACCGCCTCATAATTTTTTCCCTACAAAGAGACTGCGTCTCCTGGGTCACCCGAATCGTCTCCGCGATGATAAAATTCGGATGCCGCGCTTACAGCATGAAGGTAAGACCTGAATAAGGCCTGGCAACGCATTAGCTGCGTACTACCAGAAATATATCCGTACCTATAGGTACGATGAACATGCCTTGACGGACGCGTCGAGTGCTCACACCCATATAACTGGGATTCGACTCCTGTAAGACCTCCACGGCTTGAGTCGAATTACACCAGCACTTTTCTGGATTCGAGTCCGGGGACTCGAGTTCGAGTAGATTGCGTTGTTTTACCCTAAGGTAGTTAACTGACACCGATACATCGGTTAAATCAGGCACGCATATCAACAATCCCTATGACACAAACAAAGCAGTCGAAAATATACTCATTCATGCACTCGAAAGGCTTCATAAAGTCCCCAGTCAATTCCACGATTCCACTGGACACTCGGGGGCTACTGACATGGTTATACCCTACGGGTACTCGAGTTTGGTATATACGGCCTGAATACAGCGGAAGCCCATGGTATCGCCAAGGCCCAAGAGAGGACTCGAATGGCCTACGGACTCTCGATTGCTTGAAGAACAAGAAGAAGCTAAAGATAGAAAGTTCAAAGGGGAAAACCCTAACTTGTAACCGACTCGACCTGCTACCTAGACCTAGCCTACCTATATAAAGGCTAGGAGGAGGCGGCGAGGAGGACACACGCAACCCTAGTTTTCCACAACCCTTGCCAGATTACATCCGCACACCATTGTAACCTTCGATTCCTTCGATAATTCCACGAGCAGACAAGCAGGAGTAGGGACCTCTACGAGGCCTGAACCTGGGTAAATCTTTGTCCCCTGTGTGCTTGTTTGCTAGCCGATAGATGTCTCCAGCGCTCCCTCCTTCTCCAAAATCCAAGTCCATAACAATGGGCATTAATGAGTTAAACCCTCGTCAGTAACCTTGCTAACATCGTCAATCATATACCTGTCAAAGCCAAAGGGGTGCCGACAAAGGGCAAACAAAAAAGAGAACGGTCAGTACTGAGGCCAGTACATGGCGAGGCTAGAATTCGGCGGTCCTCACCTACATAGGTATGGTGGGCCTAGCGGCAGCAAAGCTTGCACTATCTAACTTATAGAGACAGACTACAACTTCGACTATTAGAGCGAGATAAGAGAGCGCTAAATGGTACATACAATATAACTCCAAACATAACCCGTTCGAAGGTTTACCCCTCGAAGACCAGTTGAGGAAGTCCACTTGCAGAACACACACGATGGCAATTTTAATTAAGCAGGTGTTTAGTTGATAAGGCTAATTACTAGTCATGTTATTAGAGGCAAAACATTAGTGGCATTGTCTATGATCATGACACCATACTCCTGAGGCACCCATAACCGTGGACACATGACTTCTCGAAAATATTTACCCTGCAGGAGTGCACTACTATACCTAAACGCATGCTCAACCCTTCAGGGAACATAATACGAGTGCCTTCGGAATCTCACAACAAGAACTGTCCCATAACTATGCGCGTATCCAGAGGTATCACCTACTGTGTGGAACCAACCGAGTGGAACGACGATTCTCAAGGAAGGCACAACGTTTGTGCCTACTATACCGAACGGTTCTGGAAGATAACTTGTAGAGCTCCCCTTGAACTGCCGGCATGTACCGCTTTTATGTATGCAATGCCCGAGCTGTCCACCAAATCATATCATCACCAAGTCCGAAGATATATCCAGCTCACCCATGTCCAAAGGCATATTAGGCGTATGCACCAAATGAAAAACCAATTTTGTGACCCTCTGGATAAACGAATAGCGCCGGTAGTTGAGGGGGGATCCCAAAGGCCCCCACGTTTGGTTAGCGCGATCAACTCAGAACTAGTATTGTAGAACGAACGGGTCCTAGGTCGGCTCAAGCAGTTCCCAAAGGTGGTCCCTGCCGGAGCCTTATCATTAGGTGAAACTATAACCATAACCATAATCAACATCACCAATTTAACTTTTTTATGTTATCAACCATAACCAGATATCACGGTTCACCTGTATGAGAGCGGCCACACACTTAAGCATGCACTACGACTCGCAAGGACAAAGCTAGCTACTCAAACAAAGGCAATAGGGTGACCAAGGCAATGTAGTAGAGCTGGTAAATTAAGGCAATGGTACTAAAGCATCGACAGTAAGGATAGCAATAGATCAAAGGAAGGAAGTAAAGACTATAAAAATAGGTAGAAGGGGGAGAATGCTCGCCCGTGAGACAAAGTCGGTGATCGAAGGCTTGCCGCATCTCGCAACCACTCATCGTCCTATCCGGTGAAGAAGCAAACACTAGAAGAGGCAACAATGCAATATTTAATAATACGGCGGAAGATCCGGCATGCTTATGGTATGATACATGACATGGCTATATGCGATCTATTCAATTTAAGTGGAACTGAAATCCTGACAATTAAATATGAGGTTCAAGTTATTTAGCTACCCCGCAAATTAAATGTTGATTTAACAAGACAAAGCATGGCATCGGTTCGCTACACAAATTTAAATGGCGCTAATATAAGACTAGAATAGCTCGCATATAGTCTCCATATTTAATTTAGGTGAATCATATAAATAGTCCCAAGGACCACAATATGTATAATTAATATGCAAGAAGTATATGGCATTTATAAAAATACGGATAGGATTGGTGTCTCACGGCTCAGTTTGCAAAGATGAATGGAGATACTGATCTTCGGATGGTAGATGAAGTAACGGAAGTAGGCCTCATCCCAAAAGTACTTGTACCACCACCATCTTGATGTTCTGAAAACCGTAGTAGATGATGTCACGGATGTCAGGAATTAGAACTTGATGGTCAAGCGATTAATCGCGGGCATTGGATAGAAAACCCGTGACCGAAGTCCTCGTTGGAATTTCATCGAACACTTACAATGCAGCAAACTGGGAGATTTGATCAGCTGTCCTTGAACACACGCACGAAAAGCGGTTGCCGATCCAAGACAGAACGGTGGAGCGATGTGCCGCTCAGTGGCCCCTGCTAGCGACAGGCGGCAAGGAACTACGGGCGTGCGGCTGGCCCGACGCGTAGATAGAGAAGACCAAGGGATGTAGGCTGTTGTTGGTGTGGTGGCGATGTGGAGCTGAGCGACTTCTCGCGCGGTCGAAGGGCCAAGCGGGGTCGAGCTGCTATCGCCTGGCTCAGCTGTATACGGCAAGGGAACAAAAGAACAGAGGATCAAGCGATTGATTGGAGCTGGACTAGGGTGACATTGAGGATTATCATACCATGGTCAACCGCATGCATGTGTCAGGAAATTTCGTGAGCAAGCGATCGATTGGAGCCAAGCACATGGAGAAACACTCTACACACAAGGATACACGCGAGATTGACAAGATGGTTGTCTGGAATTTTACCCAAGGAGAAGCGACATCCCGGCGGGAGAAAGGACCTGGGGGAGCACATCGGCTGAAGGAAGGAGGGGGAATAATAAAAGTGGGGAATTCTAGATCTCAGGTTGGGGATTGGGGCTAGGGTTTGGAAAGAAAGAAGGGAAAATGAGTGTTTATATAGTCCAAAGTAGACTTGATGAGACTAGTTTTAGGCTAAAATTTTAGGTGGGCCTTTAGCCTGATTTTATTTTTAGTCAAATAAGAAAACTATTTATGTCCACATAACAGACCGAAAATATTATTTTATTTTAGTTTGAAAATAAGAAAAGGGAAACAAATTTAATAAAACCATAGGGATATTTTAGTAAAAAAAGGTTTTTAGCAAAATAGCTTGTGGTCAAAATTACAAACAAAATATGCATGATAATATCATGATGATGCACAAAATAAAAAAATAAAAATGACAATCAATTTCTAATTGGGGATATTTTTCCGGGCATTACAACGGGTTCCAAGCTCCTCCTGGCTGCTGCTGCTGTCCCTCCCAAGCAGGGTTGTGTCCCTGTTCTTCCTCCTGTTCCTTCTCCTGCTCATCATCATCGTGCTCCCCTTCATCTTCCTCTTCCTCGGGTTGGAGCTCGGCCAAGA
This sequence comes from Avena eriantha, assembly GCA_910589775.1. NCBI lineage: Eukaryota > Viridiplantae > Streptophyta > Magnoliopsida > Poales > Poaceae > Avena > Avena eriantha. Next base: position 99,045,128 of record OU342743.1, on the reverse strand, counting down.
TCTCTGTCACTTGGTCCTTGGTGAGGATCCAAGTGTTCTTGTCCACAATTGAGAAGGCTTGGGGGCATGACAATTGAACCTGCCCACCCTGTGCATCACCAAGAGAACTGAATTGATATGCTTGGAGCCTCTGGTTAGCATGGTAAACACTAAGGAAGCCACAAGCAGTCAAATATTTGACGCCCATGAGTTTGGAGCCGTCAACAGGTTCCATAACTGGTAGTACAATGTTCAATGCATAGCCAAGGTGGGTTACCAATCCACCAATGCGAATATCACCTTTGGTCTTGTTGCTTTGGTGGCAGAAGTGCTGGATAAGTAGAGCTGTAGGACTGGGGCTTTGCGGTGAAGTGGGGAAAAGAGCCTTGGTGATCATTGCCATGTCCGCATTGGCCATGGAGCCTGTGTCACCTCTCCCCAGTAGTGTGTTGGCGAGAAACAGAGCATAGTAGCAAATGGTTGGGTTCTGGATGGTGGACATCTTCTTCTGATAAAAGTGCCAGCCACCATTAACAGAAATAACCTCCCAAGTTGTTCCACTTGTGACGCTATAGAGGTTATTAACATTGGGCTCCCCAGTATGAGGGAAGCTGAAAGCATTGCAAAATTATTCGAAATTTATTTCATAGTGTTACTGGTTCATGGTGAAGCTTATCATGCACATGTTACCTTTCTCCTTGTGGTCGTCATAGAAGGAGGCAAGGAACTCGTGGGTAAGTTCGGCGTATGTGTCGTGGCTTGCGAAGCCAAGTATCGCCAACCACGCCCTACTGCACATAAGGTCAAAGTCCTCCTTCAACCCTGCCGTTGTGAGAAAGTTGTGGTTGGCCCAACATGTGGGCAACACCCTCCTTGATGAGACAATGTCCAACTTGGAATTGCGCGGAGCTCGGGACCCTAATACGTCCATTTTGCATCACTATTCTATATCATAATTTACTATTATTCATTGATATATTTCATATTAAGAGATGATACTTATGTTATTTCATCTATTTTTGCATGGTTGATGACTTTTGGAGGATGGACCGCTGAAGTCAGGATTCTGATGGAAAAGGCACTATTTTGAGGCGAAATCCGCGAAGATCAGAAAATTCCAGAAAATACATGGAAAATCAAAATTTTGCAGAAGACGGAGGATGCCAGAAGGGGGAGCGGAGCCGGGCCACAGGGGGGCCACACCACCCCCTGGGGCACGCCACCCCTAGACGCGCCACCAGGTGGTGTGGCCACCCCGGCCTACCTCTGGCTCTCCCCTTTGACGTATATTATCCCCACGAAATCATAAGACTCGGGGAGCAACCAAAGAAAGATTCCACCGCCTCTACAGGGCAGAAAACTACAAAGAGAGAAAAACCTCTCCGAGAGAATTCTGCCGGGAAAATTCCTCCCCGGAGAGGGGAGATCGTCGCCATCAACACCGTCATCAAGTTGGACTTCATCGGGATCATCATCATCGTCATCACCAGCACCAACATCACCACTCCATAGCGCTGTAACAATTGGGTTGAATCTTGCATAGTTCTTAGGGGAAACTTTCCCGGTGTTGATTACTTATTGTAATTGATGCTATTGAGTGGAACCATTGAATTATTGTCTATGTTCAGATTGTTACTCATCATTATATCATCTCTGATCTTGATCCATATGATGTCTTGTGAGTAGTTCGTTTAGTTCTTGAGGACATGGGAGAAGTCATGTTGTTAGTAGTGGAATTGTGTTGAGAAAGATCCAATAGTTTGTTACTTAATTTGTGGTGTTATTCTTCTAGTGGTGTCATGTGAATGTCGACTACATGACACTTCACCTTTATGGGCCTAGGGGAATGCATTGTGTATTTGGCTACTAATCGTAGGGGTTGCCGGAGTGACAGAAACATGAACCCCCGTTAAGAAACCTTTGCACAAGGGATGTCAGGATCTCAGAGTTTAAAGCTGTGGTTAGGTTTCTATCTTAATTACTTTCTTGTACTTGCGGATGCTTGCAAGGGGTATAATCACAAGTATGTATTAGTCCTAGGAAGGTCGGTACATTAGCACAGGTTCACCCACTCAACAGTTATCAAACTAAAGAAGATTAATCAACTATATGAAGCGAAAGCACTTGACGATAATCCCATGTGTCCTCGAGAACATTTGGTCATCTTAAGTAATACAACCGGCTTGTCCTTTGTTGAAGAAAGGATTGGGCCACTTGTTGCATTCATTATTATTGTCTTTTATTTACTTGTACTTTATTTATCTGCATTATCAAAAAACCCGAAAAATCCATTTGCTAAGTATTCACAGAGAATTCCTGATCCAAGACACTCTTCAACACATTCTGCTCCTCGTTGGGTTCGACACTCTTACTTATCGAAAATATTGTGATACACCCCTATACTTGTGGGTCATCAAGACTATTTTTTGGCACCGTTGCCGGGGAGTGAACCGCTATTGGAGAGTGGAACTGGTAAAGGAAACTTCTACTGTGAGTATTGTTTATTTCTGTTAGTTACTTTATTTTCAATATGGATAATTCACTTAGTTTCTTATTTTGTAATGCTACTACCACTGCTAAGGTAGTAGATGAACCACCACCTACTGAAAACGATACTTTTAAGATACCTACAAGAATTATTGATCGTGTTATGGATAACTACTATTTTGGAGATGGAACTGTCCATCCCGGTGATCATTTGCTCTTTATACACGAATTATGCGGGTTGTTCAAGTGTGCAGGTATTACAACAGATCAAGTCAAGAAGAAGTTATTCTCATTATCATTAAAAGTAAGAGCTGAGGAATGGTATAAGCTGCTGAAGAATGGTCAAGCTCTTGAATGGGAGAATGTAGTACCTCTCTTTTATTCAAAATTTTACCCTCCTAGTGATATTCATAAAGATCGGAATCAAATATACAACTTTTGGCCTCTTGATGGAGAGAGTACAACTCAAGCTTGGGGGAGATTGAAGTTACTAATGCTCTTATGTCCTATTCATGAGCTCCCTAACATATTATTATCAATAACTTTTATGGAAGACTTTCTCTTCATGATTAGGATCTATTGGATGCTTCTTGTGGTGGATCATTTACACGGATGGAAGAAGAAGCTAAATGGGATCTTTTAGACCGTATTCAAGACAATGCCGAAGCATGGGAGAATGATAAAGGAAGAAAGTCAGGTATAAATTATGATTATGAATGCATTGAATCTTTTATGGGAACTGATGACTTTCAAAATATTAGTAATGCTTACGGTCTTGACTCTCAAGTTATTACAAATTGTTTTAAGGCTTTTGCCTCATATATTAAAATTCCAAAAAAGGAATGGAACAAGTATCATGCACCATATAAAGATATTGTTGATTGTGTTCCTGCTAGAAGTACTGAATTTTGCACTATTGATCACATCTTACCTGAACTTTATATCGAGAAAATGCCTTTCCTGGTTAAGGTAAAGGAGCATCCTATGATAACTAGTGTAATTAATAAAAGTACAAAGAGAGCTGTAAAACCTGATGAACAAATAAACATTGAACCTGCAGTAGCAGTTGTGAAAGACCTTGTCACTAAAAGTGTAGAAGATGGACACATTGGCTTCTGTGAGGATGCTTCTAATATTGTGTCACATCCTAATAGAACCAAAAACGCTAGTGTCCCTGTGCTTTCTGTTAGATTTGGTGATCATTTCTATTATGGTTTATGTGATATTGGTGCAAGTTCAAGTGCTATTCCTTACGAGCTTTACAAAGAAATTATGCATGAAATTAGTCCATGCGAACTAGAAGAAATTAATGTAGTTATTCACCTTGCAAACAGAGAGACCATCTCTCCAATTGGTATTGTAACAGATGTGTAAGTTCTTTGTGGTAAGATCAAATATCCTGCTGATTCTCTAGTACTTGGTTCAGCTGCTAGTAAAACCTATCCTATGATTTTTTGGTAGACCATTCTTGAACACGCGTGGAGCCATTATAGACTATAAAAGGGAGAAAATTTTAACTAAATTTGATAGGGAATCTTATGAGTTTAATTTTTCGAAATTTACTAAAGTTCCTTGTGAAAATGAAACTCCTAATGAAGATTTTAGAGTTGAACAACTTGCTTCTATTTCTCTTGCTCCTAATAATGCTTTGCAGCAATTTATGGAAGACCACGAAAGTGAAATCTTCATGGTAGAAAGAAATGAGATTGACGAGATTCTCTATTGTCAACCTAAGATGCTTAATCATAACTTGCATGTGGAAGATTTGGGTACCACACTGCCACCTAAAAAGGATCCGGTTTTCAATCTAAAACCTTTACCTGACGATCTTAAATATGCTTACGTTTATGATAAGAAAATATATCCTGTTATTACTAGTTCTAAACTTTCAGGGAAGGAAGAGGAAAGATTATTGGAAGTATTGAAGAAACACCGAGGAGCTATGGGCTATACCCTCGATGATTTAAAAGGGATTTCTCCTACTATATGTCAGCACGCTATCAATATAGAACCCGATGCAAAACTAGTGGTAGGACATCAACGTCGTTTAAATCCTAAGATGAAGGGAGTGGTAAGAAACAAGGTATTAAAACTCCTTGATGCTGGTATTATTTATCCTATTGCGGATAGTGAATGGGTTAGTCCTGTTCACTGTGTCCCTAAGAAAGGGGGAATTATCGTTGTGCCTAATGATAATGATGAGCTTATTCCCCAAAGAATAGTAGTAGGTTATAGGATGTGCATTGATTTCAGAAAGGTTAACAAAGTTACTAAGAAAGATCATTACCCACTGCCTTTTATTGATCAAATGTTAGAAAGGTTGTCTAAAAAGACCCATTTTTGTTTTCTTGATGGATACTCTAGGTTTTCTCAAATTGATGTCAAACAACAAGATCAAGAAAAAACTACTTTTACGTGCCCTTATGGAACCTATGCTTATAGGCGTATGCCTTTTGGTTTGTGTAATGCTCCTGCTACTTTTCAAAGATGCATGTCTGCTATCTTTCATGGTTTTTGTGAGGAAATTGTGGAAGTATTCATGGATGATTTTTCTGTCTATGGAACTTCTTTTGATAATTGTTGGCACAACCTTGATAAAGTTTTGCAGAGATGTGAAGAAACAAATCTTGTTCTTAATTGGGAGAAATGCCACTTCGTGGTCAATGAAGGGATTGTCCTTGGACATAAAATTTCCGAAAGAGGCATTGAAGTTGACAGGGCTAAAGTTGAAGCAATTGAGAAAATGCCCTGTCCAAGAGACGTCAAAGGTATTCGTAGTATCCTTGGTCATGCTGGTTTCTATAGATGGTTTATTAAATATTTCTCTAAGATATCAAAACCCCTCACTAATCTTCTCCAAAAATATGTACCCTTTGTTTTTAATGATGATTGTAAGGAAGCTTTTGAAACTCTGAAGAGGGCTTTAACTACTGCTCCTATTGTCCAACCACCTGATTGGAATTTACCCTTTGAAATCATGTGCGATGCTAGTGATTTTGTTGTAGGTGCTGTTCTTGGGCAACGAATAGATAAAAAGTTAAATGTTATCCATTATGCTAGTAAGACTCTTGACTCTGATCAAAAGAATTATGCTACTACTGAAAAAGAATTCTTAGCTGTTGTCTTTGCTTGTGATAAGTTTAGACCTTATATTGTTGATTCAAAAATTACCATTCATACTGATCATGCTGCTATTAAGTACCTTATGATGAAGAAAGATGCTAAGCCTAGGCTTATTAGATGGGTGCTACTTTTACAAGAGTTTGATCTACATATTATAGATAGGAAAGGAGCTGAAAATCCTGTTGTTGGTAATCTATCTTGATTGGAAAACATCTCTTTTGATCCTATGCCTGTTAATGATAGTTTCCCAAATGAACAGTTGGCTGCAGTAGGGGTAAACTCGCGAGGGAGCCCTTGGTATGCCCATTATGCTAACTTTATTGTCTCCAAGTGACGAGGGTTTAACTCATCAATACCCATTGTTATGGACTTGGGTTTTGGAGAACGAGGGAGTGCTGGAAGCATCAATCGGCTAGCAAACAAGCACACAAGGACGCAAGGTTTACCCAGGTTCAGGCCTCGTAGAGGTCCCTACTCCTGCTTGTCTGCTCGTCGAATTAAAAGAGGAATCGAAGATTACAATGGTGTGTAGATGCAATCTGGCGAGGGTTGTGGAAACTAGGGCTGCGTGATAATGATGAGCTTATTCCCCAAAGAATAGTAGTAGGTTATAGGATGTGCATGGATTTCAGAAAGGTTAACAAAGTTACTAAGAAAGATCATTACCCACTGCCTTTTATTGATCAAATGTTAGAAAGGTCGTCTAAAAAGACCCATTTTTGTTTTCTTGATGGATACTCTAGGTTTTCTCAAATTGATGTTAAACAACAAGATAAAAAAAAACTACTTTTACGTGCCCTTATGGAACCTATGCTTATAGGCGTATGCCTTTTGGTTTGTGTAATGCTCCTGCTACTTTTTAAAGATGCATGTCTGCTATCTTTCATGGTTTTTGTGAGGAAATTGTGGAAGTATTCATGGATGATTTTTCTGTCTATGGAACTTCTTTTGATAATTGTTGGCACAACCTTGATAAAGTTTTGCAGAGATGTGAAGAAACAAATCTTGTTCTTAATTGGGAGAAATTCCACTTCATGGTCAATGAAGGGATTGTCCTTGGACATAAAATTTCTGAAAGAGGCATTGAAGTTGACAGGGCTAAAGTTGAAGCAATTGAGAAAATGCCCTGTCCAAGAGACGTCAAAGGTATTCGTAGTATCCTTGGTCATGCTGGTTTCTATAGATGGTTTATTAAATATTTCTCTAAGATATCAAAACCCCTCACTAATCTTCTCCAAAAATATGTACCCTTTGTTTTTAATGATGATTGTAAGGAAGCTTTTGAAACTCTGAAGAGGGCTTTAACTACTGCTCCTATTGTCCAACCACCTGATTGGAATTTACCCTTTGAAATCATGTGCGATGCTAGTGATTTTGTTGTAGGTGCTGTTCTTGGGCAACGAATAGATAAAAAGTTAAATGTTATCCATTATGCTAGTAAGACTCTTGACTCTGATCAAAAGAATTATGCTACTACTGAAAAAGAATTCTTAGCTGTTGTCTTTGCTTGTGATAAGTTTAGACCTTATATTGTTGATTCAAAAATTACCATTCATACTGATCATGCTGCTATTAAGTACCTTATGATAAAGAAAGATGCTAAGCCTAGGCTTATTAGATGGGTGCTGCTTTTACAAGAGTTTGAGCTACATATTATAGATAGGAAAGGAGCTGAAAATCCCGTTGTTGGTAATTTATCGTGATTGGAAAACATCTCTTTTGATCCTATGCCTGTTAATGATAGTTTCCCAAATGAACAGTTGGCTGCAGTAGGGGTAAACTCGCAAGGGAGCCCTTGGTATGCCCATTATGCTAACTTTATTGTCTCCAAGTGACGAGGGTTTAACTCATCAATGCCCATTGTTATGGACTTGGATTTTGGAGAACGAGGGAGCGCTGGAAGCATCAATCGGCTAGCAAACAAGCACACAAGGACACAAGGTTTACCCAGGTTCAGGCCTCGTAGAGGTCCCTACTCCTGCTTGTCTGCTCGTCGAATTAAAAGAGGAATCGAAGATTACAATGGTGCGCAGATGCAAACTGGCGAGGGTTGTGGAAACTAGGGTTGCGTGTGTCCTCCTCGCCGCCCCCTCCTAGCCTTTATATAGATAGTCTAGGTCCCAGGTAGCAGGTCGAGTCGGTTACAGGTTAGGGTTTTCCCTTTAAACTTTCTTTCTTTAGCTTCTTCTTGTTCCGTAAGCAATCGAGAGTCCGTAGGTTACTCTAGTTCTCCATTTGGGCCTTGACAACGCCGTGGGCTTCCGCTGTATTCAGGCCGTATATACCAAGCTTGAGTACCTGTAGGGTATACCCATGTCAGTAGCCCCCGAGTGTCTAGTGGAACCACAGATTCGACTAGGGACTTTATGAAACCTTTCGAGTGCATGAGTGAGTATTTTTTTGACTGCTCTGTTTGTGTCATAGGGATTGTTGATGTGCGTGCCTTATTTAACTGATTTATCGGTATCAGTTAACTACCTTAGGGTAAAACAACGCAATCTACTTGAACTCGAGTCCCTAGAATCGAATTTGGAAAAGTGCTGGTGTAATTCGACTCAAGCCACGGAGGTCTTACAGGAGTCGAATTCCAGTATATGGGTGCGAGCACTTGACGCGTCCGTCAAGGCATTTTCATCGTACCTGTAGGCACGGATATATTTCTGGTAGTGCGCAGCGAATGTGTTGCCAGGCCTTATTCAGGTCTTATGTTCACGCTGCAAGCGCGACATCCGAATTTTGTCATCGCGGAGATGATTCGGGTGACCCAGGAGACGCAGTCTCCTTGTAGGGAAAAATCATGAGGCGGTGTCACCATAAACTTCGAGTGTGGGTGTTATCAACACACAGTACGATGTACAAATAATCATAGGGTGCGCGACCAGTGCTCCCTATGGGAGTAGCCCCCGAGTGCCTGGTTGAGTCGAAGACTCAGGCAGGGACTAAAGAACTTTTGCGACTGGTGTCGTCTTTTGTTTGCTTGTTTCAGTCGAATTTATTTCCGGCGCTCCCTATGGGAGTAACCCATGTCCATAGTCGAATCGTGGATTCGAGTGGTTGGGTATGCTTTGAATATCCGTAGTCCTGCAGAGAAGAAAGAAAAAGAAAAATCGTAGGGTGCGCGACTAGCGCTCCCTATGGGAGTAGCCCCCCGAGTGCTTGGTGGAGTCGAAGACTCGAGCAAGGACTAAAGTAGTCGAAGTCTTCTACTGCTCAATTTTTGATGACATCAGTGCTGACGATGTGATGATCTCAGTTGCCCGCGTGAGCGGGTTTGATGGGACGTGACGAGCGGTGGGTCCCATTTTCTAACCCTGACTTGACCGGGCGTGCGTAATCTTTGTTTTAACTACGCCTCCTTGATTTCCGCGCGTAATGGGGGTAGTGGGGGACGGTTCGCGCTTCGGGTCCTCCACGTGTGATACTTCCTCCAGTGGGCGCCACACGTCTGATAGGGTTTTTGCTGGCCGTTGGATTACATCTTCTAGGGGGTTAAGTAGCAGTGCTGCAGCGGTAATTTTTCCCATATGCTCTTTTCTCTGCCTTTGCCTTTGTCGCCATTGCCGCTGCTCCTCTACTTCCTAGAGTTCATCTTCTTCGTGGCATTGGACCAGCTCCGCGTATTCCCTAGTTACTTCCTCCGGTCGCATCGCCACCGCAAGATGGGGAAGAAGAAAGGAGGTGCCGCGGCTGAATCCACTGCCGCCACTGTCGCTGCCAAGAAGAAGGGCAGCTCCGCCGCTGCGGGCACCAGCGCCGCCGTCGCTGGGAAGAAGAAGGGCGCGGGCACTCGTGTCACCAATGGCGCGTGGCGCACGTCCATTATCAAATCTTCTGAGCTCTGTCTCCTGTGCCAAGACGGAGTTCTGTCTTCCACGGTTGCTGACTCGCGAGTCCCAGGTGGTGAGGTAACCCCTTGTCCTCCTGCTTGTTTCCAGGTGATGTTCCTAGCGTTCATCATCTATAGTCTTTCTCTGCCCCTGCATCCTTTCTTCAGGGGCCTCCTTTGTTTCTACGGGCTCTAGCTGCACCAGCTGTCCCCCAACTCCATCCTCCATGTTGCTTGCTACATTACACTTTGCAAGTGCTGGCTCGGAATCGAGCCACACTTTGGTCTCTTCAAACGTCTCTTCAAGCTGAAGCACCAGTCGACGTCTGGCTTCGTAGTCTATGATGTAGTAGGCTGCGGTATCCACGTCGACTCCACCGTCACGTATTTTGACATTAAGCTCATGGCGTCCGTCCAAGGGTGGAGGGACAAGTGGTTCTACATCCGTGACCAGAAGGCCGACAGAGACCACTTCATAATTGCGCCTTTCGATCCCGTGACGCCATGCAAGAGGAGGCGCTCCTAGAAGAACGCGGTGATGCCCAGCGAGTCTGCAGAAACATATGTGCTATACGAGCGCGTCTGCAACCTCGAGAGTCGCATGGGTAAAGAAGAGGGAGGCTGCGCCCTTATTCGCACGTGGTTGCGCCGTCGTGTCCAGCCCCTGCAGGCTAGAGTCCACCCTATGTTCCAATGGGCTGGCGCGGATGATGTCACTCGCGTATCTGCCGATGGCATTTCTGCGAGTGAGGTAGATAAAAGGGTGCTACTGGTCACCAAGTACACCGCCAAGGATGTGCTCCCCAGTGAACCAATCGTACATCCATTCGATGCTGCTAATCCTCCTCCCGAGGTACGGTTGTGCTACGGAGTAGCTTTGTTTGTCGAATGCTTCTTTTTTCTTGACTTGTGCTAACTTTTTTTCTGTTTGCAGGATTGGAGGGTGTCACCCTATATGCCCCTCTTCCTGAGGGGGTTATTCCTCGTGAAGCCTTGGAAGAGGACGAGTCAGAGTCGACCATCCCATCTGAGAGGGAGGAGAAAGCCCCTGAGTCCAGCAGTCTGGACACTCGCAAGCGTTTCATGCAACGAGGATTCGGATGCATCATCTCCTTCGACTCCGGAAGGCCCAGATATTGGTGCAGAGTTGCTGATACCTGCCGTTCCTGTGAGTGCTGTGGCGCCATCTTCCCGCAAAAAGATGCGGCTGCCGAAGGAGTCACCGTCATCGTCAGAGGGCCAAACCTTCGATTTTGACAAGTTTGATTGGTAAGTATACAATTCTTCTCTTTGGTTCTTCTTTGGAATTGCATTTTCTTGATGTTGGTTTTGTTCTGCAGTCAACCGGCATCGTCATCTTCTGGCGACGTCCAATTTTTGAAAGAATCTGGAGTCGTGACTTCCAAGGCCAAGAAGGTGGCTAAGAGGACGCCTTCTCCTCCATTGGCGGCCCACTCCAGGCATAATTCATCAAGTTCTCCACACGATGTGGATTATCAGATGGTTATCCAGATGACTGCGCGTCAATCGACTTCAGAGTCATTGGAGGATCATGTATGTGTAGTGTTGCTTCTTCTGATTTTTGCAGTCGAATTTATCATTCATACCATCCACTGATCCTTTACTGTTTCTCCCGTCACAGCTCATTGTGAAGGAAGTTGCTCGTCTGGCAGAGCAAGTGCTTGTGATGGGTCGCCAGCATGCAATGCTGGACAATCGCCATCGCGTGGTTGAAAGTGTGTGTTTTTTCTTCTTCTTCGTCCTTGTGATATACTCGACTGATGGTCTATCTTTGTTTGTTTCGCAACTAAACATAATGCGCTCCTTCGTGATTCCGCTTCCCTTGAAAAGGTGCTCACCGCGGCAGTGAAGGGTCGCGATGAGGCAGTCGCAGCGCTTGACGAATCGCGGAAACGCGAGGAGGGTTTGCGCGCCTCCATCATGGCTAGGGAGAAGTTGTTCAAAGAACAACTTTTCTCAATTGCCAAGGCTCTTTCAGGTATTCCCTCGTCTGGATTTTCGTTGTGTCCCTTTCTTTTGAATTTGTTATTGTGCTAACTTTTGCGCCAACACTTGGTTCTTGTGTAGATGCCGGCGGTCTGAGTTTCGACGCTCAGGCGCTCCGTCATGATGATGCCTTGGCAGGTGCCATCTCGGCAGTCGAAGATCACAGTGCTTCCATTCGAGGGACTCTGATCAAGGCCAAGGGCATACCCAGTCGCCTCCGTGAGGAGCTGGCGCCCAAAGCTGAGTTAATCGAAAATGTAGATGATCTGGTGGAGTCCCTTGCTGGAGGCATTCCTGTAGGCTTCAAGAACTCACTCCGTGCGGCTGGCGCTTTGATGTCACTCGCGATGGTTCAAGCCAATGGAGTCGAGGTTGATCCTTCTGCGGTCTCCAAGGCAATGCCTGTCAGCGCGGATGGCCAACAGGTAGTCTTTGCTCCTTTCGCAACTGCCTGTGGCAAGTACGGGCCACAACTAATCAACATAGTTGCGAAGTACTGTGGGAGCTGCAGCGAGCCAAGAAGGCGGCGAAGGCTGCGGCGTCAGGGGCCGGCAGGAAGTCTGTGGCATCTGATACTTCCACATACTCGATGAGGCCCCCAAAACCGAAGTCTAAGTCGAAGAAGCTAGTTACTCCTCAGCAGTCATCTCTATAATAGTTAATAGCCTTTCTTTTGTCTGGAACATGTTGTTGGCGAGTGTATCTGTTGATACTTTATTATGCTTGAATGCACTCGAGTCTTTTGTCCATGTATTGCTTTAGTCTTCTTATTATCTCTTTCTTGGCTTGTGATAGGGCACATCGAGTGGTCATTCGAGTGAACCTTGGAATATGCCATCCACTGATGATACCTTAGCGCAGTCATGCTCAAGGGTGGATGAGCCGTCTCTGCTCTCGCGACTCCGTGACCGCGTTAAGCAGTTGGAGCGCGAACTGCCCGTGCTCCGTGGTAATGCGGATGTATGGAAGTCGAGGGCGGAGAAGGCCATTGCCTGAGAGCAATATCTGTTAGGGGAGGTGACGCAGCTAGGCAACTAATTCAAGTGTTAGCTTTCTGCTTCCTTGTCTTCCACCCCCATGAGATCTCGCTTATGCTTGGTCGTGTCAACTGGTTCCATAGCTTCATCTCAACACTATCAAGAAGTGAGCTGAATGCGGATTCTTTCAACTCAACAGTCATTTCCCATAGTTTGTCCAGCGTTTTCTGCATCGATTTGGGCCACTCTGGATCTACCCATTTGACAACACCGCAACTTCCGCCTCGCATCATTGCACGATGTCCTTGACACCATAGAAACCTCCTGCATGCGTTTTGTCCTTCGAACACTACAAATTTAGCAGGCACATATCCATTTTTACATAGCAGAGGACTGTCTTCATCCGCTAAACCGTGATAGTCGGCGTCATGCATCGTTTGGTTGGCCTAACACATCATACGCGCATGAGTAAATGGAGTAGATCTGGCTCAAAAAATAGATAACTGGCCACGGATGATAGAGATAGAGATGAGACGACTCACATCGAAATCACCGTCCCTGTCGTAACGATGCGTTTCCTCGTCGTCTCCCCTTGAACCCATGGCAAGAGGGGAGGGGGTGGGTGCCGGAGAGGGGATTGGGATGGCGGCGCCGTCGGCTCGCGGCTACGTCAGGATGGGAGTGAAGTGGGGAATGTGGCTTCGAGGGGAAGGAAGAGAAGTACGGGGAGGAAGAGAAGTAATGGGGACGTGACACTGGGATATGGCCCGCTCAACTCGTGAGTCGTGACACTCGCAACAGGGGAGCCCCCGGTGTTGCCAGTTTGTCCAGAGCAAGCGTGGCCAATCATGCCATAGAACAGACTACTCGCAGATCGATCTCATGAAAACCATGCCAATCGTCCAAGCGCCCTGATCAGACGGTATGTAACAATCGACAAGCAGAACAACTATGTTAGGGCGTGCCTTCTAGAAGACTCGGTCTAACGCTAAGGTTAGGGCTCTCTTAAGGTTAATTAGTATCCATATGCGGTTTATGAAAAGAACATGCATCCAATGACACGGGTAGATCTAGCTGTGGTTAATGAGAAGAGCAGACATGCAATGACACCGGTGATATGTGGTTTCTGGGAAGAACACACATGCAATGATTCTGGTGATATGTGGTTTGTGAAAAGAACACACATGCAATGACTCTAGATGTGGTTCATAAAAAGAGCAGACATGCAATGACACCGGTGGATCCATGTGTGGTTCATGGGAAGAACACACATGTAATGACACTGGGTGTGGTTCATGATATGGTCTGTGAGAAGAACACACATGCAATGACTCTAGCTGTGGTTCATAAAAAGAGCAGACATGCGATGACTCTAACTGTGGTTCTTGAAAAGAGCAGACCTGCGATGCCACCGGTGGATCCATGTGTGGTCTATGAGAGGAACACACATGCAATTACACCGGTGGATCCTTACGTGGTTTGTGAGAATAACACACATGCAATGACACTGGTGGATCCATGTGTGGTTCATGGGAAGAACACACATGCAATGACACATGTGATATGTGGTCTGTGAGAAGAACACACATACAATGACTCTGGTGATATGTGGTTTGTGAAAAGAACACACATGCAATGACTCTAGCTGTGGTTAATGAAAAGAGCAGACATGCAATGACACCGGTGGATCCATGTGGGGTTAATGAGAAAAACACACATGCAATGAGACTGGGTGTGGTTCATGGGAAGAACACACATGCAATGACTCTAGTGATATGTGGTTTGTGAAAAGAACAGACATGCAATGACTCTAGCTGTGGTTAATGAGAAGAGAAGACATGCAATGACACCGGTGGATCCATGTGTCGTCTGTGGGAAGAACACACATGCAATGACACTGGTGGATCCATGTGTGGTTCATGGGAAGAACACACATGAATAGACACCGGCGATATGTTGTTTGTGAGAAGAACACACATGCAATGACTCTAACTGTGGTTCATGAAAAGAGCAGACATGCAATGACACTGGTGGATCCATGTGTGGTTCATGGGAAGAACACACATGCAATAACACTGGGTGTGGTTCATGATATGGTTTGTGAGAAGAACACACATGCAATGACACTGGTGGATCCATGTGTGGTATGTGAGAAGAACACACATGCAATGACAATGGGTGTAGTCCATGATATGGTTTGTGAGAAGAACACACATGCAATGACACTGGTGGATCCATGTGTGGTCTTCGGGAAAATCACACATGCAATGACACTGGTGATATGTGGTCTGTTAGAAGAACATACATCCAATGACTCTAGCTGTGGTTCATGAAAAGAGCAGACATGCAATGACACTGGTGGATCCATGTTTGGTTCATGGGAAGAACACACATGCGATGACACTGGGTGGATCCATGTGTGGTTTGTGAGAAGAACACACATTCAATGACACTTGTGGATCCATGTGTGGTTCATGGGAAGAACACACATGCAATGACTCAGGTGATATGTGGTTTGTGAAAAGAACAGACATGCAATGACCCTAGCTGTGGTTAATGAGAAGAGCAGACATGCAATGACACCGGTGGATCCATGTGTGGTTTGTGAGAAGAACACACATGCAATGACACTGGGTGTGGTTCATGATATGGTTTGTAAGAAGAACACACATGCAATGACTCTAGCTGTGGTTTGTGAAAAGAGCACGCATGCAATGACTCTAGCTGTGGTTCATGGGAAGAGCAGACATATAATGACACTGGTGGATCGATGTGTGGTTCATGGGAAGAACACACATGCAACAACACTGGTGGATCCATGTGTGGTCTGTGGGAAGAACACACATGCAATGACACTGGTGAATCCATGTGTGGTTCATGGGAAGAACACACATGCAATGACTCCGGTGATATGTGGTTTGTGAGAAGAACACACATGCAATGACTCTAGCTATGGTTCATGAAAAGAGCAGACATGCAATGACACCGGTGGATCCATGTGTGGTTCATGGGAAGAACACACATGCAATGACACTGGGTGTGGCTCATGATATGGTCTGTGAGAAGAACACACATGCAATGACTCTAGCTGTGGTTCATGAAAAGAGCACGCATGAGATGACTCTAGCTGTGGTTCATGGGAAGAGTAGACATATAATGACACCGGTCGATCCATGTGTGGTTCATGGGAAGAACACACATGCAATGCCACCGGTGGATCCATGTGTGATCTGTGGGAAGAACACACATGCAATGACACTAGTGGATCCATGCGTGGTTCTGTGGGAAGAACACACATGCAATGATACTGGTGGATCCATGTGTGGTTCATGGGAAGAACACACATGCAATGACTCTGGTGATATTTGGTTTGTGAGAAGAACAGACATGCAATGACTCTAGATGTGGTTCAGGAAAAGAACAGACATGCAATGACACCGGTGGATCCATGTGTGGTTCATGGAAAGAACACACATGCAATGACACTGGGTGTGGTTCACGATATGGTTTGTAAGAAGAACACACATGCAATGACTCTAGCTGTGGTTTGTGAAAAGAGCACGCATGAGATGACTCTAGCTGTGGTTCATGGGAAGAGCATACATACAATGACACTGGTGGATCCATGTGTGGTTCATGGGAAGAACACACATGCAACGACACTGGTGGATCCATGTGTGGTCTGTGGGAAGAACACACATGCAATGACACTAGTGGATCAATGTGTGGTTCATGGGAAAAACACACATGCATTGACTCCGGTGATATGTGGTTTGTGAGAAGAACGCACATGCAATGACTCTAGATATGGTTCATGAAAAGAGCAGACATGCCATCACACCGGTGGATCCATGTGTGGTTCATGGGAAGAACACACATGCAATGACACTGGGTGTGGTTCATGATATGGTCTGTGAGAAGAACACACATGCAAAGACTCTAGCTATGGTTCATGAAAAGAGCATGCATGCGGTGACTCTAGCTGTTGTTCATGGGAAGAGTAGACATACAATGACACCGGTGGATCCATGTGTGGTTCATGGGAAGAACACACATGCAATGACACCGGTGGATCCATGTGTGGTCTGTGGGAAGAAGACACATGCAATGACACATGTGATACGTGGGATGCGAGAAGAACACACATGCAATGACTCTGGTGATATGTGGTTTGTGAAAAGAACACACATGCAAGGACACTGGTGGATCCATGTGTGGTTCATGGGAAGAACACACATGCAATGACACAGGTGATTTGTAGTCTACGAGAAGAACACACATGCAATAACTCTGGTGATATGTGGTTTGTGAAAAGAACACACATGCAATGACTCTAGCTGTGGTTAATGAAAAGAGCAGACATGCAATGACACCGGTGGATCCTTGTGGGGTTAATGAGAAGAACACAAATGCAATGACAATGGGTGTAGTTCATGGGAAAAACACACATGCAATGACTCTGGTGATATGTGGTTTGTGAAAAGAACAGACATGCAATGACACTAGCTGTGGTTAATGAGAAGAGCAGACATGTAATGACACCGGTGGATCCATGTGTGGTCTGTGGGAAGAACACACATGCAATGACACTGGTGGATATATGTGTGGTTCATGGGAAGAACACACATGCATAAACACCGGGGATATGTGGTTTGTGAGAAGAACACACATCCAATGACTTTAGCTGTGGTTCATGAAAAGAGCAGACATGCAATGACACTGGTGGATCTATGTGTGGTTCATGGGAAGAACACACATGCAATGACACTAGGTGTGGTTCATGATATGGTTTGTGAGAAGAACACACATGCAATGACACTGGTGGATCCATGTGTGGTACGTGAGAAGAACACACATGCAATGACACTGGGTGTGGTTCATGGGATGGTTTGTGAGAAGAACACACGTGGAATGACACTGGTGGATCCATGTGTGGTCTTTGGGAAGAACACACATGCAAAGCCACTGGTGATATGTGGTCTATGAGAAGAACACACATCCAATGACTCTAGCTGTGGTTCATGAAAAGAGCAGACATGCAATGACACTGGTGGATCCATGTGTGGTTCATGGGAAGAACACGCATGCAATGAATTTGGTCATATGTGGTTTGTGAAAAGAACAGACATGCAATGACTCTAGCTGTGGTTAATGAGAAGAGCAGACATGCAATGACACCGGTGGATCCATGTGTGGTTTGTGAGAAGAACACACATGCAATGACACTGGGTGTGGTTCATGATATGGTCTGTGAGAAGAACACATATGCAATGACTCTAGCTGTGGTTCATGAAAAGAGCACGCATGCGATGACTCTAGCTGTGGTTCATGGGAAGAGTAGACATACAATGACACCTGTGGATCCATGCGTGGTTCATGGGAAGAACATACATGCAATGACACTAGTGGATCCAAGTGTGGTTTGTGGGAAGAACACACATGCAATGACACTAGTGGATCCATGTGTGGTCTGTGGGAAGAACACACATGCAATGACACCGGTGATATGTGCTTTGTGAGAAGAACACACATGCAATGACTCTAGCTATGGTTAATGAAAAGAGCAGACATGCAATGACACCGGTGGATCCATGTGTGGTTCATGGGAAGAACACACATGCAATGAAACTGGGTCTGGTTCATGATATGGTCTGTGAGAAGAACACACATGCAATGACAATGGTGGATCCATGTGTGGTCTTTGAGAATAACACACATGCAATGACACTGGGTGTGGTTCATGATATGGTTTGTGAGAAGAACACACATGCAATGACACTGGTGGATCCATGTGTGGTCTTTGGGACGAACACACATGCAATGACACTGGTGATATGTGGTCTGTGAGAAGAACTCACATCCAATGACACTAGCTGTGGTTCATGAAAAGAGCAGACATGCAATAACACTGGTGGATCCATGTGTGGTTAATGGGAAGAACACACATGCGATGACACTGGGTGGATCCATGTGTGGTTTGTGAGAAGAACACCATGCAATGACACTGGTGGATCCATGTGTGGTTCATGGGAAGACCACACATGCAATGACTCTAGTGATATGTGGTTTGTGAAAAGAATAGACATGCAATGACTCTCGCTGTGGTTAATGAGAAGAGCAGACATGCAATGACACCGGTGTATCCATGTGTGGTTTGTGAGAAGAACACACATGCAATGAAATTGGGTGTGGTTCATGATATGGTTTGTAAGAAGAACACACATGCAATGACTCTAGCTGTGGATTGTGAAAAGAGCACGCATGCGATGACTCTAGCTGTGGTTCATGGGATGAGCAGACATACAATGACACTGGTGGATCCATGTGTGGTTCATGGGAAGATCACACATGCAACGACACTGGTGGATCCATGTGTGGTCTGTGGGAAGAACACACATGCAATGACACTGGTGGATCCATGTGTGGTTCATGGGAAGAACAAACATCCAATGACTCCGGTGATATGTGGTTTGTGAGAAGAACACACATGCAATAACTCTAGCTGTGGTTCATGAAAAGAGCAGACATGCAATGACATCGGTGGATCCTTGTGTGGTTCATGGGAAGAACACACATGCAATGACACTCGGTACTGTTCATGATATGGTCTGTGAGAAGAACGCATATGCAATGACTCTAGCTGTGGTTCATGAAAAGAGCACGCATGCGATGACTCTAGCTGTGGTTCATGGGAAGAGTAGACATACAATGACACCTGTGGATCCATGTGTGGTCTATGGGAAGAACACACATGCAATGACACTGGTGGATCCATGTGTGGTTCATGGGAAGAACACACATGCAATGACTCCGGTGATATGTGGTTTGTGAGAAGAACACACATGCAATGACTCTAGCTGTGGTTCATGAAAAGAGCAGACATGCAATCACATCGGTGGATCCATGTGTGGTTCATGGGAAGAACACACATGCAATGACACTGGGTGTGGTTCATGATATGGTCTATGAGAAGAACACATATGCAATGACTCTAGCTGTGGTTCATGAAAAGAGCACGCATGCGATGACTCTAGCTGTGGTTCATGGGAAGAGTAGACATACAATGACACCTGTGGATCCATGTGTGGTTCATGGGAAGAACACACATGCAATGACACTGGTGGATCCATGTGTGGTCTGTGGGAAGAACACACATGCAATGACACTGGTGGATCCATGTGTGGTCTGTGGGAAGAACACACATGCAATGACACATGTGATACGTGGGATGCGAGAAGAACACACATGCAATGACTCTGGTGATATGTGGTTTGTGAAAAGAACACACATGCAAGGACACTGGTGGATCCATGTGTGGTTCATGGGAAGAACACACATGCAATGACACAGGTGATTTGTAGTCTACGAGAAGAACACACATGCAATGACTCTGGTGATATGTGGTTTGTGAAAAGAACACACATGCAATGACTCTAGCTGTGGTTAATGAAAAGAGCAGACATGCAATGACACCGGTGGATCCTTGTGGGGTTAATGAGAAGAACACAAATGCAATGACAATGGGTGTAGTTCATGGAAAAACACACATGCAATGACTCTGGTGATATGTGGTTTGTGAAAAGAACAGACATGCAATGACACTAGCTGTGGTTAATGAGAAGAGCAGACATGTAATGACACCGGTGGATCCATGTGTGGTCTGTGGGAAGAACACACATGCAATGACACTGGTGGATATATGTGTGGTTCATGGGAAGAACACACATGCATAAACACCGGGGATATGTGGTTTGTGAGAAGAACACAACATCCAATGACTTTAGCTGTGGTTCATGAAAAGAGCAGACA
>OU342743.1:98754180-99024820 GCA_910589775.1 Avena eriantha | reverse complement strand
CATGCAATGAAACTAGGTCTGGTTCATGATATGGTCTGTAAGAAGAACACACATGCAATGACACTGGTGGAAGCATGTGTGGTCTTTGAGTAGAACACACATGCAATGACACTGGGTGTGGTTCATGATATGGTTTGTGAGAAGAACACACATGCAATGACACTGGTAGATCCATGTGTGGTCTTTGGGACGAACACACATGCAATGACACTGGTGATATGTGGTCTGTGAGAAGAACACACATCCAATGACTATAGCTGTGGTTCATGAAAAGAGCAGACATGCAATGACACTGGTGGATCCATGTGTGGTTCATGGGAAGAACACACATCCAATGACACTGGTGGATCCATGTGTGGTCTGTTGGAAAAACCCACATGCAATGACACTAGTGGATCCATGTGTGGTTCATGGGAAGAACACACATGCAATGACACTTGCTATGGTTCATGATATGGTTTGTGAGAAGAACACACATGCAATGACACTGGTGGATCCATGTGTGCTCTGTGAGAAGAACACACATGCAATGCCACTAGGTGTGGTTCATGATATGGTTTGTGAGAAGAACACACATGCAATGACACTGGTGGATCCATGTGTGGCCTTTGGGAAGAACACACATGCAATGACACTTATGATATGTGGTCTGTGAGAAGAACACACATCCAATGACTCTAGCTGTGGTTCATGAAAAGAGCAGACATGCAATAACACGGGTGGATCCATGTGTGGTTCATGGGAAGAACACACATGCGATGACACTGGTGGATCCATGTGTGGTTCATGGGAAGAACACACATGCAATGACTCTAGTGATATGTGGTTTGTGAAAAGAATAGACATGCAATGACTCTAGCTGTGGGTAATGAGAAGAGCAGACATGCAATGACACCGGTGTATCCATGTGTGGTTTGTGAGAAGAACACACATGCAATGACACTGGGTGTGGTTCATGATATGGTTTGTAAGAAGAACACACATGCAATGACTCTAGCTGTGGATTCTGAAAAGAGCACGCATACGATGATTCTAGCTGTAGTTCATGGGATGAGCAGACATACAATGACACTGGTGGATCCATGTGTGGTTCATGGGAAGAACACAGATGCAACGACACTGGTGGATCCATGTGTGGTCTATGGGAAGAACACAGATGCAATGACACTGGTGGATCCATGTGTGGTTCATGGGAAGAACAAACATCCAATGACTCCGGTGATATGTGGTTTGTGAGAAGAACACACATGCAATGACTCTAGATATGGTTCATGAAAAGAGCAGACATGCAATGACATCGGTGGATCCATGTGTGGTTCATGGGAAGAACACACATGCAATGACACTAGGTGTGCTTCATGATATGGTCTGTGAGAAGAACACATATGCAATGACTCTAGCAGTGGTTCATGAAAAGAGCACGCATGTGATGACTCTAGCTGTGGTTCATTGGAAGAGTAGACATACAATGACACCTGTGGATCCATGTGTGGTTCATGGGAAGAACACACATGCAATGAAACCGGTGGATCCATGTGTGGTCTGTGGGAAGAACACACATGCAATGACACTGGTGGATCCATGTGGTTCATGGGAAGAACACACATGCAATGACACAGGTGATATGTGGTCTGTGAGAAGAACACACATGCAATGACTCTGGTGATATGTGGTTTGTGAAAAGAACACACATTCAATGAGTCTAGCTGTGGTTAATGAAAAGAGCAAACATGCAATGACACAAGTGGATCCATATGGGGTTACTGAGAAGAACCCACATGCAATGACACTGGGTGTGGTTCATGGGAAGAATACACATGCAATGATACTGGGTGTGGTTCATGGGAAGAACACACATGCAATGACTCTGGTGATATGTGGATTGTGAAAAGAACAGACATGCAATGACTCTAGCTGTGGTTAATGAGAAGAGCAGACATGCAATGACACCGGTGGATCCATGTGTGGTCTGTGGGAAGAAGACACATGCAATGACACTGGTGGATCCATGTGTGGTTTATGGGAAGAACACACATGCAATGACTCTTGTGATATGTGGTTTGTGAGAAGAACACACATGCAATGACTCTAGCTGTGGTTAATGAAAAGAGCAGACATGCAATGACACTGGTGGATCCATGTGTGGTTCATGGGAAGAACACACATGCAATGACACTGGGTGTGGTTCATGATATGGTTTGTGAGAAGAACACACATGCAATGACACTGGTGGATCCATGTGTGGTCTGTGAGAAGAACAGACATGCAATGACACTGGGTGTGGTTCCTGATATGGTTTGTGAGAAGAACACACATGCAATGACTCTAGCTGTGGTTCATGAAAAGAGCACGCATGCGATGACTCTAGCTGTGGTTCATGAGAAGAGCAGGCATACAATGATACCGGTGGATCCATGTGTGGTTCATGGGAAGAACACACATGCAATGACACTGGTGGATCCATGTGTCGTTTGTGGGAAGAACACACATGTAATGACACTGGTGGATCCATGTGTGGTCTTTGGGAAGAACACACATGCAATGACACAGGGTGGATCCATGTGTGGTTTGTGAGAAGAACACACATGCAATGACACTAGTGGATCCATGTGTGGTTCATGGGAAGACCACACATGCAATGACTCTAGTGATATGTGGTTTTTGAAAAGAATAGAGATGCAATGACTCTAGTGATATGTGGTTTTTGAAAAGAATAGAGATGCAATGACTCTAGCTGTGGTTATGGGAAGAGCAGACATGCAATGACACCGGTGTATCCATGTGGTTTTTGTGAGAAGAACACACATGCAATGAAATTGGGTGTGGTTCATGGTATGGTCTGTGAGAAGAACACACATGCAATGACTCTAGCTGTGGATTGTGAAAAGAGCACGCATGCCATGACTCTAGCTGTGGTTCATGGGATGAGCAGACATACAATGACACTGGTGGATCCATGTGTGGTTCATGGGAAGAACACACATGCAACGACACTGGTTGATCCATGTCTGGTCTGTGGGAAGAACACACATGCAATGACACTGGTGGATCCATGTGTGGTTCATGGGAAGAACAAACATCCAATGACTCCGGTGATATGTGGTTTGTGAGAAGAACACACATGCAATGACTCTAGCTGTGGTTCATGAAAAGAGCAGACATGCAATGACATTGGTGGATCCATGTGTGGTTCATGGGAAGAACACACATGCAATGACACTGGGTGTGGTTCATGATATGGTCTGTGAGAAGAACACATATGCAATGACTCTAGCTGTGGTTCATGAAAAGAGCACGCATGCGATGACTCTAGCTGTGGTTCATGCAAAGAGTAGACATACAATGACACCTGTGGATCGATGTGTGGTTCATGGGAAGAACACACATGCAATGACACCGGTGGATCCATGTGTGGTCTGTGGGAAGAACACACATGCAATGACACTGGTGGATCCATGTGTGGTTCATGGGAAGAACACACATGCAATGACATAGGTGATATGTGGTCTGTGAGAAGAACACATATGCAATGACTAGTGATATGTGGTTTGTCAAAAGAACACACATGCAATGACACTAGTGGATCCATGTGTGGTTAATGGGAAGAACACACATGCAATGACACAGGTGATATGTGGTATGTGAGAAGAACACACATGCAATGACTCTGGTGATATGTGGTTTGTGAAAAGAACACACATGCAATGACTCTAGTCGTGGTTAATGAAAAGAGCAGACATGCAATGACACTGGTGGATCCATGTGTGGTTCATGGGAAGAACACACATGCGATGACACTGGGTGGATCCCTGTGTGGTCCGTGGGTAGAACATACATGCAATGACCCTGGTGGATCCATCTGTGGTTCATGGGAAGAACACACATGCAATTACTCTGGTGATATGTCGTTTGTGAAAAGAATAGACATGCAATGACTCTAGCTGTGGTTAATGAGAAGAGAAGACATGCAATGACACCGGTGGATCCATGTGTGGTCTGTGGGAAGAACACACATGCAATGACACTGGTGCATCCATGTGTGGTTCATGGGAAGAACACGCGTGCAATGAATCTGGTGATATGTGGTTTGTGAGAAGAACACACATGCAATGACTCTAGCTGTGGTTAATGAAAAGAGCAGACATGCAATGACACCGGTGGATCCATGTGGGGTTAATGAGAAGAACACACATGCAATGACACTAGTGGATCCAAGTGTGGTCTGTGAGAAGAACACACATGCAACGACACTGGGTTTGGTTCATGATATGGTTTCTGAGAAGAACACACATGCAATGACACTGGTGGATCCATGTGTGGTCTTTCGGAAGAACACACATGCAATGACACTGGTGATATGTGGTCTGTGAGAAGAACACACATCCAGATACTCTAGCTGTGGTTCATGAAAAGAGTAGACATGCAATGACACTGGTGGATCCATGTGTGGTTCATGGGAAGATTAGACAGGCGATGACACTGGGTAGATCCAGGTGCGGTTTGTAAGAAGAACACACATGCAATGACACTGGTGGATCCATGTGTGGTTCATGGGAAGAACACACATGAAATCACTCTAGTGATATGTGGTTTGTGAAAAGAACAGACATGCAATGACTCTAGCTGTGGTTAATGAGAAGAGCAGACATGCAATGACACCGGTGGATCCATGTGTGGTTTGTGAGAAGAACACACATGCAATGACACTGGGTGGGTTCATGATATGGTTTGTAAGAAGAACATACATGCAATGACTCTAGCTGTCGTTCGTGAAAAGAGCACGCATGCGATGACTCTAGTTGTGGTTCATGAGAAGAGTAGACATACAATGACACCGGTGGATCCATGTGCGGTTCATGGGAAGAACACACATGCAATGACACTAGTGGATCCATGTGTGGTTTGTGGGAAGAACACACATCCAATGACACCGGTGATATGTGCTTTGTGAGAAGAACACACATGCAATGACTCTAGCTGTGGTTAATGAAAAGATCAGACATGCAATGACACCGGTGGATCCATGTGTGGTTCATGGGAAGAACACACATGCAATGAAACTAGGTCTGGTTCATGATATGGTCTGTAAGAAGAACACACATGCAATGACACTGGTGGAAGCATGTGTGGTCTTTGAGTAGAACACACATGCAATGACACTGGGTGTGGTTCATGATATGGTTTGTGAGAAGAACACACATGCAATGACACTGGTAGATCCATGTGTGGTCTTTGGGACGAACACACATGCAATGACACTGGTGATATGTGGTCTGTGAGAAGAACACACATCCAATGACTATAGCTGTGGTTCATGAAAAGAGCAGACATGCAATGACACTGGTGGATCCATGTGTGGTTCATGGGAAGAACACACATCCAATGACACTGGTGGATCCATGTGTGGTCTGTTGGAAAAACCCACATGCAATGACACTAGTGGATCCATGTGTGGTTCATGGGAAGAACACACATGCAATGACACTTGCTATGGTTCATGATATGGTTTGTGAGAAGAACACACATGCAATGACACTGGTGGATCCATGTGTGCTCTGTGAGAAGAACACACATGCAATGCCACTAGGTGTGGTTCATGATATGGTTTGTGAGAAGAACACACATGCAATGACACTGGTGGATCCATGTGTGGCCTTTGGGAAGAACACACATGCAATGACACTTATGATATGTGGTCTGTGAGAAGAACACACATCCAATGACTCTAGCTGTGGTTCATGAAAAGAGCAGACATGCAATAACACGGGTGGATCCATGTGTGGTTCATGGGAAGAACACACATGCGATGACACTGGTGGATCCATGTGTGGTTCATGGGAAGAACACACATGCAATGACTCTAGTGATATGTGGTTTGTGAAAAGAATAGACATGCAATGACTCTAGCTGTGGGTAATGAGAAGAGCAGACATGCAATGACACCGGTGTATCCATGTGTGGTTTGTGAGAAGAACACACATGCAATGACACTGGGTGTGGTTCATGATATGGTTTGTAAGAAGAACACACATGCAATGACTCTAGCTGTGGATTCTGAAAAGAGCACGCATACGATGATTCTAGCTGTAGTTCATGGGATGAGCAGACATACAATGACACTGGTGGATCCATGTGTGGTTCATGGGAAGAACACAGATGCAACGACACTGGTGGATCCATGTGTGGTCTATGGGAAGAACACAGATGCAATGACACTGGTGGATCCATGTGTGGTTCATGGGAAGAACAAACATCCAATGACTCCGGTGATATGTGGTTTGTGAGAAGAACACACATGCAATGACTCTAGATATGGTTCATGAAAAGAGCAGACATGCAATGACATCGGTGGATCCATGTGTGGTTCATGGGAAGAACACACATGCAATGACACTAGGTGTGCTTCATGATATGGTCTGTGAGAAGAACACATATGCAATGACTCTAGCAGTGGTTCATGAAAAGAGCACGCATGTGATGACTCTAGCTGTGGTTCATTGGAAGAGTAGACATACAATGACACCTGTGGATCCATGTGTGGTTCATGGGAAGAACACACATGCAATGAAACCGGTGGATCCATGTGTGGTCTGTGGGAAGAACACACATGCAATGACACTGGTGGATCCATGTGGTTCATGGGAAGAACACACATGCAATGACACAGGTGATATGTGGTCTGTGAGAACAACACACATGCAATGACTAGTGATATGTGGTTTATGAAAAGAACACACATGCAATGACACTAGTGGATCCATGTGTGGTTAATGGGAAGAACACACATGCAATGACATAGGTGATATGTGGTCTGTGAGAAGAACACACATGCAATGACTCTGGTGATATGTGGTTTGTGAAAAGAACACACATGCAATTACTCTAGCTGTGGTTAATGAAAAGAGCAGACATGCAATGACACAAGTGGATCCATGTGGGGTTACTGAGAAGAACCCCCATGCAATGACACTGGGTGTGGTTCATGGGAAGAACACACATGCAATGACTCTGGTGATATGTGGTTTGTGAAAAGAACAGACGTGCAATGACTCTAGCGGTGGTTAGTGAGAAGAGCAGACATGCAATGACACCGGTGGATCCATGTGTGGTCTGTGAGAAGAACACACATGCAATGACACTAGTGGATCCATGTGTGGTTCATGGGAAGAACACACATGCAATGACTCTGGTGATATGTGGTTTGTGAAAAGAACAGACATGCAATGACTCTAGCTATGGTTAATGAGAAGAGCAGACATGCAATGACACCGGTGGATCCATGTGTGGTTTGTGGGAAGAACACACATGCAATTACACTAGTGGATCCATGTGTGGTTCATGGGAAGAACTCACATGCAATGACTCTGGTAATATGTGGTTTGTGAGAAGAACACACATGCAATGACTCTAGCTGTGGTTAATGAAAAGAGCAGACATGCAATGACACTGGTGGATCCATTTCTGGTTCATGGGAAGAACACACATGCAATGACACTGGGTGTGGTTCATGATATGGTTTGTGAGAAGAACACACATGCAATGACACTGGTGGATCCATGTGTGGTCTGTGAGAAGAACACACATGCAATGACACTGGGTGTGGTTCCTAATATAGTTTGTGAGAAGAACACACATGTAATGAGTCTAGCTGTGGTTCATGAAAAGAGCACGCATGCGATGACTCTATCTGTGGTTCTTGAGAAGAGCAGGCATACAATGACACCGGTGGATCCATGTGTGGTTCATGGGAAGAACACACATGCAATGACACTGGTGGATCCAGGTGTCGTCTGTGGGAAGAACACACATGTAATGACACTGGTGGATCCAATTGTGGTCTTTGGGAAGAACACACATGCGATGACACCGGTGATATGTGGTTTGTGAGAAGAACACACATGCAATGACTCTAGCTGTGGTTAATGAAAAGAGCAGACATGCAATGACACCGGTGGATCCATGTGTGGTTCATGGGAAGAACACACATGCAATGACACTGGGTGTGGTTCATGATATGGTCTGTGAGAAGAACACACATGCAATGACACTGGTGGATCCATGTGTGGTCTGTGAGAAGAACACACATGCAATGAAACTGGGTGTGTGTCATTGTATTGGGAATGACAGTACCTGAGAAGGTTAGATAGAGGTGTGGGGACTAGCAGGGAAACTATCGACGACGTCCACAGGCGGGATTGGATACAAGCAAGCGTAGCTATACACAGGAAGTACCCAGGTTCGGAGCCCTCGTGGTGAGGTAAAACTCCTACTCCTGCCGGATCTGATTATGGGGATATACGAAATACAAGCGCTCCTTGAGCTGTATTCTCTAGCTACTGCCTTGAATGCACTGAGGCCAACCCTTATTACTGAGGCCTTGCCTCTCCTTATATAGGTAGAGAGGCAACGGTCTCCCTGGCCAGTCCGACTGGCGGGCCCCACAGGCGGCTCCCAGCCGGCTGATCATCTACAGTATCTGGTACGACATGTCCCATCGGACTATGAGCGTTATGGCTGTCGTAGGCACAGTGGACGCCGTGCGAGCTCTCGTCAGCATCGGGCCACTGTTCCCGCGTCATCCTTGCAAAGTCTTCGGTATGGCTGAGTAGTGGCCGGTCTTGTCGTCGTACAGGGCGTACTGTGCACTGATACGCACATCGTCCTGTCTCCTTGATTGGTTCCGGCTACGTCGCGGTAACCGGCTGCCTCTTGTCGATCCGGCTACCGTGCGGTAGCCGGCCTGGCCTGCCTTGTCCAGCTGCATCTGGCCAGCCGGATACTATCCAACTGTCTTGTTTCTTGTCCGATTGGGGTATCTGGGGATTATCCCCCCGACACTAGCCCCCGAGCGCGTGTGGATTCCGCCCTTAGGCGAAATGTGTGCGTGCTCCTTCTTGCTTTTGAATTTGTGTCCGGCTACGCCTGGCGGTTGCGCTAGCCGTAACGTCAGCGCTGACACCGACCACGGGCGCACGCGCCATCATTGCACTGCGGCGGGCAGTGTAACGTCCCGTTGCATGTCGTCTCCAGAATCTGCTGCTCAGCGCTTCGGTTCTCGCTCCAGGATCTTCTGCACATCCCACGTCAACACACGGGACCTGGGCGGCGGTTGGGGTGGGGTTGCCTGGATGGCTGCCACATGGCGTCGTGGACGGTTCCTCTTCCGGCCCTTCAAAGGGATGCCGCGGGGGAGGCAGTTCCCTTCCTTCGCTCCCCCGCTTCCATTTGCCCCTTCCCTTCCGAGCTCCTGCCCTCTGCGCTCTTCCTTTCTGTCGCTGTAGCTCGTTGCGCCACCCGTTCGTCGTCGTCGACGGTACGGGCCACCGCCACTCCTCCGTCGCCGCACCTCTTTGCCAGCCGGAAGCCGGAGATGGCAACCGACCGCGGGGCCTGGTGCGGCTCCTCCATCACCGAGGAGCAGATCCAAAAGTACCGCGCCACCCGCGTCCTCCCGCCGGAGGAGGAAGTGGCAGTGCGGCTAGCGCCGGTGGGAGAGGTGTCGCCGCACCCCACGGAGGGGGAGCTGGTCATCTTCCTCTCGCATCTGTCGCGCAGGTTCGCACTGCCGGTGCATCCCTTCTTCCTCACTTTCTTGGCGTTCTTCGACCTCTGCCTCCACCACCTCGGCGCCAACGCAATCGGAACGCTGGCGCACTTCGTGGCGTTCTGCGAGAGCTATCTCGGGATCCAGCCAGATCTCGGGATCTTTTGTCGGCTCTTCCGAGTCCGGCCGCATGTGCAGTTCACGCAGGGGTCGTTAGTCGTCTGCGGCAGCACCTCCATCTACTCCCGCGCGCAGACCGGCTACCCAAAGTTCCTTCTACATTACACGGTACAACCGTGGCAGCATTCGTATTTCTATGTCAAGAACATCACCAACGTCGACCGAATCAATCTTCCGGCCTTCCAGGATGTCGAGTCTAGCCGGATGCACTGGGACTTGAAGATCTATGGCGACAAGGCAGAGTCGGATGCGATGCTGAAACGCATGCGCTCCCTCTTCCACTGCCGGCTGACCGGCCTGGACGTTACCCTCAGCTGGATGTCCTGGCTGATGATGCCATTGCAGCAGCAAGCGCACAAGATGTGATTCTACTCCGGCCGGTTGGACCCGACCCGGCTGTCGTGCCGCGATCCCTGCTACCACAACCTGATGGAGTGGGTGTGGACGATCACCAAGGAGCGGCTGCCGGAGGGCTGGAAATTCAGCCTGGCGCCCTGCAGCCGGGAGAACCGCGCGCCTCAGGTAGGTCCCTCTAGCCGGAGTTTTTCTTTTGTATTTCTTGCCCTTCTTTGTTTTTTTATCCGACCAATCTCTTGTATTCGGCAGATGTTCCCTTCCATCCTTCGCGAGGATAGTGAGGCTCCCCTCGAGGAGTTCACGACTGACTTGCCCGAGCCACATGCTAGGCGGTCTGGCGAGGAATAGGATGGGGACGGGGATGCCTTCCCCAGCCGGAACGACGAGCCGACCGCCAACCCCCACCCGAAGGTTGACGAGGAGGAGGAGGCTGCACCGGCCCCTGATCCGGCACAGCACCTTGCAACAGGCGGCGAAGCTGGCGGGAGCGGCTCCGGCCGTTCCTGCTCCAGCTAGCCTGCCGCGGAGGAGCCGACCCCCAATAGGAGCCGGACCAGCGCCTTGCCGCCGAGCCGCCTTGGCCGGAAGAAGGGGCCGCCACCGGTTCTGCCAGGGTACGTCCCTCCTCCCTTTTCTTTCACCGTCTTCTGCTTGCTTCTTTTTCTCCCTTTCTTCCTTTGGCTTATTTGCTTTTCTTTCTTCCCTCTCCTCTTCTATCTTCTTAGCACGTTGGTCTCCTTTGGAGCCGCGAGCCCAGCTCGAGCACCGACCGGGTCGCTGCCTCGTGCTCCGACTGCGCCTGCCCGCGCCCCTCCTTCTTCCGAGGCACCGCCTCCGCCTCCACCTCGAGCTGAACCGGCTGACCCAGCCAGATCGGAGGGTCCCCAGCCAGATGCGGAGGGTTCTCAGCAGGGTGGCTCTTCTGCGGGCGCGTGGGAGGTTGCGACCAGCAAGGAACTCGTAGTTGTCAGTGACGACAACTCTGACGAGGAGCTGGGAGAGGAGTGGAGGATGGCGGTGGTTGCCGCGAAGGAGTCATTGGCCGTCAACACCGTGGACGACGACGCCTCCTCCGCTGCCTCGCTGACGGACCTTGCCGCCACCCTCGAACTGGCGGTGAAGGAGATCCGGCTGCTGGAGGCCGCAGCCGGCGGGAACCGGTCCCTAGAGCAGAAGCTTGCTGCTGCCAACAGAACCTCCCAGAGTAAGTTTGCTTCATCCGGTTTGCCCCCCTTTTTTTGCTGATAGCCTGTTTTGTCACAGCCATCCTCGTGTGCGCTCAGCGCGAGATCGATCGCTTGAAGAAAGCGAACGACCGGCTGAGCAAGTCCAACTCCAATCTGCGGCTGCAGAAACGGGATTGGCACGCGAAGGCAGACGGACTGGAGGCCACCATCAAGGAGCGCGACGCCTTGCTCGCCAGCCGGACCGAAGCCTTCAACCTTCTCGAGGCCCAAAACAAGGACCAAGAGAAGGAGATCAAACGGCTGGCGATGAAGGAGAAGGCTCTGGTGGAGGAGCTGATGCAGGTTGGCCACACGGCTAAGGGTGAGTTCCTCTTTTCCGCCTTCCTTTCTTTCCAGATCCGGTAGCCGGATCTGACTCTCTTTTTGACAGCGTTTTATCCCGGCATAGACCTGCTGGCCTACAACCGGCTGCAGGAGAACTGGCCGGGAGCGCAGCCGACGGCCCAGGAGCTCGTCGTCCTTCTTGGCGAAGAAGCTGCCAAGCTTCGTCAAGTGGCACGGGACGTCTTCTCCTTCCTGTGACCGGACGCTCCGGTTCCGGAGACGATGGCGTAGCTGGCTACGAATGTGGGGGAGGTGCCGGCTGCGGTGGATCGGTTGCGGGACTTGGCGGCGCGAGCCGGAGCAGAGATGGCTCTGGCCCTCATGCTCTCCTGGTATAAGGACGCCCGCATCGAGAAGATCGACGGAGGCTTCTGCACCGACGCCGACCTTGCCGCCATCCACCAGGCCCATCCGGAGCTCCGAGGCTCCGCCATCAAGATTGCTGACTACGTGGACCCTAACGAGGTGCTCACCGACTCGGAGTCCGTCGGTACTCCTGATGTGGAAGCCCCGACACAGCCGCCTGCGGGCGCCTGAACATGACCGAGCGCCGCGCCTCCTCCTCCACCTGAAGCTTCTGCCGACCAAGATGCTCCTCACGGCAAGGGTCCTGCCGCCTAGTCGTTGCCCCAGGATGCTGGGTGTATTTGTCTTGTTTTAGTTTTGCTCGAAACTTGTCCGTCTGTACCGGCTGTCTCTAGCGCCGGGTAAACTTATGGGAGCTTCGCATCCTTTTTTCTTTGCTCGTTAATATTGAACTGGCTTGAGTTCCCTTCAACTTGCGTGCTTTGAATTTTCTTTCAATACGCCGGTTGACTTTATCTGGCAAACTTCACCCGGCTACACACTTTTAGTCGGGGGAACTGCACCTCCAATGGGGGCGCGCTAGTGCACCCACTGGGTGTAGCCCCCGAGATTCGTAGTAGCTGGCGTAGCCAGGTGCTTTGAATCTTCCTTCTCAGTCGGTTACTTTCGCTGGCTGAACACCTTCAGCCGGGGGAACTAACATTCCAGTGGAGGCGCATGAGCGCACCCACTGGGTGTAGCCCCCGAGATTTGCAGTAGCTGGCATAGCCAGGTGCTTTGAATCTTTCTTGCCTTCTTTTGCTCCTGCCCTTGCCCTCACCTGGGCGCCGAACGGTCGGCTAAACTCCTTTAGCCGGTCGGGAACCACAAGATTCCACTAGGGGCGCGCGAGCGCACCCAGTGGGTGTAGCCCCCGAGATTCGGAGCGCTTGATGAAGGCAAGGACTTCGAATCTTCTTCTCCTTTTCTTCCTGAATTCCGACTCAAGGAAGTCGTACAAGAATACACATATGCATACATACTCACCTGTTAATAGGTTAGTCT
Source organism: Avena eriantha (assembly GCA_910589775.1). Taxonomy (NCBI): domain Eukaryota; kingdom Viridiplantae; phylum Streptophyta; class Magnoliopsida; order Poales; family Poaceae; genus Avena; species Avena eriantha. The sequence continues at coordinate 99,011,818 of OU342743.1, read as the reverse complement.
GTCAAATTGTAGCCGGAAAATGGATTTGTTTTTTCGAAAACTAGCTTGCGTCTTTCTGGACACTTGGTCGCTTTCCCGTGTGCTCTACTGTTTTCGCTGCGTCCTTGCCGTTTTTCGTGTGGGATGCCTCGGGCTTTTGCTCTTGCTAGCCAGACAGCCGGGTTGCGGTCTGTAGCTAAGACGAAGAGTGGGCCTCTGACATCATCGCACACTACTCAGTCGGTTCGTTGACTTAGCAGGCCGGGCCAGCCGGCAAGCCCCCATGTAGGGGTTGCTGGTGCCAAAAAACCATAACCGGAAAATAGATGCGAACATATTTCTAGCAAGGAGCCCCCGAGCATCTCGTAGGGGTCCGCATTTTCATTCATAGGGTTTGCCGGATACATACACTATCTGGCTACTAGGCGTAAAACGGGCACAGCAAGGCCACGTTCCAGGGATGCTCGGTTCCTCGTCTGATTTGTCCATCTTGTTCTTGCGCGGCTGCTGCGCGTCGATGAGGTAGTAGGAGTCGTTGGGCAGCGCTTGGCTGATGATGAAGGGGCCTTCCCAAGGTGGTGATAGCTTGTGCATGCCCTTCGTGTCTTGCACCAGCCGGAGAACCAGGTCGCCCTCGCGGAACGCGACTGGGCGGATCCGGCCTGAATGGTAGCGGCGTAGTCGTTGCTGGTACAGGGCTGACCTGGACAAAGCCAGCTCGCGGACCTCCTCTAGGAGGTCCACTCCATCCTCCCGTGCCTCCTGGTTGGACTTTTCGTCGTATAGGAGCTTGCGCGGTGAGTCGAACTCAATGTCCGCGGAGAGGACGGCTTCCGATCCGTAGACCAGGAAGAAGGGGGTGTAGCCGATTGATCTATTTGGCGTGGTGCGAAGGCTCCATAACACAGCCGGAAGCTCCTCGATCCAGCATCCGGGTGACCTCTCCAATGGCTCAATGAGGCGTGGCTTGATGCCGGCTAACACCAAGCCATTTGCTCTTTCGACTTGCCCGTTGGACTATGGGTGCGTGACGGAGGCAAGGACCAGCCAGATGCCCTTGTTGCTGCAGAATCGGGCGAAGGCCCCCTTGGCGAAGTTCATGCCATTGTCGGTGATGATGCTGTTGGGGTAGCCAAACCGATTGATGATGTCGGTGAAGAAGGTGACGACTATCACCCCGTCCAGCTTCCGGATAGGCTTGGCCTCGATCCACTTCGTGAATTTGTCCACCACCACCAGTAGGTGGGTCATGCACGCGCGTGCTCGCTTGAAGGGACCAACCATGTCGAGGCCCCAAACCGCGAATGGCCAGGTAATCGGTATGGTCTTGAGTACCGAAGTTGGCATGTGCCTGAGCTGCCCGAAGCGCTGGCACCCATTGCACGCGCGGACCAGCTGTTCAGCATCCTCTAGGGCGGTGGGCCAATAGAAGCCGTGGCGGAACGCCTTGGAGACTATCGCCCTTGACGAAGTGTGGTGCCCGCACTCGCCCTGGTGGATGTCCTTGAGGAGCCGGCAGCCCGTGTCCCCATCGACACACCTTTGGAAAATGCCGGATACGCTGCGCTTGTACAGTTCACCGTTGATGATGGTGTACGTGTGCGTGCGGCGCCGGATTTGCCTGGCTTCCACCTCGTCGTCCGGAAGTTCTCCGTTGGTGATGTAGTTCATGAAGGGATGTGCCCAGGATGGCACTTCCCGAATGACGAGGACGCTCACGCTATCCGGTTGATGGTTGTCGGGGGGTCGTCCGGGTGACGTACCCAGGACGGCAGCCCCCGAGCCGCTTGACGAGCCGGTAGCCCCCGGGTCTTGCGAATCGGAGGGTACTGCCTTGCCGGAGTTGGTGCGGGTCTTCTTCTTTGGCGGTTCTGCCGGCTCCGCTTCTGCTGCTCCGCTAGCCGGAGCGCTCCCATCCCAGACGATGGAGTCCGATTCCGGCGATGGATTGATGGAGGGCTTGCGCAGGTGCTCCAAGGAAACCCCAGGTGGGATCGCCAGCCTGGTGGATCTAATTCAGGCGAGTGAATCGGCTGCTTCGTTGTTGACGTGGGGGATGTGATGGAATTCGCATCCGTCGAAGGAGGCGCTGAGCTTCTGGATGTGGAACCGGTAGAGGGCCATGTTTGCATCTCTGGCATCCCATTCTCCGGATACTTACTGCACCACTAGATCCGAATCATCAAACCAAAGGATCCGGTTGATACCGATCTCCTTGGCCAGCCGGAGTCCGTGCACCAGTGCCTCGTATTCGGCTACATTGTTGGAGGCCTTGAAGTGGATCTGCAGCACGTACTCCAGCCGGTTTCCCTTGGGCGAGGTGAGCATGATGCCGGCTCCCAAGCCCTCGAGCATCTTCGACCCGTCGAAGTGCATCTTCTAGTGGTCCGAATCCGGAACTGGTGGGAGGTACTGGGTCTCGGCCCAGTCGACGAGGAAGTCCGCCAATGCCTGCGATTTGATCGTGAGCTAGGGCTCGTACTGGATGGAGTAGGCGGCGAGCTCGATGGCCCACTTGGTGACCCGGCCGGTGGCGTCCTTGTTGCCGATGATTTCCGAAAGGGGTGCGGTGCACACGACCTGAATCGGATGCTCCTGGAAGTAGTGCTTGAGCTTCTTGCATGCTAGGTACACGCCGTAGCACATCTTCTGGTAGTGGGGGTAGTTCTGCTTGGAGAGGGAGAGAACCTCGTTGAGGTAGTAGACGGGCCTCTGAACCGGCTGAGCCTTGCCTTCCTCGGGGCGCTCCACCACCAGGACGATGCTGATGACCTGGCTAATGGCTGCTATATAGAGCAACATCGGCTCCTTGCTAACCGGCGTGGCTAGAACCGGCGCTGTGGATAGCATGCGCTTGAGGTCATGAAATGCGGTGTCGGCTTGTGAAGTCCAGGAGAATTTGTCCGTCTTCTTCATCAGCTGGTACAATGGGAGTGCCTTCTCCCCCAGCCGACTGACGAAACGGCTGAGGAAGGCCAGGCATCCGGTGAACTTTTGGACTCCAAGAAGGCTCCTGGGCGGCTGCATCCTCTCGATGGCCGCGATTTTCTCCGGATTTGCCTCGATGCCTCGTTGTGATACGAGGAAACCAAGGAGCTGATCGGATGGCACTCTGAAGACGCACTTCTCCGGGTTCAGCTTCATCTGGTACTGGCGGAGGTTGCCGAATGTCTCTCCCAGATCTTTGAGGAGGGTGCGCTTCTCCTTGGTCTTGATGACCACATCGTCCACATAAGCATGCACGTTTCGGCCTATCTGCGAGTGCAAGCACTTCTGCATGCAGTGCTGATAGGTAGTGCCTGCATTCTTTAGACCGAAAGGCATGGTTACGTAGCAGAAAGCCCCGTAGGGGTGATAAATGATGTCTTAATCTGATCAGCTAGGTTTAGCCGGATCTGATTGTAATCGGAATAGCAATCTAGAAAAGACAACAAATCACAACCAACCGTGGAATCGATGACTTGATCGATATGGGGCAAGGCGAAGGGGTCTTTCGGGCACGCCTTGTTCAGGCTAGTATAGTCGATACACATGCGCCAGGTCTTGTTCTTCTTCAACACCAGGACTGGGTTCGCCAGCCAATCTGGGTGGTATACTTCCATGATGAACCCGGCTGCAAAGAGCCGGGTGATCTCGTCACCGATTATCTTCCTCTTCTCCTCCACAAACTAGCGCAGAGGTTGCTTGACCGGCTTGGCATCCGGCCGCACATGAAGTGAGTTCTCGACGAACTCCCTCAACACACCCGGCATGTCCTTGGGGGACCATGCAAAGATGTCCCGATTCTCACGGAGGAAGTCAACGAGCGCGCCTTCTTATTTGCTGTCTAAGCTGGCACCAATGGTGAGCAACTTAGTCAGGTCGGAGGGGTCGAGCAGGATCCTCTTCGTATCCTTTGCCGGCTAGAAAGCCCCCTCTCCAACCGGTTTGCTGCTAGCCGACATGTCCTACTGGGCCATGGCCATGTTGCACATGATCACGCGCTTCTCCTCGGCTATGATGAGTGCCTCTACCAGTTTGGAACCGGCTAAGGTGCACTCCATCAACCGCCTGAAGCAGCCGGCGACGGTGATCACGCCGTTGGGTCCCGGCATCTTCGTCTTGAGGTACGCATAGTGGGGGACGGCCATGAACTTGGCGAGGGCGGGGCGCCCGAGGAGAGCGTGATAGGAGCTCGTCAGGTTTACCACCTCGAACCAGATCGGTTCGCGGCGGAAGTTCTCCTCGGTCCCGAAGATGACGTCCAGCTGGATTTTACCCGGCGGGGCGCAAGCTGGCCCCGGCAGTATGCCGTGGAATGTTGTGGTAGTCGGGCGCAGGTCACATTCGCGAATGCCCAGCTTCTCCAGCGAGGACTGGTAGAGGAGGTTGAGGCTGCTGCCTCCATCGATAAGGACGCGCAAGAATCGGCAGGTACGCGCGTTGGAGACGATGAGGGGGTCGAGCACCATGGCGTAGCCCCCGGGAGTCGGAAGATGCTCCGGCTGGTCTACACGGCTCCAAGTGATGGGGGTTTCTGACCAGTTCAGGTACTGGGGGACCGGAGAGACGATGGCGTTGACCTCCTTGGAGCATCGCCTGCGGCTGTGCTTGTCGTCTAGCTCTGTCTCGAAGATGTGGTAGGCGGCGTGCGGCTGGGGATAGTCGTTGTTGTTGTTGCCGTCGTTGCCGCTGTTACCATCATTGCCGGCTCCCCTTGCCGGCGGCGGTGGTCCACCAGGAGGAGACGGGGGGAGACGAGGCTGGCTACCCTGGTCTTTTAGCTGGCGGGTCCAGCTCCAATTCCGGGTGGTATGCGTAGCCAGTTTGAAGGGACCACTGTGCCACTTGCACGGGCCATCAAACATCTGGTCGAAGGTGAGCCGTGGCTTCTGCCTCCTTGCATCGTTAGCCGGCGCGTCGGGCGCGCCCTCCACAGCATTGACCTACCGTGCATGGTAGCAGGGCTTCTGCTGTCTGGCTTGGCGGTCCCCGTGGAAACAATTGTCGTTGCCGTGGCACCTGGAGGATCCGGCTTCGCCAGCCGGATTGCCTGGACGGTCGCGAGCCGGCTCCGTGGGAGTCGGACGCCCGTCCGCATTTACTCGGAAGGGCTTCTTCATGGCGACATCCGCCGTGGTGTACTGATCTGCAACCGTCATGAGCTCCGCCATGGTTTTCGGCTCGTTAAACAGTAGCCAGTGGCGAAGCATGGTGCCTTCTCGGCAACCCTCGATGAAGAAGCTGATGGCCTGACTCTCTAGGATGCCCTGGCAGGTGTTGTGCAGCTCCGTCCACTTGGCGAGGTACTCGCGGTCAGTCTCGCGGTCACCCTGGACGCACAAGGCCAGGTCGCGTGGGCGCCCCGGATGCTTGTACGTGCCATTGAAGTTGCGGACGAACACCTTCTTGAAGTCTGGCTAGGCGTTGATGCTATTGGGTGCGAGGCTGTTGAGCCATGTCCTTGTCGATCCGGTTAGCATAAGAGGGACATAGCGCACGGCTATGCGCTTGTTCCCATGGGCAATGCCGACTGCCGTAGCATAGTCGGTCAGCCAATCTTCCGGCTTCATGCTGCTGTCGTACTTGGGGGTGTCCCTAGGTAGGGAGAACTTATCCGGAAACGGCTTGTTCCGGATGCAGGGTCCGAAACAAACCGGACCGGTAGAATCTTCCTCCCCCATGACGCGCGCTTGAGCGAGGAGCTCGATGCGGTCACGGGCATCCAGACAATCCGGGTTGGGCGCTCCCACCCGGACCGAGAGACAGGAACCGACGGGTCTAGGTGCTCCGGTTGGTGGAGGGGGAGGCGGCGGGTTGCTGTTCACCGTCTGCTCCTGGCGCGGCTGGCCTCTGTTGCCAGAGCTGCGACGCCTGTTGAGGGCCTTGGCCGGCTAAGGGGAGGACGCCTGCTGGGTGTCACGCGGCGCGCCCCTGCTCTTGACGGGCAGCTTGCTCCCTCTGGAGTAGCTGGGGTCCTCCTGCATCTATCGATTGGCATCAGCCTACTCATCCGCGATACGGAGGAGCTCCTACACACGAGCGTGCTGGCGGGCTCGCTCCTCGCCCTCCAGATTGTGCAGTTCCTCTGTCGCGGCTCATGCCGCGCGTGCTGTAGGTGGGCCGGATGAGAGCGGGCACGGGGTCCGGCTCCCCGTCCTTTTCCATCCTACCGCCCAGCTCGCCGCCCCGGTGCCGCACCTGGCCGCGCCGGCTCGGCTCCGCGGTAGCCGGAGTGAAGCCGTGCGCGTGGTCGTACTCACGCCGGGTGATCTCAAGTTGCTTGCAGGTTGCCACCAGCTCCATGGCCTCCTGGAGGAGGATCTGTCTCTCCATGGCGAAGTTGGCCTCCCTCTCCTCTGGGTTATCCCTGAGGTTAACCGGCGTCAGGAGCCGATCAATGGCATCCTCCACCGGATTCCGAGGCTGCGGAGGGGCGGAAGTTCCAACCTCGTCCGCGCCTTGCTCCCGCGGCTGGCGGGGGTGAGAGCTAGAGCCGGCCATCATGACCTCCACGCCGCAGGGAGCGATGGAGGCGCTACCGCCAGGATGCGGAAGCTCCGTGACGGAGACGATCTCCCTAGGGAAACGCTCTAGGATGGTGGCGACGTAGACATGGAGGTCGCCGAAGAGCAGGATGGATCCGCTCGCCGGGAAGGACTTTCCGGCGAAGCAGAAAGAGTTGTCGATGACGCAGTCAAATTTGCCGAGCACGAGCACCAGGCCGAAGGCCACGCGCTCACTGGCTGAAGTGCGGGGTCCCGTGCGGAACGTGACTCTGGTCGAAGCCATCTAGCCCCACGGTGGGCGCCAACTGTCATTGTATTGGGAACGACAGTACCTGAGAAGGTTAGATAGAGGTGTGGGGACTAGCAGGGAAACTATCGACGGCGTCCGCAGGCTGGATTGGATACAAGCAAGCGTAGCTAGACGCATGAAGTTCCCAGGTTCGGAGCCCTCGTGGTGAGGTAAAACTCCTACTCCTGCAAGATCTGACTATGGGTATATACGAACTACAAGTGCTCCTTGAGCTGTATTCTCTAGCTACTGCTTTAAATGCACTGAGGTCAACCCTTATTACTGAGGCCTTGCCTCTCCTTATATAGGCAGAGAGGCAACGTCTCCCTGGCTAGTTCGACCGGCGGGCCCCATAGGCGGGTCCCGGCCGGCTGGTCATCTACAGTATCCGGTACGACATGTCCTATCGGACTACGAGCAGTATCGCTGTCGTAGGCACAGTGGTCGCCGTGCGAGATGTCGTCAGCATCGGGCCACTGTTCCCGCGTTAACCTCGTAAAGTCTTCGGTATGGCCGAGTAGTGGCCGGTCTTGTCGTCGTATAGGGCGTACTGTGCACTGATACGCACGTCGTCCTGTCTCCTTGATTGGTTCCGGCTACATTGCCGTAACCGGCTGCCTCTTGTCGATCTGGCTACCGTGCGGTAGTCGGCCTGGCCTGCCTTGTCCGGCTGCATCTGGCCAGCCAGATGCTATCCGACTGTCCTGTTTCTTGTCCGGTTGGGGTATCTAGGGATTATCCCCCCGACAGTGTGGTTCATGATATGGTTTGTGAGAAGAACACACATGCAATGACACTAGTGGATCCATGTGTGGTCTTTGGTAAGAACACACATGCAGAGACACTGGTGATATGTGGTCTGTGAGAAGAACACACATCCAATAACTCTAGCTGTGGTTCATGAAAAGAGCAGACATGCAATGACACTGGTGGATCCATGTGTGGTTCATAGGAAGAACACACATACAATGACACTGGTGGATCCATGTGTGGTCTATGGGAAGAACCCACATGCAATGACACTGGTGGATCCATGTGTGGTTCATGGGAAGAACACACATGCAATGACACTGGGTGTGGTTCGTGATATGGTTTGTGAGAAGAACACACATGCAATGACACTGGTGGATCCATGTGTGGTCTGTGAGAAGAACACACATGCAATGACACTGGGTGTGGTTCATGATATGGTTTGTGAGAAGAACACACATGCAATGACACTGGTGGATCCATGTGTGGTCTTTGGGAAGAACACACATGCAATGACACAGGTGATATGTAGTCTGTGAGAAGAACACACATCCAATGACTCTAGCTATGGTTCATGAAAAGAGCAGACATGCAATGCCACTGGTGGATCCATGTGTTGTTCATGGGAAGAACACACATGCGATGACACTGGGTGGATCCATGTGTGGTTTGTGAGAAGAACACACATGCAATGACACTGGTGGATCCATGTGTGGTTCATGGGAAGAACACACATGCAATGACTCTGGTGATATGTGGTTTGTGAAAAGAACAGACATGCAATGACTCTAGCTGTGGTTAATGAGAAGAGAAGACATGCAATGACACCGGTGGATCCATGTGTGGTTTGTGAGAAGAACACACATGCAATGACACTGGGTGTGGTTCATGATATGGTTTGTAAGAAGAACACACATGCAATGACTCTAGTTGTGGTTTGTGAAAAGAGCACGCATGCGATGACTCTAGTTGTGGTTCATGGGAAGAGCAGACATACAATGACACTGGTGGATCTATGTATGGTTCATGGGAAGAACACACATGCAACGACACTGGTGGATCCATGTGTGGTTTGTGGGAAGAACACGCATGCAATGACACTGGTGGATCCATGTGTGGTTCATGGGAAGAACACACATGCAATGACTCCGGTGATATGTGGTTTGTGAGAAGAACACACATGCAATGACTCTAGCCATGGTTCATGAAAAGAGCAGACATGCAATGACACGGGTGGATCCATGTGTGGTTCATGGGAAGAACACACATGCAATGACACTTGGTGTGGTTCATGATATGGTCTGTGAGAAGAACACACATGCAATGACTCTAGATGTGGTTCATGAAAAGAGCACGCATGCGATGACTCTATCTGTGGTTCATGGTAAGGGTAGACATACAATGACACCGGTGGAACCATGTGTGGTTCATGGGAAGAACACACATGCAATGACACCGGTGGATCCATGTGTGGTCTGTGGGAAGAACACACATGCAATGACACTGGTGGATCCATGTGTGGTTCATGGGAAGAACACACATGCAATGACACAGGTGATATGTGGTATGTGAGAATAACACACATGCAATGACTCTGGTGATATGTGGTCTGTGAAAAGAACAGACATGCAATGACTCTAGCTGTGGTTAATGAAAAGAGCAGACATGCAATGACACCGGTGGATCCATGTGGGGTTAATGAGAAGAACACACATGCAATGACACTGGTTGTGGTTCATGGGAAGAACACACATGCAATGACTCTGGTGATATGTGGTTTGTGAAAAGAATTGACATGCAATGACTCTAGCAGTGGTTAATGAGAAGAGCAGACATGCAATGACACCGGTGGATCCATGTGTGGTTTGTGGGAAGAACACACATGGAATGACACTGGTGGATCCATGTGTGGTTCATGGGAAGAACACACATGCAATGACTCTGGTGATATGTGGTTTGTGAGAAGAACACACATACAATGACTCTAGTTGTGGTTAATGAAAAGAGCAGACATGCAATGACACTGGTGGATCCATGTGTGGTTCATGGGAAGAACACACATGCAATGACACTAGGTGTGGTTCATGATATGGTTTGTGAGAAGAACACACATGCAATGACACTGGTGAATCTATGTGTGGTCTGTGAGAAGAACACACATGCAATGACACTAGGTGTGGTTCATGATATGGTTTGTGAGAAGAACACACATGCAATGAAACTGGTGGATCCATGTGTGGTCTTTGGGAAGAACACACATGCAATGACACTGGTGATATGTGGTCTGTGAGAAGAACACACATCCAATGACTCTAGCTGTGGTTCATGAAAAGAGCACACATGCAATGACACTGGTGGATCCTTGTGTGGTTCATGGGCAGAGCAGACATGCGATGACACTGGGTGGATCCATGTGTGGTTTGTGAGAAGAACACACATGCAATGACACTGGTGGATCCATGTGTGGTTCATGGGAAGAACACACATGCAATGACTCTGGTGATATGTGGTTTGTGAAAAGAACATACATGCAATGACTCTAGCTGTGGTTAATGTGAAGAGTAGACACGCAATGACATCGGTGGATCCATGTGTGGTTTGTGAGAAGAACACACATGCAATGACACTAGGTGTGGTTCATGATATGGTTTGTAAGAAGAACACACATGCAATGACACTGGTGGATCCATGTCTGGTTCATGGGAAGAACACACATGCAATGACACATGTTATATGTGATTTGTGAGAAGAACACACATGCAATGACTCTGGTGATATGTGGTTTGTGAAAAGAACACACATGCAATGACTCTAGTTGTGGTTAATGAAAAGAGCAGGCATGCAATGACACCGGTGGATCCATGTGGGGTTAATGAGAAGAACACATGCAATGAGACTGGGTGTGTTTCATGGGAAGAACACACATGCAATGACTCTGGTGATATGTGGTTTGTGAAAAGAACAGACATGCAATGACTCTAGCTATGGTTAATGAGAAGAGCAGACATGCAATGACACTGGTGGATCCATCTGTGGTTTGTGGGAAGAACACACATGCAATTACACTGGTGGATCCATGTGTGGTTCATGGGAAGAACACACATGCAATGACTCTGGTGATATGTGGTTTGTGAGAAGAACACACATACAATGACTCTAGCTGTGGTTAATGAAAAGAGCAAACATGCAATGACACTGGTGGATCCATGTGTGGTTCCTGAGAAGAACACACATGCAATGACACTAGGTGTGGTGCATGATATGGTTTGTGAGAAGAACACACATGTAATGACACTGGTGGATCCATGTGTGGTCTTTGGGAAGAACACACATGCAATGACACTGGTGATATGTGGTCTGTGAGAAGAACACACATCCAATGACTCTAGCTGTGGTTCATGAAAAGAGAAGACATGCAATGACACTGGTGGATCCATGTGTGGTTCATGGGAAGAGCAGACATGTGATGACACTGGGTGGATCCATGTGTGGTTTGTGAGAAGAACACACATGCAATGACACTGGTGGATCCATGTGTGGTTCATGGGAAGAACACACATGCAATGACTCTAGTGATATGTGGTTTGTGAAAAGAACAGACATGCAACGACTCTAGCTGTGGTTAATGAGAAGAGCAGACATGCAATGGCACCGGTGGATCCATGTGTGGTTTGTGAGAACACACATGCAATGACACTAGGTGTGGTTCATGATATGGTTTGTAAGAAGAACACAGATGCAATGACTCTAGCTGGGGTTTATGAAAAGAGCACGCATGCGATGACTTTAGCTGTGGTTCGTGGGAAGAGCAGACATACAATGACACTAGTGGATCCATGTGTGGTTCATGGGAAGAACACACATGCAATGACACTGTTGGATCCATGTGTGGTATGTGGGAAGAACACACATGCAATGACACTGGTGGATCCATGTGTGGTTCATGGGAAGAACACACATGCAATGACACCGGTGATATGTGGTTTGTGAGAAGAACACACATGCAATGACTCTAGCTGTGGTTCATGAAAAGAGCAGACATGCAATGACACTGGTGGATCCATGTGTGGTTCATGGGAAGAACACACATACAATGACACTAGGTGTGGTTCATGATATGGTTTGTGAGAAGAACACACATGCAATGACTCTAGCTATGGTTCATGAAAAGAGCAGACATGCGATGACTCTAACTGTGGTTCATGGGAAGGGCAGACATACAATGACACCGATGGATCCATGTGTGGTTCATGGGAAGAACACACATGCAATTACACCGGTGGATCCTTACGTGGTTTGTGAGAATAACACACATGCAATGACACTGGTGGATCCATGTGTGGTTCATGGGATGAACACACATGCAATGACACTGGTGGATCCATGTGTGGTCTGTGGGAAGAACACACATGCAATGACACTAGTGGATCCATGTGTGGTTCATGGGAAGAACACACATGCAATGACACCGGTGATATGTGGTTTGTGAGAAGAACACACATGCAATGACTCTAGCTGTGGTTCATGAAAAGAGCAGACATGCAATGACACTGGTGGATCCATGTCTGGTTCATGGGAAGAACACACATGCAATGACTCTGGTGGATCCATGTGTGGTCTATGGGAAGAACACACATGCAATGCCACTGGGTGGATCCATGTGTGGTCTGTGGGAAGAACACACATGCAATGACACTAGTGGATCGATGTGTGGTCTGTGGAAAGAACACACATGCAATGACACATGTGATATGTGGTCTGTGAGAAGAACACACATGCAATGACTCTAGCCGTGTTTCATGAAAAGAGCAGACATGCGATGACACTGGTGGATCCATGTGTGGTTTGTGAGAAGAACACACATGCAATGATACCGGTGGATCCATGTGTGGTCTGTGGGAAGAACACACATGCAATGACACTGGTGATATGTGGTTTGTGAGAAGAACACACATCCAATGACTCTAGTGGATCCTTACGTGGTTTATGAGTGGTTTATGAGAAGAACACACATCCAATGAACTCTTGTGGATCTATCTTGGCATAATTTGATGTATTCCATGATGTATTTCATTGTGCAAGACACTCACTTTCCATTTTTATACTACTCAGTATCGCCCTTTCTTTTTATGTGGTACTACTTTGTTTTGCCCCCCTCTCTATCTTTCGTAGAAGCACAAATATGTGCTCACCCTGTCTACTACTCCCTGATTGGTTATCATAGTTGTCACACGGACCGTGCGCACCAACCGTTGATTCTGTGCGATCCAACGATGATTGTTGCACAGGTCGTGCCCTTCACAGTACAGCGTGAGACAGCACGGACGTCTCCCTCAGCGAGACTTCTACAAGAAGGAACACGATGCCGTCCATGGAAAAAGTAGTCGAGCGGTCATGTCATGTTTAATCAAGTCTGAAAAGCCTACTACTGCTACTACTACGCCACAACGCATGCGTCATCGAGTGCACGGTCGTCGATGGACAGCCGCAATTTATTGCCACTTGATTTTAATAAGACATATCCCATTTTTTATGCAGCGGCTTTCAATCGCCAATTTTAGGGCCGTGTCAAACTACATACATAGAAATTGTGTGTGCACCCTTTGCATAGAGCTCAATACAGAACTACCATGCATGGCCTGGGAAAAAACATGACGTACCATGCGCGTGTCCCGGTGCACAGTGCAGTCGACTGCGCGGCACGTTGCACGGTGGTGCAACGAAACGTACCTTGCTTCTATCCACCTTAACTATAGAGCCCCTCTCCGCACACCCACTCCCACTCTCGCTCACTGTCCCCATGCAACCCTCTCCAATATCCCACCAGCATCCGTAAACTCCCGAGAATACCCCGTCCGCGCCGGCGATGCCCGAGGAGGATAAGGTGGCCATCGTCGCCTCCGTGGCCGCTGGCGAGGAGGCCCCCGTCTCCTCGACGGTCCCCCTTGATGCGTTGAAAGCAGCCGCTGTCCCTGTCTAGGCCCTAGTGGAGGCATCGATGGTAGGCACCGTTCCCGTCCAGGCCCCCGTCCCAGCTATCGACGGAGCCGCCGAAGAGGAGCCCCCCGCCGGCGAGGAGGCCCCCGCCGGTCACAAGCAGATCACGCACTTCTTGGGCACCTACGTTCTAGATAAGCACATTGCTCCGCTGAACCCATACGACACCGGCATCGACGACCTATGGTCGAAGGTAACTAGGGTTTGCTCCCCTCCCCTAGTTCTTCTACCGTTTGTTAGAAATAATGGGCTAATCTATTTAAAATTTAGCTGGTATTGTCATGTTTAATATTCTGGAATTAATCATGGAAATTGTGCCTAATTATCCAACACCGTTCCCATCGTTGGATGCTAAATCTTGGTTTATTAGGATTCGCTTGTTCGCATTTCGATTGCTCGATCTTCTTACACAATCTACTCCCCGATTTTCCCTTTCTTCCAATAGGTTTCCGGCAGCGATGTCTGCAGCGATGATGAGTCCATTCACACCAAGGCTCGTCAGGTGCTGAGGAGGTTGTGGGCCAGCAAGTACGACGGATTCCTCACGGGCCCCTACGACAGCTGCCCCTTCCGCAAGGGGGGCATCTACTGCTTGACGAGTCGCGCCGCCAGTGGCACCATCTTGAACACCTTACTGAAGCATGCAGAGGCCACAGGCTCCGACATCCACAAAAGTGGCAAGCCTAAGCCCGCGAACATCAACACCTACATTGCTGAACACCGTGCTCTCGGCATTCACCTCCGAAACCTCCAGCGGGTGGCCATCAAAGAGGGTCGCATGCCTCCAATCAGGCCCAAGGCCCCCAAGTCCAAGAAACTGGGCAGCAAGAAGTGGCGGAAGCACCTGAGGGAGATGGAGGCGATGTCGAATGAACGGGTTGGATGTCTTCTTGAATGTATCTGCATCTGCTCCGGCTGCTGCTGCTAAGCAGCTTCTTTTGATTTTCTATATTTTGCTTGCATCCTATTTCTGGCTGAATGCATCGAACCCCGTTAAGCAACCTACTACTTTCTATCGCTATATCCTATTTAGCTGCGCACAGCTATATCTACATTTGTTTTGTTTTCTGAATGAATGTATTCTGCCTGGTGTGATTTGCTACTTTAGATTTGGTACCTGATCGGAGGCAAAAAGAGGTCCAAAAGGGAACGAATTATCGAAGAGATCATCTTCTCTATATTTGCTACCAATTTGGGAAAATGAAACATATTTGTTTAGCGAGAGAGGAAAATGGTACTCTTTCAAACTGCCAATTAACGAGCTACCATCTTGACGAGGCCCCATCTTGACGTCTCCCTCTACAAGAAGGAACAGGATGCCGTCCATGGAAAAAGTTGTCGAGCGGTCATGTCAAGTTTAATCAAGTCTGAAAAGCCTACTACTGCTACTACTATGCCACAACACATGCGTCATCGAGTGCACAGTCGTCGTTGGAGAGCTCCAGTTTATTGCCACTTGATTTTAATAAGACACATCCCATTTTTACGCAGCGGCTCTCAATCTCACTTCCAACTGGGGCCCACCGTAAGAAGCTTGGACGCGCTAGCCGGAGGCCGAATAGCTGAACTCGACGAAACCTAACGTCTCCGGTTCATCGAGTCACTCGCAACCATCAACACATCCCTTTACCGAATCTATCACAACCCCACAAATCTTGCCGTACAGCCACCTACCTTCCCCTCTACATTTCCACTTTTAACTATCGCCAATTTTAGGGCCGAGTCAAACTTCGTACATAGAAATTGTGTGTGCGCCCTTTGCATGCGGCTCAATACAGAACTGCCATGAATGGCCCGGGAAAAAAACGTGACGTACCGTGCGCGTGTCGCGGTGCACGGTGAAGTCGACTGTGCGGCGCGTTGCACAATGGTGCAACGAAACGTGCCTTGCTTCTATCCACCTTAGCTATAGAGCCCCACTCCGCACACCCACTCCCACTCTCGCTCACAGTCCTCACGCAACCCTCTCCACTGTCCCACCAGCATCCACAAACTCCCAAGAATACCCCGTCCGTGCCGGCGATGGCCGAGGAGGATAAGGTGGCCATCGTCGCCTCCGTGGCCATCGGCGAGGAGGCCCCCATCTCCTCGCCGGTCCCCCTCGACGTGTTGAAAGCAGCCGCTGTCCCTGTCCAGGCCCCAGTGGAGGCCTCCGTCGCTGTACCCCGTTCTTGGGCACCTACGATCCAGATAAGTACATCGCTCCGCTGAACCCCTACAACACCGGCATCGACGACCTATGGTCGGAGGTAACTTGGGTTTGCTCCCCTCCCCTGGTTCTTCTACCGTTTGTTAGAAATAATGGGCTAATATATTTAAAATTTAGCTGGTATTGCCATGTTTAATATTCTGGAATTAATCATGGAAATTGTGCCTAATTATCCAACACTATTCGCATCGTTGGATGCTAGATCTTGGTTTATTAGGATTTGCTTGTTCGCATTTCGTTTGCTCGATCTTCTTACACCATCTACTCCCCCATTTTCCCTTTCTTCCAATAGGTTTCCGGCAGCGACGTCTGCAGCGATGACGAGTCCATTCACACCAAGGCTCGTTAGGTGCTAAGGAGGCTACGGGCCGGCAAGTACGAATGATTCCTCATGGGCCCCTACTACAGCTGCCCCTTCCGCAAGGGGGGCGTCTACTGCTTTACGAGTCGCGCCGCCGGCGGCACCGTCTTGAACACCTTACTGAAGCATGCAGAGGCCGCGGGCTCCAGCATCCACAAAAGTGGTAAGCCTGAGCCCGCGAACATCAACGCCTACATCGCTGAACACCGTGCTCTCAGCATTAACCTCCGAAACCTCCAGTGGGTGGCCATCAAAGAGGGTCGCATGCCTCCAATCAGGCCCAAGGCCCCCAAGTCCAAGAAACTGGGCAGCAAGAAGTGGCGGAAGCACCAGAGGGAGATGGCGAAGGCGCGGGCGCTTGCAGGATGTGCCTGTAGCTGCGGCGGCTGCCCCTGCTGCCCAGCAGCTCCTTTCTAGCTATATCCTATTTCTAGCTGAATGCATCAAACCTCGTTAAGCAACCTACTTTCTATCGCTATATCCTATTTAATTACGCACAGGTATATCTACATTTGTTTTGTTTTCTGAATGAATGTATTCTTCCTAGTGTGATTTGCTGCTCTAGATTTGCTACCTGATCGGAGGCATAAAGAGGTCCAAAAGGGAACGAAATATCGAAGTGAGAATATTCTCTAGATTTGCTACCAATTTGGGCAAAATGAAACATATATGTTTAGCGAGAGAGGAAAAAGGCACTCTTTCAAACTGCCAGTTAAGAAGCTACCATCTTGACATGCTACAAGACACATACATAAACATAACACAACAAGGGTTAAATTTATTTTACTAGTATCACTTGATGCGCTAGACATCTTGGCAAGCTAACTCAGTTCCACAAAACAAAAACATAACACTGACAAGTAAAATTAAATTCACTCCTCATCATACCACTTGACGCGCTTGCCATCATTCCAGGTACTCCACTTCGACGAACTGCTTTGTCCCAAATGGCATCTGACTTGGCTTTCCTATCTTCAGCGTCCTGTGGCACAATTAGCGGTGCATCACAGGCCTGATTGTTGCTGCTAGAAGATGCCGCCTCTCTGTTTGCCGCTTCAGCTGTAGCCTCTCTGTCAGCTGCTTCTTCAGCTGCAAGCTCTCTTTTAGCTGCTTCTGCAGCCTCTCTGTCAGCTACTTCAGATGCAGCCAAGTTCTTTGCATATTCAACTTCAAACTCAGCTATTCGGCATTTTCTACAAAGGGCTCCCCTAAGCTCGTCTTCCCTCTTGCAAATAGGGCAAAACACGAGGTAACGTTGAAAAAAATGGATTTTCTTGTATAGCTGGTAGGTCATCTAAGCATCTATGGCTGCATACTTCAGTTTTATATCAGACAACGGCCACTCGTCCCAGAAATCGTGCCTATCCGTAGGGAAATCTTCCTTCATTGTGTCGTACGACTCATCGAGGATTCTAGTTGCGAGTGATGCCATTCCATCTTTCTTCCTGTGCCCTAGGATCTTGACAAGACGCTGAATATTGATCCAGTTGTGCACAAGAATTATAATTTCCTCTTGATACAATTTCGAAAAATCAGTTGTTGTGTTGACAGTGCAGAAAACAATTCCCTTTTTTTCAAGGAACTGGCGCAGCGCCGGACATTTCCTGTCAGTCCTGAAAGTATGTTGTTTGTCATCACCAAAATTTGTAACTACAAATATTTTGTCAATGCAAGATCATCATGTCAATATAATTTTGAAAAGTTTAGTAAATGCAAGATCAAGACTCTCAACATTGTATTGTCATAATTTATTCGGTTTTGCTATTTCTCAGTCGACTGAACGAGTTGCACATTTTTTTAAACTACGGTTGCACTTTTCTTAGGTGATTGAGACTAAAGAAAATCTCAGTCCATTGAGACATAGGCAAACCCTAATTTATTTGGTCCTAAGTAAAATCCAGTAGTTGCAAGATGAGCAAGTGGATAAAGAATAGGAGGAGAAAACCCTAAAAGCGGTTAGCTATAGAGAGCAGATCTACAAACCGGGAGAGGTGGTAGACGAGGACGTGTTTCCGCATGGCAAGTTGAACGACGGTGACTTCATTCACTTCATATGGGTGCTCCGGGGTGTACTCGAGGTCCAATCCCACAAACTGTTCCTCGTCTATCCCAAGCCAACCCTCGTACATCCTCAAGACACGCACCACTGTCTCCTCGTTGGTGTAGACAACGTCTATCTTCTCGTTGTCATGGGTAGTGAAGCTTGTCTCTAGAATGCGTAGATCTTCCATGGCGGCAAGGAGAAGACGGGAAGAAGATAGTAGATGACAGGAAGAAGAAGAATGGTTTCTGTGACTCAGGGGAACAGTGGAGCCGTCAATGCGCTTTTATGGTAGGGGTTAACGATTGGGACGAAAGTCCAAGGAGAGACGTGTGGCGGTGGCCGTTCCAGCTTCTGAGTAAACAAAAAATAATTATAACGCCGATACATGGGCCCTGTTTTGTCACGCCAATACACTAGGTAGGGGGCGTTGTCATATCCACTGTGCCAATGCTGCAAGCCTACGTGACAGCCACCCCGCCTAAGCGGCGGGAGCGACATAACGGCGAACTGACAGGGGAGCCCCAACTTGACGCCCGTTAGCCTGATTTTTTGTATTGAAACGTAAAGTTGATTTCGTGTCGAAAAAGACCCTCTGAGTATTTGTCACACCAACTGTTGTCACCCCGGCTGATTTCAGGGAACTTGGGTACCGCGTTGCCTGTACACCCCAAATTTCGGGCCGCAAAGTGATAATCTCTTCATGGGGAACGCTTTCAACATTGCACTTGTACATTGTACCCAGTTGATATCATGCTCTTTTGTTTATGGATGTCGTCGGTGTGAAATGAAAGGGGAGCTTGTAAGTCCATGGAGTTATGTATGTGTGTTAGAGAAAAGGCGGCTGGTCTAATCCATGCCTAATCATGGTGGAAACCTGCAGCGCTGCCATAATGAGTAATCTATGAAGCATTCTTATTATAAAAAAAGATCGAGATTGAGAAAAAAAATAAAAAAAAAGATGAGAAAAGAGGAAAGAGAGAAAAAAGCACCATTTTCCCATGGTAAATAAGAAGATGCTGAGATGCTTATTGTCTGCTTGTCTTGTCATTTTGATATGGGGATTCTTCCGTATCATCGGGCAAGGGGTACCCCGTTGGTGGTTCTCTATGATACACATGTACTTATTATGACAAGAACTTACCTGTAACTAAACTTGAGTAGCATGAGGAGCGGCCCTCGTATTCAAGGGACATGAGATTGCCAGCTTATACTTTGTCAAGCAGATACTCCATAGTTTGTTCAATTTAACCTTAATCACCTAAAGATGCTTATGATAGGGGTAATGAAACTTGAAATCCCTGCTTCCCTCTGCGAAGGGCCTTTCTTTTACTTTTTAGTTGAGTCAGTAAACCTATTCCCTTCTATCTCAGCAAGTATTTTGAGTTGTTGTGTTTCATTCATTCATATGATGATTTATTCAATCATGTTTCTTATGTTCCTTGTTTTGCACATTGCTCTTATCTTAGTGACTATTACTTTGAAAGCTATCATTGAAAACCCCATTATGTTTAAACTCCTGCAAATTGTTAACTATTCTTTGACCACGAGCAAAGTTTGCCATTACCAATTATGATTTACCTTGTGTATCTTTATTGTATTTCCTCTACTTATTGCAAGTTAAGTTGTATAATAGTGAGTTGTCTTCTATAATGATTTGTGTATTGATGAATGTGATGCTTCTTGTCCGTATTCTTTTACCGACTCTTCACACCATAAACCTGAGGTCATGTTTATGGAGCTTAGTTTTTGCTTGGGGACAAGCAAAGTCTAAGCTTGGGGGGAGTTGATACGTCCATTTTGCATCACTATTCTATATCATAATTTACTATTATTCATTGATATATTTCATATTAAGAGATGATACTTATGTTATTTCATCTATTTTTGCATGGTTGATGACTTTTGGAGGATGGACCGTTGAAGTCAGGATTCTGATGGAAAAGGCACTATTTGGAGGCGAAATTCGCGAAGATCAGAAAATTTCAGAAAATACATAGAAAATCATATTTTTCCAGAAGCCGAAGGATGCCAGAAGGGGGAGCGGAGCTGGGCCACAGGGGGGCCCACACCACCCCCTGGCGCGGGCCACCCCTGGCCGTGCCACCAGGTGGTGTGGCCACCCTGGCCCACCTCTGGCTCTACCCTTTGGCATATATTATCCCCACGAAACCCTAAGACTCGGGGAGCAACCACAGAAAGATACCGCCGCCTCTGCGGGGCGGAAAACTACAGACAGAAAGATCTCTCCGACAGACAGAATTCTGCCTTTCGCTTCATATAGTTGATTAATCTTCTTTAGTTTGCTAAGTGTTATGTGGGTGAACCTGTGCTAATGTACCAACCTTCCTAGGACTAATACATACTTGTGATTATACCCCTTGCAAGCATCTGCAAGTACAAGAAAGTAATTAAGATAGAAATCTAACCACAACTTTAAACTCTAAGACCCTGACATCCCTTATGCAAAGGTTTCCTAATGGGGGTTCAAGTTTCTGTCACTCCAGTAACCCCTACGATTAGTAGCCAAATACATAATGCACTCCCCTAGGCCCATATAGGTGAAGTGTCATGTAGTCGACGTTCACATTACACCACTAGAAGAAATACACCACAACTTAATTAACAAACCATTGAATCTTTCTCAACACAATTCCACTACTAACAACATGACTTGTCCCATGTCCTCAAGAACTAAACGAACTAGTCACAAGACATCATATGGATCAAGACCAGAGATGAAATAATGATAAGTAACAATCTGAACATAACAATAATTAAATGGTTCACTCAATAGCATCAACTACAAGGAGTAATCAACACTAGGAAAGTTTCCCCTAAGAACTATGCAAGATTCAACCCAATTGTTACAGCGGTATGGAGTGGTGATGATGGTGCTGGTGGAGATGATGATGGTTATGATGATGATGATACCGATGAAGTCCAGCTTGATGGTGGTGTTGATGGCGACGATCTCCCCTCTCCGAGAAGGAATTCCCCCGGTAGAATCTGTCTGCTGGAGAGATCTTTCTCTCTCTGTAGTTTTCCACCCCGCAGAGGCGGCGGAATCTTTTTGTGGTCGCTCCCCGAGGCTTAGGGTTTCGTCGGGATAATATACGCCAAAGGGGAGAGCCAGGAGTGGGCCAGGGTGGCCACACCACCTGGTGGCGTGGCCAAGGCTGGCCGGCGCCAGGGGGTGGTGTGGGCCCCCTGTGGCCCATCTCCACTCCCCCTTCTGGCATCCTTCTTCTAGAAAAATAGGATTTTCCATATATTTTTCCGGATTTTCTAATCTTCACGAATTTAGCCTCCAAACAGCCCCTTTTCCATCAGAATCCTGACTGTAGTGGTCCATGCTCCAAAAGTCATCAACCATGCAAAAACAGATGAAATAACATAAGTATCATCTCTTAATACGAAATATATCGATGAATAACAATAAATTATGATATATAATAGTGATGAAAATGGACGTATCAACTCCCCCAAGCTTAGACTTCGCTAATCCCCAAGAGAAGTTGAGCTCAATAAACATGACCTTAGGTTTATGGAGTGAAGAGTCGATTAAAGAATACGGACAAGAAGCATCACATTCATCAATACATAAATCATAATAACATACAACTCACCATTATATAACTTAACTTGCAATAGGTAAAGGAAACACAATAAAGATACATAAAGTAAATCATAATTGGTAATGGCAAACTTAGCTCTTGGTCAAAGAATAGTTGACAATTTGTAGGAGTTCAAACACAATGGGGTTTTCAAATGATAGATTTCAAAGTAATAAACACTAAGATAAGAGCAATGTGCAAAACAAGGAACATAAGAAACATGATTCAATAAATCATCATATGAATGAATGAAACACAACAACTCAAAATACTTGCTGAGATAGAAGGGAATAGGTTTATTGACTCAACTAAAAAGTAAAAGATAGGCCCTTTGCAGAGGGAAGCAGGGATTTAAAGTTTCATAAAGAGCTTCCAAAAATTATGGTAGTTATTAGCTTTCAGCTCTCATTGCCCCTATCATAAGCATCTTTAGGTGGTTAAGATTAAAGTGAAAAAATATGAGGATATGCTTGACAAGTTATAAGTTGAAAATCTCATTCCTCGTGCTTACGAGTACCGAACCTCATGCTACTCAACTTCAGTCACAAGTAAGCTTTTGTCATTGTAAGTACATATGTATCATAGAGAACCGCCAACAGGGTACCCCTTGCACATGATATAGGAGCTATCCCATAATCAAAATGACAAGGCAAGCAGACAATGAGCATCTCAGTGATCTTTTTATTTCCTATTTGCATATGCTTTTATTAAGGATGCTTCATAGAGTTCTCATTATGGTTATGCTGCAAGTTTCCACCATGATTAGGCATGGCTTAGGCTAGCGGCCCAGGCGTTTCTCTAACACACATACAAACTCCATGATCTTACAAGTTCTCCTTTTATTTCACATCGCCAGGATCCATAAGCTAAAGAATCACGATATCAACTAAATAGGTGCAATGTTGAAAGCGTTCCCCATGATACATGGTTCTGCTAACTCTCAACTTATAAAGCGCAAGCATATACGCAACATAGATGGGCACAACGGTTCAAGTTTATTAAGTGCAAGAAAAGTAAAGTGTGCCGTCAAGTTTGTGAGAGCTTTAATCACTAATTTTCACATAACAAGTTTAATTTGGAAGGTAGATAAAAACATGAATTTACTTGGAATATCAATAATGCTAATAGGTAGGTTTGGTGGACACAAATGGCATAGGTTTTGGTTTAAGGATTGGATGCATGAGAAGCATTCCGTCTCAGTACATGTGACATGGGTATACCCTACAGGTACTCGAGCTTGGTATATACGGCCTGAATACAGCGGAAGCCCACGGTGTCGCCAAGGCCCAAATAGAGAACTCGAGTAGCCTACGGACTCTTGATTGCTTGAAGAATAAGAAGCCAAAGATAGAAAGTTCAAAGGGAAAAACCCTAACCCGTAACCGACTCGACCTGCTACCCGAGACCTGGCCTATCTATATAAAGGCCAGGAGGGGGCAGCGAGGAGGACACACGCAACCCTAGTTTCCACGACCCTCGCCAGATTGCATCTGCGCACCATTGTAATCCTCGATTCCTTCAATAATTCTACGAGCAGACAAGCAGGAGTAGGGACCTCTATGAGGCCTGAACCTGGGTAAATCTTGCGTCCCTGTGTGCTTGTTTGCTAGCCGATCGATGTCTCCAGCGCTCCCTCCTTCTCCAAACCCAAGTCCATAACAATGGGCATTGATGAGTTAAACCCTCGCCAACAGGTTTTTGGCTAGCAAGGCTGGGTAGCAAGTATAAGAGTTGAAGGAAACAAACAAACATATAGGTGATAAAAGCAAACATGCAATCTTCCTTGGAAGCACAAAAGATCTTAACTAGAGAATACTAAGCTTATGAGCCAATCAAGAAAGAAAGATAATGAAATTATAATTCTTGAAAGTACTTTTATATTTTTTCATTCAATTCTCAAAGTAGTGTTGCTACTAACCAGATCCAAGTTTGCCAAAACCAACTAAATTAACTCAATGATCCCAAAGTGATACCAATACTGACAACAAGATCAATCATATAATAGCAATTGAAAACTAATATAAGATATGCAAAAGAATAAATGATAGAACTTCTCATTAATATTCCATAACAGCAACTCACACCAAGGGATACATAGATATCTAATGAGAGGGGGGACACTTCCATAATACAAACCATGCTACATGATAACTTCTCTATTCATGATATGACTCTACTAAAAAGGTAAAAAGATAGAAGATAGTGATGTGATACCGCGGCACTCCCCCAAGCTTGGAACAAACCA
The DNA here is from genome assembly GCA_910589775.1 of Avena eriantha. NCBI lineage: Eukaryota > Viridiplantae > Streptophyta > Magnoliopsida > Poales > Poaceae > Avena > Avena eriantha. Next base: position 98,987,842 of record OU342743.1, on the reverse strand, counting down.
AGGGGATGCCAAAACCTGATGACAAATTACTCCTTCGGTGGTGGTGTTCTCTCATCATCGCCCGACTTCCAAGGTAAGGGCTCCCCATCAACAAAAGACATCCTGGTCTCCATCATCCTGAAACTAGCAGCAACACTTATGCGTTTAAACCTAACCTCATACTCACAGTTTTGATTTTGTACGTCGTAGAGCTGCGCTTGCAGTTGGTTGGTTGTTCGGTGGAGTGAGAGAATTTCATCCTTAAGCTCAGCAGTCTCCTTTTGGTGCTCGTCTATGAGTTCGGAACAAATCATATGAATGAATTCCACTTCGCGTTCCACCATCTTCTTGTACCTAAAGACTTCTTGCTCCAGTGCTTCCATCCTGTCCTCCAGACTTCCTTCACCTTTAGGGCCTTGAACCTCTTTTATCTGTACCTTCCCATCTTCGAGCAACAACTCCTTGGGATGAATCTTCAACTCACGCGTGTACGGGTTGATGACGTCCGCGGAGGAATCTTCCTTGGCTGATCCAGAGGAAGACATCATGGCTCCAAAACTGAGACTCTACCTGTTAGAAATAGATCGGAATGAAAACACGATGAGAAAACGATATACAAACCTCGGGAGATCCCGGGGATTATATATTACAATTTTTTACAACAAAAGGAAGGTACTGGGAGAAAACGGGTCAGAGGCGGAGTCCGGGGCGGCCACACCACCTGGTGGCGCGGGCCCACCCCTGGCGCCACGGGGTGGTGTGAGCCACCCAGGCTCCGTTTGTGTCCCTCTTTCGCTTCGTTGCTTTCCTTGTTGGATAAAACTGCAAAAATATAACTGGACAGATTTTTCGCGGAACTTTTCTTACAAGAACTGTTACCTATTCGAAAACGGACTCTACAGGTCTCTGAACTTGGTCTTTGATAAATTTTCCTGGAGTTACCATTTGAATAGCATCAATGTCCTCATTGTAAGAATCTCTAGAAATGTAGTGCTTGAGTCTCTGACCATTCACCACTTGTGTAGTATTATCTTTTAAAGAATAAATTTTTATTGCACCTGAACGATACACTTCTTCAATAACAAAAGGTCCTTCCCATTTCGAGAGTAGTTTACCTACAAAAAATCTGAGGCGAGACCTATACAATAGAACTTTCTCACCAACATGGAACTCTCTCTTAAGAATCCTCTTGTCATGCCATCTTTTAACTTTTTATTTGAAGAGTCTAGCATTTTCATATGCTTCACTCCTTCATTCATCTAACGAGCTTAGGTCAAATAATGTTTTCTCACTAGCAAGTTTAAAGTCTCTATTGAGTTCTTTCACTTCCCATTAAGCTTTGTGCTCTAATTCTAAAGGCAGGTGGCAAGCTTTCCCATAAACCATTTTGTAAGGAGACATTCCCATAGGATTTTTATAAGCAGTTCTATAAGCCCATAAAGCATCATTCAACTTTTTAGGCCAATTTTTTCTAGATCTATTAACAGTCTTTTGCAAGATGGATTTAATATATTTGATAGCCCTACTTGCCCACTAGTTTGGGGATGATAAGCTGAAGCAATTTTGTGATTAACATCATATTTAGCAAGGGTCTTTCTAAAGCTAGCATGAATGAAATGAGAACCTCCATCAGTCATAAGATACCTAGGCACCCCAAACCTAGGAAAGATAATATCCTAAAGCATTTTTAAAGAGGTCTCACCATCAGCACTCTTTGTAAGTGACATGCGTATACCCTACAGGTACTCGAGTTTGGTATATACGGTCCATATACGATAGAAGCCCACGGCGTTGCCAAGGACCAGTGGAGAATTCGAGTGCCCCACGGACTCTCGATTGCTTGCGAGACAAGAAGAAGCTTAAGATAGAAAGTTCAAAGGGAAAACCCTAATCTGTAACCGACTCGACCTGCTACCCGAGACCTACCATGTCTATATAAAGGCTAGGAGGGGGCGATGAGGAGGACACACGCAACCCTAGTTCCCACAACTCTCGCCAGATTGCATCTGAGCGCCCCTATAATCTTCGATTCCTTCGTTAATTCCAAGAGCAGACAAGCAGGAGTAGGGACCTCTACGAGGCCTGAACCTGGGTAAATCTTGTGTCCCTGTGTGCTTGTTTGCTAGCCGACTGATGCCTCCAGCGCTCCCTCCTTCTCCAAAACCCAATTCCATAACAATGCGCATTTACGAGTTAAACCCTCGTCAATTGGCGCCGTCTGTGGGAATTGGGAGTGCTGATGTTGTGGCTTCTTCGGCCCCATCAACTACGATCTACAACTCCGCAACAGCGGAGATTTGCCAGCTCTTCGGCACGTTCGACTTCATCGTCCACACGCCGGCCACTCGCCCGGATTTCGAGTCCATGGGCGACGGGATCAGCCTAGCAATCGGGAGCTTCCGCTTCCAAGTGGGCCAGTTAGTCACGCTTCGCATGCCTGACCAGCCGACAACACCATCGATTTCTCTAGCATCATGGTTCCCTCCGCCAATCGGCACCCTCAGCAAGCTCAATGCCTCGGCAAAAGCTGGGAGCATGGATAGCGACAACAGTCGTGGATCTGATCTAGGTGACCTAGCCACTGAAGATGGAGCCTACGGCTCCTAATCTGAAAGTTGTGGGAGCAACAGCTTCCCCAACCGCTTCATGTGCGCCGTCATCAACGCTGGCGACACCACCACCAATCGTGATAACGCTGGCAACGGATCTGGCACCGGGCCGCCAAACGGTGGCATACCCAACGGCGGTCCACCCAATGGTGCCATACCTAATGGCAGCCCCACCAACGGTGGCAATGACGCGCCCATCAACAATGGAGCGGGAGGAGAGCCGCCAACCATTGTGAACGAAAACACTAGAGAGCGCGTAGTGATCAGGCTCAACGACAACGAGTGGGCCCGCTGTCGAGAAGCCCTATGAGGCAATCCTCTGCCCTTCGACTCCTCGCAGGACATGCTGATGGGCTACCATTGGCTGCTGAAGGAAGAATACAGATGCCAGCTACATGCAGTTGTGCAACTCGAAGCGCGTAAAAAGGTGGCACACGAGTCGAGCCTTCGACGAGCTGGGCTCTCCTCCCACGGAGGATCCTCCTCCAAAGGCAACGAGTACGTCACCAACAAGAGGCGATCTTGACTAGCCCACCTCACCAAGCAAGAGCGCGTAGAAGCCGCGGAAGTCCTCGACTTCAGCTCCATGGCGATGGATACACAGGGCAATGTGCTCCCAAAGATGCCGCAACCCACGGTAACGGCGGCCACCATGTACCTCCTCAACAACCAGCCGCAGCTGGAGATCCACGAGCTACCATGCACCGATCTACGATCGCGGGCTTGGGTCTAATCGAAGCCGCCCTCGACAAAGAGCCAACACCCGAGCCAAATAAAGGAAAGGCTCTGGCAAAATGCTATTCCTCGCCCTCGTCCAGCGACGACAGTCACGATCTGTCTTGGCGTCGCCGCTCATAGCAGCACGATCGCGACTACAATGCGTGCGATGACCTGACGCAGCGTAAAGTCGACAAGATGCGGGCAAGACGCGCCCATTCGACTGATTCAGAAGAGGATGAGACTGAGCTCTGCGGCGCCAGATGCATCAGCAGATCCATCATGCAAAAGAGAATGCCTAAAGGGTTCAAGCTCCCATTGGAGAACCCAAAGTTCGACGGCCTACAAGACCCAAAGATCTGGCTAGAGGACCACATCTCCTCCGTCAGACTACATGGTGGGAGTAGAAGCACGGCCATGCAGTGCCTAGAGCTACAGCTACAGGGCGCCGCTCGTGCGTGGCTCAATAACCTCCCACGCGGATCCATTCGCAGTTAGGAAGAGCTGGTCTACGGCTTTGTGTGCAACTTCAAGGGAACCTACAAAAGGCCCGCATCAATCGAGGAACTAAGAAGTTGCTAGCAAAAGTCTGGTGAGTCACTGCGCTCCTACATCCAGAGGTGGTCCATCATCAAGAACTCCGCGGAAAACATCTCGGAGGACCGCGCAATCGACGCATTCAACGGTGGCATCCGCCGTATAGAGCTCAGGGATGAGCTAGGGCGCACTAAGCCTAAGACACTCGACCACCTGATGGAAATCATGAATCGGTGGGCTGACGGAGAGGATTTGGTGAAAAACCGCACTTCGACGATGATGATGACCTCGGGCGCAGACGCGACTGCCGAGGAAAGCATCGAATGCGCATCTACGATGACCTCGAAGATGTCAACATGGTCGCAGCCGGCTACGCCGACAAACGCGATGACAACCGCAACAACAGCTATCGCAGCGGTGGATACCGCGACTCCGGGAAAACCACGCAGGTGTGGCAGCACCGCACTCGCGAAGAGGCACCCGCAACAACCATCGAGGACAAACTATCCGGACCATGCAACGTGCACTTCTACATCGATAAACACGACGGCAAGAAGAAATCCAGCCACCTCCTTAAGGACTGCCGCGAGTTCCTAAAACTCCATGAGGGCCTGGCTTGGATGAATCGCGATGCAGTCAATAGGGGCTATGGAAACACCCCAGGCACTGTAGCACATGGAGCTCCTCCACCACCACCTAGACCACCACCACCCGCGGCTATGCCAGTCCAACACCACAGAGGTGAGCCGTACCCACGGGTCGTAGGCAACATGATGATCCAAAAAGGACGCCCCTCAAATCGAGTGCAGAAGGCCATCACTCGCCAAGTCAACTTGGCGACAAATTCCCCGCCCTCCACCACTGAGTACCTCAGTGGAAGCGACTCTTGCATCACCTTCGACAAGCGCGACCATCCGTGCCAAATACCTTGTCCAGGCCACTGGCCCCTCGTACTCGAGGCTCAGATTGGAGGCTTTGACATGAGTCGCGTCTTCATGGATGGCGGAAGCGGCATTAACCTCATGTTCGCGAGTACCTTGCGTGCAATGAGGATCCCTCTGACATGTTTGGAGGTCTCAGACACGATGTTCCACGGCATCGTCCCAAGCAAGGGCATATATCCCCTGGGCAAAATCAACCTCGACGTCATCTTCGGCACGCAGAAAAACTTTCGACACGAACGCATCGACTTCGAAGTCGTCGAATGGCCTTCGCAATACCACTGCATCCTCGGACATGTCGTGGTTGCTAGGTTCATGGTAGTGCCGCACTACGCCTACCTGCAAATGAAAATGCCAGGTCCAAACGGCGTCATTACAATCAACGGAAGCTTCGAAAGGTCCAATAACTGCGACAGGGGATTCAATAGAATCTCACAGTCCTTCGGCATGTAGGAGGAGCTCACAAGATTGAAGGAGTCGATAGACAACAGTCTTCCCCCCTGAGCAGGCCAAGTTCACCCGACCTGTCTTTCGACTCGTCGGTGCACACGAAGAAAGTCCAGGTCCACCCAACGGACCCCAGCAAGACGGCCCTCATCTCCAACAACTTGAGTTCCGCATAGGAACTCGCGCTCGTCGAATTCCTCCGTGAGAACTGGGAAATCTTCGCCTGGTGTCTAGCAGACATGCCAGGGGTTCCCAGGAAATTCGCCGAGCACACATTCAACATAAATCCAGACGCAAGGCTAGTCAAGCAGACAATACGATGACTGTCTGAACCAAGAGCAAAAGCGGTCGGAATGGAGATCAATAGACTCCTTGACGCAAACTTCATACGCGAGATCAAGGAAAGCACTTGGCTCGCTAATGCAGTGCTGGTGCCTAAAAAAGACACGGATATCCTGCGGATGTGCGTGGACTTCACCTCCCTTAATAAGCACTGCCCAAAGGATCACTTCCCGCTGCCGCGAATCGACCAAATCATCGACTCCACCGTGGGATGTGAACGTCTCTACTTCCTCGATGCCTACTCAGGCTACAATCAAATTCGAATGAAGGAATAATACCAAGAAAAAACAGTGTTTACGACGCCCTTTGGTGTGTTCTGCTACAACACGATGCCCTTCGAGCTAAAAAACGCAGGAGCCACCTATCAGCGATGCATGCAGGCCTGCCTCAAGAATCAACTTGGTCGCAACATCCAAGTCTACGTTGATGACATCGTCATCAAAACAAAAGGGGAAGCCTCGCTAATCGATGATCTACGTGAGACCTTCGACAACCTAGACCGCTACCGGATCAAGCTCAATCCGGAAAAATGCGCCTTTGGCATACCATCTGGGCAACTACTTGGGTATCTCATCTCCGCGAGAGGGATCGAGGCAAACCCAAAGAAAATAAAAGCCATACTGGCCCTGGAGAAGCCGAAGAACGTAAGAGGCGTTCAGCAGCTGGCTGGGAAAATCACGGCGCTCAATCGATTCATCAGTCGAATGGGCGAAAAGGCACTGCCCGCCTACCAACTTCTCCACAAAACTGACAAGTTCGAGTGGACAGACAAGGCGCAAGCAGCATTCGAAGACCTTAAACGTCTACTATCCACCTCGCCAGTACTGGTGACTCCACGTGAAAAAGAGCCGATGTTGCTCTACATCTCCACCACCAACCAGGTGGTCAGCACAGTGCTCGTGGTGGAACGAGCCAAAGAAAACAAGGTCCACGGGGTACAGCGCCCAGTCTACTACCTCAGCGAGGTGCTCACGCTAACAAAACAACAGTACCCGCACTACCAGAAGATGGCGTACGGCATCTTCATGACAGCCAGGCGACTACGCTACTACTTCCAGGAGCACACAATCGTGGTAGTCAACGACGCCTTGCTTGGGCATATCCTCAACAACCCTGATGCCACCGGGCGAGTCGTGCTTTGGGGAATCAAACTGTCTCCACGAGACATCACATATGAAAAGCGCGACGCGGTCAAGTCACAAGTCCTCCCTGATTTCCTCATGCACTGGATGGAGAACCAGCTCCCCGAAAATCCAGATATGTCCTATCTCTGGACAATGCACTTCGACGGGTCCAAACGAAAGGACAGGGCTGAAATACATTCTATGAATGCAGTTCATGGCCTCCAACAATGAAGTTGAGTATGGGGCCCTAATCCATGGGATGCGGATGGCGAAAGCCTGCAGCGCCAAGAGGCTCATCATCGACGGCGACTCCAAACTGGTTGTGAACCAAACGATGCACGAGTGTGATGCACTGAGCGACAACATGATCGCCTATCCTGACCTCTAGGACACACTCGAAGGGGAATTCGACGGCTGTGAGCTGCGGCACGTAGGTCGCGAAAGCAACGAAGAGGCAGACACACTCGCCAACATTGGCTCCACCCGCACCCCCATACCACCTAGGGTATTTCTCGAGTGCATCTGCGAACGCTCCATCAAGCCAAAGGCTCCAGAGAAGAAAGCAGGCGCATCAACGGACTCGAAGGCTACGCCACCCAACGAGCCAATGGCACTCGACGACCTAGAGCTGGATACAGGACTCGAAGGACCAATGAACATCATGATGATTGAGCCATCCTGGACACAACCCTACATCACATATCTACTCAGCAAAAGGCTTCCAGATGATCCGATTGACGCACGACACATCGCGCGACGATCCAAGGCATTCGCCATTATAAATGGCGAACTATACAAACGCAACATTACAAGAGTATTCCAACGATGCGTCTCCAATAGGGACGCACATGCCGTCCTCCTTGACATACACGAAGGCACCTGTGGGGATCATGCTGGAAGTCGCGCCCTTGTCACCAAAGCTCTGCGAGCTAGATTCTATTGGCCCACGGCCATGCGCGACGCCAAGGATATCATCCAACACTGCAATGCTTGCCAGCGATTCGCGGACAAACCTCATGCACCTAGCGCGGAACTCAGGCCAATACCGTTGGCCTGACCCTTCGCACAATGGGGACTTGACATGGTCGCCAAGCTCCCAAGGTCCTCGCGAGGAGGTTACATCTACCTCTTAGTCACAGTCGACAAATTCACCAAGTGGATAGAGGTCATGCCGGTGACAAATCAATCAGGGGCCAGCGCCGTCAAGTTCTTCGAGTCCATTGTCTACCGCTTCGGAGTGCCACACAACATCATCACGGACAACGGGACGAACTTCACCTCTAAGGAATTCCAGGAATTCTGCAAAAACCTGGGAATCAACATAAGCTACGACTCGGTGGCTCACCCGCAGACCAACGGTCAAGTCAAAAAGGCCAACGGCCTCGTTTGCGGCGGAATCAAAGAAACGAATCCTCCGACCACTCGAACAAGCTACTGGATGCTGGCCAGACAAGCTGCAATCCGTACTCTGGAGCCTGCGCACAACTCCAAACAACGCCACGGGATACACCCCGTTCTTCATGGTGCACGGTGCTGAAGCGGTACTACCCGCAGAAGTATGCTACAAAGCCCCACAGGTGGTCGCATACAGCAAGAAGGAGTCAACTCTCGCACTCGAAGACTCCGTCGACCTCCTCGACGAAGCACGAGAAATTGCAGCGGAGAGATCAACGATCTACCAGCAAAATCTCCGCAACTACCATAGCAGAAGGCTACGCCCTAGATCCTTCGTCAAAGGAGACCTGTTCCTGCGACTGAAGCAACAAGGGCATCTCAAGCTCGAGTCCCCTTGGGAAGGACCTTACGTGATTACAGAAGTAATCCCAGGTGGCGCCTATCGCCTCAAAGATTTCGAGACAGGAGTCGCATACTCCAACCCCTGGTGTTCGGTTCGCAGCATAGAAAACAAAAAATTTCCTACGATGGGAACTATCGCCAAGATCTATCTATTAGATACAAGCAACAGGTGGATATACATCCATAGAGAACTTACCCTCGAAGACAACAAAGCTTTGTTGACGAGTTGGAACTCATAGATGATGTAGTCGTACACTTGCTGATCTCAAGAACGTGATGAAGTCCAGCAGGTCCAACTCTAGCACGTCCATCAGATCCAGCTCCAGCAAGTTCAGCACCACCAAGTCCAGCACCGCAAAGCAGCGGTGCATCCATGATCACACACACATCCGGTACCTTGACAACCTCCGTCCCTCGCTCTAGCAAAGCAGCGGAAGCAGCAACACCTTTCCAGATAAAGCCACCGAGAACATGTATCTCGCTAATCCGAGACCATGGGGAATAACTAGAGGGGGAGAGAGATCCTTCACGAGGAGGTGTGTGTTGTGAGGAGGAGAGGGAGGCCTTTTATAGTGAAGAGAGGGGCAGCCAAGGGCAATGGTGTGGCAGCCATGGTGGTGCCCCCACCTCTTCCACATTCATGTGGGTGGAGCTCTCACTCCCATAAAAAGCCTCCACTCAAAATTCCACTCACACACGCATTAATTTCCACCAAATTTAATACAAGCTCTCATTAAATAAAAATATTTTATTTATTTTATTCAGAATTTTGTTAATTACATTAATTAACAAACATTCACATAAAACCCCCTGCAACATTTCAATATCACATGCAGAACCAGTTTCAGCAATTTCACCCGAAACAATTCTGGTTTCCATCGAAATGATTCTAGCGCTTTCTTAAATCTTTATCTGAAACATATTTGCTCCAAATGGTGTCGGTATCCCTTAAGTGTGTCACCCTATGGTTTGCGAATAATGCAGACATGATCGAGACCCCTCTCCGATCAATAATCAGCAGCGGGACCTAGAGATCCGTACTAACTCCCACATATTCAACGATGACTCTTGTGATCGTGTGAACCTTCAATGTCATAACTAAATCCCTTTGTCTCGCGATATATTACATGTCCGAGATTCAATCATTGGCATCCAATACCTAGTTTGATCTCGTTACCGACATGCACTCTTTCCTCGTTCCCATGATAACATTCTAGTGATCACATCACTTGCTTGCAAGCTATGTCAATGTGATATCACCGAGAGGGCCCAGAGTATATCTATCCGTCATCGGGATGGACAAATCCTACTCTTGATCCATGAGCCTCAACATAACACCTTCGTAGCACTGAACCCTCCGTTATAGTCACCCTGTTACGGTGTGACGTTTGATGTTATCAAGATACTCTTCAAGTGTTAGCAATTAACATGATCTCATGGTCTAAGGTGTAAGATTACTTCATATGATGTTATAGCAATATAAACATAATGACTCTGACCATAATGATATACTTCTGATGAATGTTCATCACATCATTCCACCAATGTTGTGACCTCATTATTAACAACATCCAATGTCCATGATCAGGAAACCTTGATCATCTTGGTAATCAACGAGCTAGTTTATATGAGAGGCATTACTTGGAACTTTGTATTTTCTTTATTAAACACACGTGTATTAACGTTTTCAATTAATACAATTAAAGCATGCAAAATAAACATTTATCATAAACATGGAATAAGATAATAACCACTTTATTATTGCCTCTCGGGCATATTCCCTTCAGCCTCCCACTTGCACTAGAGTCAATAATCTAGTTTGAAAAACTTTGCGTATTGAACATCTATGGCTTTTTGGTGTTGCATATACGCGATTGCTAGTGGTTAACATAATCTCTGGATCTGACAGTTTCAGGTCCGTGTGTGCATGTCTTTGCGTCTCTGCGCATCACTCATTCTCAAATGAGATGGCATTGTATAAATTTGGTCCTTTCGTGATACCTTTAGTTCGTTCGGGTTAAAATATGTTGATATTATTGTCATACAATAAATCTTCATAGTATGAGCCCACTTTGAACCACACCGAGTTTGATAACAAACTACTTAACACAAATGCCCTCCTTCGCTGCTACTATAGCAGTCATATAGTTAGCCTTTTGTTGTAGTATCCGTCACAATGTCTCAACTTTGGAACTCATCCGAAATCCATCATGGAACATCCTTTCCATTACATTGTGCCACCCATAGTCTAAATTGAGATAAATTTAATTTGTATCTTGTGACAAAACTAGTATCAATGTAAAACTTTACAATGAACTACCTTTAACTATTTGTCACTTATACATGATATATTCGTAGTTTTTCCAAAGCTCATAAGAATATCTTTACTATCATCCAATGATCATCTTATGGATCATTCTGGTATGTGCTCATAACATTTAGAGAATAGGACATATCTGGATATATACATATCATGGTTTAATTGATCAAAAATCTTCATGTGATTTTACTCACCAAGTGTTGAAACACTTGAATCTTGCCACAATCCTTTCCATGCAGCAAGAACCTTTCTTGTTGTTTCCATATTGAACCCTTTCAATATCTCATATATGTATGTCTGGCATAACCATATTAGTGCCTCAATCTATCCATATAGACATTGATGCCAGATATTCCGGTTTTTCCCAAGTCTTTCATCGAAATCCTATTTTAATGAAATTCTTAACTTGTGTCAATACAAGATACATCATTTCCAATCAACACCATGTCATCTACATAATGTATTAGAAATATGTCTCAGCGCTCCCACTTAGTTTCTTGCAAATGCAAGCATCTTCATCATCTCCGATGAATTTAAAATCCTTTAACACTTTCATCATGGTGAAGATTCCAACTCCGCTATGCTCACTTCAACTATTGAAGTTTGCATTCCTATTTTAGCACCCTTTGAATTAACAAAACCCTTCGGACCGTGTCATGTACAGTCCTAGGTAACCATTCTATTAGAAGAACCTTGTTTTGTTTATTCAACTACCATATACCAAATTATATATAGTGGTTGCTACATTAATCCATCAATACTAAATATCACTATGAAAGATCAAATCTTGTCATAGTCAACTCCTTGAATATTGCTATAAACTTCTTTCTGACATGTCGACTATTTCATAGATGTTAAACATCCATGTCTATTTCTTTATAGATCTAAACACGACCGATAGGCTTCACGCCTTTCCGGAGGGTCTTCCAAGTTCAGAACCTTGATTTCTCGTGTATGGATACTATCACGGATTCTTTGACTTCTAGTCATTTTATGGAGTTAGGGCCCATCATCGCTTCTTTGCATGCAGTCAGTTCATCATTGTCAAAACAATAATGACTTCTGTTTCAAATCTTACTATTTGATTCTTACCGACCCACATGGTTCAATAAGAACTCTAATCTCCAAAATCACACCCTTTGTAATCAAGGGAGCCATGAGCATTGTGCCGCCACTGGGACACTTTCCGGCGCTGCGCTACTTAGCACATATAGCTAAGGTTCAACTACCTTATCAAAGTTCTATTGTCCTCCCACTTAACTTTTCACGAAAAATTCCTTCTCAAGAAACTTGATGTTCCAAGCGACAAACTCTTTTGTCCTCGGTGTTATAGAGGAATTCCCAACAAATTCTTTGGGATAACCTACAAAGAAGTGCTTATCCGACTTTGGTTGTAAACATTTTACTTATGCATAGCATACCAAACTTTAAGAAAGGACAATTTGGATTTTATCCCAAACCATAACTCATATGGTGTCATTTCAACGTATCACGATGGTGCTCTTTTCAGTGTAAAAGCGGTAGTCTCTAAAGCTTTAATCCTTAAAACATAATGGCAGTTTTATAAATGACACCTTTGATCTTACCATGTCACACAAGGTTTGATTTGATCTCTCGAACATACCATACTCCTGTGGTTTATCGGGAAATGCAAATTCATGAAACAATTCCTGAAATCTTAGGTGTTTTGCTAAACCTTTAACTCAAATATCTTCCTTTATGATCAAATCATAAACTCTTTTATTTTCTTGTTACAATGATTTTTCACTTCATCTTTAAAGTCTTTGAACAATCTTCAAATGTTTCATACTTCTTCCTTATTAAGTAAATATATAGATATATTCACTCAAATTTCTGGAGAAAGCATATGAAGAAAAAAGATCCATCGCATATGGCTACACAATAATGGACTATATAAATCAACATGCATAAAATCCAATAAGTCAGTCATCTGTTCCTCTTTGGCCTATGAACGGAGTTTCAATTATCTCGAGGAAACTTTCACAAGCGTCAATTGATCAAAATCAAAAAGACTCCAAAAATCCATCATCATGGAGTTTCTTCATGTTTACTTTCCAATATAACAAACAGCGATGTCACTTCATAAGTGATCTTCCAATCATTTGTCTTACGACATTTTAGCAATAATGTTTATGGATGTGATTTCTCCAACTAGACTTGTAAAAGTTCATCCATCCTTTATGGAATACGGTAATTATTTGAATAACTATTGTTCTCGTAATACCAGAACAAAATAACAAGTATTAAAACAAATCTTAAAGGCTAGGTTTGACGGCAACGAAAACACGATAACACTTTATTTATTTTCGATGAACGTCATCACTTATTATCTTGCCAGTTACTTAGGCCGTTGCAGTTCATGAGTTGTGTTTTTCTGTATGACACTTCACACCAACCAATTCAGTATCCAATACCGGTATCCAATACCTCAGAACCACATTGTTTAACAAGCAAGGAATACAACCATAACATGTATATCTTCTATATACCTAAGTTGGACAACCTTTTCTTTTCTGCCAAATATTTTATAGATTCTCTTTCAACAATTCCTTTTCTTTTAAAAGAATCAATCAACATCAATAGTGGTGTCATTCACATGACACATAGTACAAAGTGTATATAGTCAAATACTAATACCTTTGGACTTGCACTTTGAAGTGGATCACCATCATCAAATGTTTGGTGTTCTTTCAAAAATCCATTCTTTAGTAATCTATCAGTGTAGTAAACATTCTACTTACATCTTCTATTCATCCTTATCATGACAACTTTCATGATCAAGCTACTATAGCCTATAAGGAAGAATCGCGAGTATAATGTTAGTTCCCAAAACCTTTTTCAGAGATCCGGATGCCTATCATCTCCATCCTTCACAAATTCTCATACAATATGAGAACATGTATTTTGCTAAATTATACTCAATCATAATGCAACCAAAAACATAGTTTCAGATATCACAATATCTTCCACACATGATGGTTTCTAAAACAATTTTTCAGCTCCTAGATAATCTTGATATTAAAACAACTTTTCAATATCAATAATCATGGAGGCAAACATGATACTTTAGATACTAACATTGGAATTCTTACTCTTGATTTAATACTACTTATTAAACTTCATGGAGTAAATAGAGTTTGCTGAAAGTTTGCAGTAGGACTTCTAAACTTTAAATTGACATTCAAAACAATATGATACCAGTTCGTAAAGTAAATATCTAGAATTCTATAGTTCTATTATCTCAATTAAAACTAAGCATATGGTAGTGAACATATGCCAATGACTACAACAAATTATGCAAATTCACTTCGATTTAGTTTATGACAAATTGAGTTTGACTAATCCAAATTAGAAATGAACTCCCACTCAAAAACGACATCCCTCGTGCCTTTTTGGTGATTACATGAACCAAATCCACAACACCAAGTCCGATCATCACATGAGTCGGTGTAGCTTCAAAGGCGAGCATCAATATGGGCATCACATCAACTATATGACTCATGCTTAACCTTTCGGTCCGTGTTCCGAGGCCATGTCTGTACATGCTAGGTTCGCCAAGTAAGAACCTTAGTATTCGCGTGTGTAAAACTGTCTTACACCCATTGTAAGAAAGCGTAGAGTCGAGTACACCCGATCATCATGTGATGTCTCGAAACACGATCCATAGAACGGTGCATACTTATGGAAGAATACATTTTATCTTGATATTTAAATGAGGGATCATCTTACAATGCTACTAAAAGCGCCAAACTAGCAATATAAGATGCGAACATCTAATGTGTAAAGTGGGATGATATGGTCCATGCATTTGATCTCTATCATATGCATCGTGGTACGATCTTTATCATTCCTTTGTGTGTAAGGCCAAGGTCTATGGAACTTACACGTTAAGTGTGTTGTAAGAGTATCTACCATACATCTATTTACAACATTACCATATCAAGACATTACCCCATCAACGATCTAAACTAGACGCCTCTAATTTATCCATTGCAAGTTTTACGTGGCTTAGGGCTTTCGGAGATAGAACCGGTCTTACCTACGAACATGCAACCACAACGAGGATAACCAAGTTATTAGCAACTCGTTATAAATCAGATATTGACTATAGTAGGAGAGACAAACACCCGCCAACCACATATGCAAAACTAGTTGCATGTCAGTCGTGGAACCGGTCTCATGTGCGATGACATGTAAGGTTGGTCCGGGCCGCTTCATCCCACTATGCCACCAATATCCAAAATACATGAAAGAAGGAATAACATGATCATCATCGCCCACATATAAACATATGTGTACTACCCGTGCAAAGCACCTACGCATAGATCAGACTCTGATACCACTGTTGGGTTCGTAGCATAGAAAACAAAAAAATTCCTACGATGGGAACTATCGCCAAGATCTATCTATTAGATACAAGCAATGGGTGGATATACATCCATAGAGAACTTACCCTGAAGACAACAAAGCTTTGTTAATGAGTTGGAACTCGTGGATGATGTAGTCGTACACTTGCCAATTGCAAGATCGTGATGAAGTCCAGCAGGTCCATCAGATCCAGCTCCAGCAAGTTCAGCACCACCAAGTCCAGCACCGCAAAGCAGCGGTGCATCCGTGATCGCACACACATCCGATACCCCAACAACCTCCGTCCCTCGCTCCAGAAAAGCAGCGGCAGCAGCAACTCCTTTCTAGATAAAGCCACCAGGAACATGTATCTCGCTAATCCGAGACCATGGGGAATAACTAGAGGGGGAGAAAGATCCTTCACGAGGAGGTGTGTGTTGTGAGGAGGAGAGGGGGGACTTTTATAGGGAAGATGGGGGCAGCCAAGGGCCATGGCGTGGCAGCCATTGTGGTTCCCCCACCTCTTCCACATTCATGTGGGTGGGGTTCCCACTCCCATAAAAAGCCTCCACTCAAAATTCCACTCACACATGCATTAATTTCCACCAAATTTAATGCAAGCTCTCATTAAATAAAACTATTTTATTTATTTTATTCAGAATTTTGTTAATTACATTAATTAACAAACATTCACATAAAACCCCCTGCAACATTTCAATATCACATGCAGAACCAGTTTCAGCAATTTTACCCGAAACAATTCCGGTTTCCATCGAAATGATTCCAACGCTTCTTAAATCTTTTTCTGAAACATATTTGCTCCAAATGGTGTCGGTATCCCTTAAGTGTGTCACCCTACGGTTCACGAATAATGTAGACATGATCGAGACCCCTCTCCGATCAATAATCAGCAGCGGGACCTGGAGATCCGTACTGACTCCCACATATTCAACGATGACTCTTGTGATCGTGTGAACCTTTAACGTCATAACTAAATACCTTTGTCTCGCGATATATTACATGTCCGAGATTCGATCATTGGCATCTATATACCTAGTTTGATCTCGTTACCGACATGCACTCTTTTCTTGTTCCCGTGATATAATATTCTAGTGATCACATCACTTGCTTGCAAGCTATTTCAATGTGATATCACCGGGAGGGCCTAGAGTATATCTATCCGTCATCGGGATGGACAAATCCCACTCTTGATCCATGAGCCTCAACATAACACCTTCGTAGCACTGAACTCACCTTTATAGTCACCCTATTACGGTGTGACGTTTGATGTTATGAAGATACTCTTCAGGTGTTAGCAATTAACATGATCTCATGGTCTAAGGACTAAGATTACTTCGTATGATGTTATAGCAATATAAACATAATGACTCTGATCGTAATGCTATACTTCAGATGAATGTTCATCACATCATTCCACCAATGTTATGACCTCGTTATTAATATCATCCAAGGTCCATGATCAGGAAACCTTGATCATCTTGTTAATCAACGAGCTAGTTTATATGAGAGGCATTACTAGGAACTTTGTATTTTGTTTATTAAACACACATGTATTAATGTTTCCAATTAATAAAATTATAGCATGCAAAATAAACATTTATCATAAACATGAATAAGATAATAACCACTTTATTATTGCCTCTCGAGCATATGCCCTTCACCTGGAACGCCGCGCAACTGCGTCGCTTCTAGCCTTAGCCTTTTTTACATTTACAAATAAGGCTATTCAGCCAGGCTACTTAGCCACACATTGTACCTCATACTATTCTGCGAATAAATAAAGCTAAGTGCCCCAAAACTGTGTTTCCCTTATTTTTCTCGCAATCTTATCACTCGGGGGCTGAGCCACCCTTTACACACCTATTTTACAAACTCATTACGATATCCTAAGTAGCTGACGCACTAATCGAACCCTTGACAACCACCAACCCAGCTGCAACGCACCTGACAGGTTGGCAAGGTGCTAAGATAAACACATGTCAGGCTAACAAAAAGGAATCGCAGAGTGCAATGCACTCGAAAAATATAAAAGCTAGCAAGCTGATCACATATCAATGAGTATTAATTACATCCAACATATTCATATAAACTTTACAACACTTGTACAATTATGTACAGGATACAAGTCATACTACTGCTGCAAGATGAGAACATTCGTTTGTTCCTCAAAGAAGTCGATAATTTCTTTCGCTGAGTGATCAACCGCTTGGTAGTGTGGAACCATGTCCCAGGTCATACCCTCTGGCAGAGGTGGCGGCCCAGCGGCAACAGCCGCAATATCTACATCCGGACTATGCAGTCGCACCAACGACAATGCAGCCTTAGCGCCAGTTACTAATTGCTGTCGTACGCACTCACGAACTTCACTCACATCCTGGAACTTCGCTAGAAGAGCCAACAGGCTTGAAGGGACAGCGTCCAGCGGAAACATCGTCTGATAGATATGCCTAAGGCACGATTGCGCCTTCTTCAAAAAGTGAAGTACTCGAGAAAAGCGATCCTACAGATTCGCCAAGGCAACTACACGATCGTGGTCAACCTAGAAGTACCCACTCGCCTATAGCTGCTCCTGGGTCAAGCCATTCATCCGAATGGCAATTCGGTCCTTCTCATCCTGCGGATGACGAGCACAGACAACTACACCAAGCAAAAGGGCAAAGTATGAAGACAAGGCATCACCACGGGTGACTAAAAGAAAAGATAAGAGGGTAGAAAGCTAACATTTGAACTGCTCACTCAGCTGCGCCACCTCCTCCAAGAGATACTGCTCGTGGGCGGTAGCCTTCTCCGCCTTCGACTTCCATATATCTGCGCTACCACGGAGGATGGGAAACTCACGCTCCAGCTGCTTAATGCGATCGCGCAGTCGCGAAAGCAAGGACAACTCATCCACCTTCGAGCGCGGCTGCGCCAAGGTTTCATCGGTGGGTGGAGGGTCACGAGGAGCACTCGAAGGACCACTCGACGTACCCTATCATAAACCAAGCAAGAGTGAATAAGGGACCAACAAATGCATGGATAAAAGGCTCGAATGCATTCAAGCACGGCAAAAGTATCAACAGAGACACTTCCACAAAAGCATGGTTTCAACAATAAAGTAAAACTACAACTATTACATGATAGCTACTGAGGAGCAATCTGCTTCTTCGACTTCGACTTGGGCTTCGGAGGCCTCATCGAATCCGTGGCGGTCTCTGACGCCATAGACTTTCCCGTGCCAGCCCCTGACGTCGAATCCTTCGCCACATTCTTTGCTCGCTGCAGTTCTTCGGAGTATTTGGCGACTGTATTGATGAGCTGCGGCCCATATTTACCACACCTAGTAGCAAAGGGAGCAAACACTACCTGTTGGCCATCCGCGTCGACGGGCATCGCCTTGGAGATCGCCGCTGGGTCCACCTCCACGCCATGGGCTTGCACCATCACGAGTGCCATGGTGGCGTCGGCACACTGCTGGGAGTTCCTGAAGTCCATGGGAATACCCCCAGCAAGGGACTCCACCAGCTCCTCCAGGTTGTCAATCAACTCAGCCTTGGGGGTCAGATCCTTGCGTATGCGACTGAGCACACCCTTGGCCTTCGTCAGCGCCCCTGAAGGGAAGCGCTGCGATCTTCGACTACGGCGACAACACCAGCCAATGCATCATCGCGACGAAGGGCCTAGGCGTCAAAGCTCATGCCGCTGGCGTCTACATACAACAAAGTGTCAGCACATTAACACGATGTCAAAGAAAGAAAACAACGAAAATTCAGATGAAAGAATACCTGAGAGAGACTTGGCAATAGAGAAGAGTTGTTCTTCAAACAACTTTTCCCTCTCACCAGTAGAGGCGTGTAAATCCTCTTTGCGCTTTCGCAACTCCTCCAACGCTGCGACTGCTTTGTCGCGACTCTTCACCGCCGCGGCGAGCGCCTTTTCAAGGGAAGCAGCATTACGAAGAAGTTCGGTGTGCTCAGCTGCAAAGGACAAGATGTACCGTCAACAACGCGATGGCGATTGTCCAGCATCGCATGCTGTCGACCCATTACAAGGACCTGCTCTGCTAAACGAGTAGCTTCCTTCACTATGAGCTACCACGGAGGAAAACAAATGATCGGCAGATAGCACAAATTACAAATTCGAATGCCAGCACAACAAAAGGAAGCTTATGTGATCCTCCAAAGACTCCGAAGATGACTGCCGCGCAGTCGTCCGGGCAACCATCTGGTGTTCCCCAGCATGCGGGGAACTCGATGAGTTGCGCCCGGAGTGGGCCACCAATGGAGGAGAGGAAGATCGGTCAGCCACTTCCTTGGCCTTGGAGTCCGCGACTCCGGATTCCTTCACAAATTGGACGTCGCCAGAAGACGACGATGCCGCTTGACTACAAAACACATCCAGCAAAAATAAACTTCAGGGAATGCAGCTCCAAAAGAAACTAAGACAAAAGCCGTAAACCTACTAGTCAAATTTATCAAAGTCGAACGTTTGCTACTCCGACTCTGACGACTCCTTTGGCAGTCGCAGCTTCTTCCGGGCAAAAGGGGCCATGGAGCCTACAGGAACGGCAGCGATGGGCCTCTCTATAGCAACAGAAGGGCCTCCTGGCGTCGTTGGCGACGAGGCATCCGAGTCCTTGCTGCGGGAACGCTTGCGAGTGCCCGGGTCGCTAGACTCGGGGGCTCCCTCCTCTTCAATTGGGACGGTCAACTCTAACTCGTCCTCTTCATCCACTTCGCGAGGGATAACCCCTTCAGGACAAGGGGGCAAATTGGGAGACACCTTATAGTCCTGCATTCAGAAGATACAACAATATATATCAAAGAATCATAAAGGCAATCAAAAACAAAAACTACTTCACGGTACAATTCTACCTCAGGAGGAGGGTTAGAGGCGTCGAAAGGAGGCACGGCTGGTTTACCCGGGAGATCCTCCTTGGTGGTGTATTTGGTCACCAGTCGCATCCTCTTATCCACCTCACCCGCGGAAATGCCCTCGGCAAACACGCGAGTGACATCATCAGTGTCGGTCCAGTAGTACATAGGGTGCACTCTGGCCTGTAGAGGCTGGATGTGACTGTGCAACCAGGTGCGAATGAGAGCGGCGCCACCTTCATCCTTGCCCATACGATTTTCGAGGTCACAAACGTGCTCATACAGCACTTTTGTTTCCGCGGACTCACCAGGTATGATGACGTTCTTCCAGGACCTCCTCCTCTTGCAAGTCGCCGCGGGATCGAAAGGTGCAAGTCCGTAGTTCTCTCCGTCAGCCTTCTGGTCGCGGATGTAGAACCACTTGTCCATCCACCCTTGGACGGACGCGTTGAGGTTGATGGCAAAGTAGGTGACCGAGGAGTCGACATGGATTCCATAGCCTCCTATGTCATAGACTACAGAGCCATACGCTGACTGGCGTCTTAGCTTAAAAAACCTCTTAAAGAGGCCAAAGTGCGGCTCGACTCCGAGCCAGCACTCGCAAAGAGTAATGAAGCAGGAGATGTGGAGAATGGAATTTGGGGACAGCTGGTGAAGCTGGGGCCCATAGAAACAAAGGAGGCCGCGAAAGAAAGGATGTAGAGGGAGAGAAAGACCTCAGATAATGAACGCAAGGAACATCACCCGAAAACCAGGAGGAGGAAAGGGAGTTACCTCCTCGTCGGGCACTTGCGAGTTGTCTTCCGTGGACAGAAGAACTCCATCTTGACGATGAAGTTGCAGCTCGGCGGGCATGATGATGGACGCGCACCAGGCGCTGTTGGTGATGCGGGTGCCTACACCCTTCTTCTTCCCAGCGCCGGCGGCGCTGGTGCCCACAGTGGTGGTGCCGCCCTTCTTCTTGGTGGCAACAATGGCGGTGGCGGACCTAGCGGCGGCGCCTCCCTTCTTCTTGCCCATCTTCCGATGGCGATGAGAACGAAGGAAGTAGCTGGGGAAAATACGGAGCTGGTCCAACACCACAACGAGAAAGTGCGCAAGGAAGCAGAGAGCACCAGCAATGGCGATAGAGGCACGAGCAAATAAGATAGATAAGAAAATTACCGCAGCTGCGCTGCTACTTAACCTCCTCGCAGACACCATCCAATGGACAGCAGAAACCCTACTACACGCGTGGCGCACATCACCATCACCACGTGGCAAAGCTGAAGCATGAACCGTCCCCCAACTATTCCCATTACGCGCGGAAATCGAGGAGACGCAGTTAAAACATAAGATTACACATGCCCGGTCAAATTAAAGTCAGAAAGTGGGACCCACCGCTCGTCACGTCTCGTAAAAACCGCTCACGTGGACAACTGAGGTCATCACATCATCAGCACTGACGTCATCAATATCAGCAACCAAAGATTTTGACTACTTTAGTCCTTGCTCAAGTCTTCGACTCAACCAAGCACCTGGGGGCTACTCCCATAGGGAGCGCTGGTCGCGCACCCTACGATTATTTTTCATGTAGGAGTATAAGCATTCAAGACAAACCCATCACTCGAATCTGCGATTCGATTGTGAAATCTGGGTTACTCCCATAGGGAGCGTCGGAAGCAAACTCAGCTGAAACAAGCAACAAAAGACAACAGTAGTCGCAAAAAGTTTTTAGTCCCCGCTCGAGTCTTCGACTCAACTAGGCACTTAGGGGCTACTCCCATAGGGAGCGCTGGTCATGCACCCTATGATTATTTGTACATCGTACTGTGTGTTGATAACATCCACACTTGAATGCTATGGCGAATCTGCCTCATACTTTCCCTACAAAGAGACTAAGTCTCCTGGGCCACCCGAATCATCTCCGTGATGACAAAAAATTCGGATGTCGCGCTTATAGCGTGAAGATAAGACCTGAATAAGGCCTGACAACGCATCTGTTGCGTACTACTAGAAACATATCCGTGCCTACAGGTACGATGAACATGCCTTGACGGACGCGTTGAGTGCTCACACTTTCCGAATTCGAGTCCGGGGACTCGAGTTTGAGTAGTTTGCGTTGTTTTGCCCTAAGGTAGTTAACTGACATTGATACATCGGCTAAATCAGGCACGTATATCAACAATCCCTATGACACGAACAAAACACTCATAAAATGCTCAGTCCTGCACTCGAAAGGCTTCATAAAGTTCCTAGTCGAATCTGCGATTCCACTAGACACTCAGGGGCTACTGACATGGGTATACCCTACAGGTACTCGAGTTTGGTATATATGGTCCAGATACGACATAAGCCCACGGTGTTGCCAAGGCCCAGTGGAGAATTTGAGTGGCCCACGGACTCTTGATTGCTTGCGAGACAAGAAGAAGCTTAAGATAGAAAGTTCAAAGGGAAAACCCTAATCTGTAACTGACTCGACCTGCTACCCGAGATCTAGCATGTCAATATAAAGGCTAGGAGGGGCGGTGAGGAGGACACACGCAACCCTAGTTCCCACAACTCTCGCCAGATTGCATCTGAGCGCCCCTGTAATCTTCGATTCCTTCGTTAATTCCAAGAGCAGACAAGCAAGAGTAGGGCCCTCTACGAGGCCTGAACCTGGGTAAATCTTGCGTCCCTGTGTGCTTGTTTGCAAGCCAACTGATGCCTCCAGCGCTCTCTCCTTCTCCAAAACCCAAGTCCATAACAATGGGCATTGATGAGTTAAACCCTCGTCAGTAGGTATGGCCTCTACCCACTTAGTAACATAATCAACGACAACTGGAATATGAGTATAACCTTTTGAGGGAGGAAAAGGACCCATAAAGTCATATCCCCAATAGTCAAAGGGTTCAATAACAAGAGAGTAATTCATAGGCATCTCATTGGGTTTAGAAATATTACCAACTCGTTGACACTCATCACATGATAATACAAATTTTCTTGCATCTTTTAAAAGGGTAGGCTAGTAAAAACCTGATTGTAGCACCTTTTGTGCGGTTCTATCTCCCGCATGATGTCCTCCATAGGCACTACCAAGACATTTCCGCAATATCTCTTTTTGTTCATATTCTGGAACACATCTTCGCATAATACCATCTACTCCTTCCTTATATAAATGTGGGTCATCCCAAAAATAATGCCTCAAATCGTAAAAGAACTTCCTTCTTTGCTGAGCTATAAAAGTTGGAGGCAAATACTTGGAAACAATAAAGTTAGCATAATCAGCATACCAAGGGCTCCCTCGTGAGCTCACCCCTACTGCATCCAACTGTTCATTTGGGAAACTATCATTAACAGGCATAGGATCCAAAGAGATGTTTTCCAATCGAGATAAATTATCAGCAACATGATTTTGAGCACCTTTCCTATCTACAATATGTAGGTCAAACTCTTGTAAAAGCAACACACATCTAATAAGCCTAGGCTTAGCATCTTTCTTCGTCATAAGGTATTTAATAGCAGCATGATCAATATGAATGGTAACTTTTGAATCAACAATATAAGGTCTAAACTTATCACAAGCAAAGACAACAGCTAAGCATTCTTTTTCAGTAGTAGCATAATTCTTTTGAGCAGCGTCAAGAGTCTTACTAGCATAATGGATAACATTTAACTTTTTATCTATCCGTTGCCCAAGGACCACACCTACAGCAAAATCACTAGCATCACACATGATTTCAAAGGGTAAGTTCCAATCAGGTGGCTGGACAATAGGAGCAGTAGTTAAAGCCTTCTTTAGAGTTTCAAAAGCCTCCTTACAATCATCGTCAAAAACAAAAGGTACATATTTTTTAAGAAGATTAGTTAGGGGTTTTGATATCTTAGAGAAATCTTTAATAAACCTTCTATAGAAACCAGCATGACCAAGGATACTACGAATACCTTTGATGTCTCTTGGATAGGGCATTTTCTCAATTGCTTCAACTTTAGCTCTATCAACTTCAATGCCTTATTTGGAAATTTTATTTCCAAGGACAATCCCTTCATTGACCATGAAGTGGCATTTCTCCCAATTAAGAACAAGATTAGTTTCTTCACATCTCTGCAAAACTTTATCAAGGTTGTGCAGACAATTATCAAAAGAAGTTCCATAGACGGAAAAATCATCCATGAATACTTCCACAATTTCCTCACAAAAACCATGAAAGATAGCAGACATGCATCTTTGAAAAGTAGCAGGAGCATTACACAAATGAAAAGGCATATGCCTATAAGCATAGGTTCCATAAGGGCACGTAAAAGTAGTTTTTTCTTGATCTTGTTGTTTAACAGCAATTTGAGAAAACCCAGAGTATCCATCAAGAAAACAAAATTGGGTTATTTTAGACAACCTTTCTAACATTTGATCAATAAAAGGCAGTAGGTAATGATCTTTCTTAGTAACTTTGTTAACTTTTCTGAAATCGATGCACATTCTATAACCTACTACTATTCTTTGGGGAATAATCTCATCATTATCATTAGGCATAACGGTAATTCCCCCTTCCTTAGGGACACAATGAACATGACTAACCCATTCACTATCAGCAATAGGATAAATAATACCAGCATCAAGGAGTTTTAATACCTCGTTTCTTACCACTTCCTTCATCTTAGGATTTAAACGACGTTGATGTTCTACCACTAGTTTTGCATCGGGTTCTATATTGATAGCGTGCTGACATATAGTAGGAGAAATCCCCTTTAAATCATCAAGGGTATAGCCCAGAGCTCCTGGGTGTTTCTTTAATACTTCCAATAATCTTTCTTATTCCTTCCCTGAAAGTTTAGAACTAATAATAACATGATATATTTTCTTATCATCAATGTAAGCATATTTAAGATCGTAAAGTAAAGGTTTCAGATCAAAAACCGGATCCTTTTTAGGTGGCAATGTGGTACCCAAATCTTCCACAGGCAAGTTATGCTTAAGCATCTTAGGTTGACGGTGGAGAATCTCATCAATCTCATTTCTTTCTTCCATGAAGATTTCACTTTCGTGGTCTTCCATAAATTTCTACAAAGCATTGTTAGGAGTAAGTTGTTCAACTCTAAAATCCTCATTAGGGGTTTCATTTTCACAAGGAACTCTAGTAAATTTTGCAAAATTAAACTCATAATATTCCCCATTAAATTTAGTTAAAATTTTCTCCCTTTTACAGTCTATAATGGCTCCACATGTGTTCAAGAAAGGTCTACCAAAAATAATAGGATAGGTTTTACTAGCAGCTGAACCAAGTACTAGAAAATCAGTAGGATATTTAATCTTACCACAAAAAACTTCCACATCTCTTACAATACCAATTGGAGAGATGGTTACTCTATTAGCAAGGTGAATAACCACATCAATCTCTTCTAGTTCGCAAGGACTAATTTCATGCATAATTTCTTTGTAAAGCTCGTAAGGAATAGCACTTGAACTTGCACCAATATCACATAAACCATAATAGCAATGATCACCAATTCTAACAGAAAGCATAGGGACACTAGCTTTTCTAGTTCTATTAGGATGTGAGACAATATTAGAGGCATCCTCACAAAAGACAATGTGTCCATCTTCTATACTTTTAGTGACAAGGTCTTTCACAATTGCTACTGCAGGTTCAATGTTTATTTGTTCATCAAGTTTTACAGTTCTCTTTGTACTTTTATTAATTACAGTAGTTATCATAGGATGCTCCTTTACCTTATCCAGGAAAGGTATTTTCTTGATATAAGGTTCGGCTAAGATGTGATGAATAGTGCAAAATTCAGTACTTCTAGCAGGAACACAATCAACATAATCTTTATATGGCGCATGATACTTGTTCCATTCCTTTTTTGGAATTTCAATATATGAGGCAAAAGCCTTAAAGCAATTGGCAATAACTTGAGAGTTAAGACCATAAGCATTACTAATATTTTGAAATTCATCAGTTCCAATAAAAGATTCAATGCATTCATAATCATAATTTATACCTGACTTTCGTCCTTTATCATTCTCCCATGCTTCAGCACTGTCTTGAATACGGTCTAGAAGATCCCATTTAGCTCCTTCTTCCATATGTGTAAATGATACAGTGTAAGAAGCATCCAATAGATCCTTATCATGAAGAGAAAGCCTTGCATAAAAGTTATTGATAATAATATTGTTGGGGAGCTCATGAATGGGACATTTGAGCATTAATAACTTCAATCTCCCCCAAGCTTGAGCTGTACTCTCTCCATCAAGAGGCCAAAAGTTATATATTTGATTCCGATCTTATGAATATCACTAGTAGGATAAAATTTGGAATAAAAGAGAGGCACTATTTCCTCCCATTCAAGAGATTGGCCATTCTTCAGCATCTTATACCATTCCTCAGCTCTTCCTTTTAGTGATAATGAGAATAACTTCTTATTGACTTGACCTATTGTAATACCTGCACACTTGAACAACCCAAATAATTCGTCTATAAAGAGTAAATGATCACCGAGATGGACAGTTCCATCTCCAACATACTAGTTATCTATAACACGGTCAATAATTGTTGTAGGTATTTTAAAAGTATCATTCTCAGCAGGTGGTGGATCATCTACTACCTTAGCAGTGGTCGTAGCATTACGAAATAAGAAAATCAGCGAATTATCCATATTGAAAATAAAGTAACTAACAGAAGTAAACAATACTCACAGTAGAAGTTTCCTTTACCAGCTCCACTCTCCAATAGTGCTTCACTCCCCGGCAACGGCACCAGAAAATAGTCTTGATGACCCACAAGTATAGGGGGTGTATCGCAGTATTTTCGATAAGTAACAGTGTCGAACCCAACGAGGAGCATAAGGTGTTGACGAGTGGCTTGGAGCAGGAATTCTCTGTAAGTACTTAGCAAACGGATTTTTAGGGGTTTTTGCTAATGCAAATAAATAAAGTACGAGTAAATAAAAGACAATAATAATAAATGCAGCAAGTGTCCCAATCCTTTCTTTATCAAAGGACAAGCCGGCTGTATTACTTAAGATGACCAAAAGTTCTCGAGGACACATGGGAATATCGTCAAGTGCTTTCGCTTCATATAATTGATTAATCTTCTTTAGTTTGCTAAGTGTTGTATGGGTGAACCTGTGCTAATGTATAGACCTTCCTAGGACTAATACATACTTGTGATTATACCCCTTGCAAGCATCCGCAAGTACAAGAAAGTAATTAAGATAGAAATCTAACAACAACTTTAAACTCTAACACCTTTACATCCCTTGTGCAAAGGTTTCCTAACGGGGGTTTAGTTTTCTATCACTCCGGCAACCCCTACGATTAGTAACCAAATACACAATGCATTCCCCTAGGCCCATATAGGTGAAGTGTCATGTAGTCGACGTTCACATGACACCACTAGAAGAAATACACCACAACTTAATTAACAAACCATTGAATCTTTCTCAACACAATTCCACTACTAACAACATGACTTCTCCCATGTCCTCAAGAACTAAAGGAACTACTCACAAGACATCATATGGATCAAGATCATAGATGAAATAATGATAAGTAACAATCTGAACATAACAATAATTCAATGGTTCACTCAATAGCATCAACTACAAGGAGTAATCAACACCAGGAAAGTTTCCCCTAAGAATTATGCAAGATTCAACCCAATTGTTATAGTGGTATGGAGTGGTGATGATGGTGCTGGTGGAGATGATGATGGTGATGATGATGATCCCGATGAAGTCCAGCTTGATGGTGGTGCTGATGGCGACGATCTCCCCTATCCGGGGAGAAATTCCCCCGGCAGAATCTGTCTACCTGAGAGATCTTTCTCTCTATGTAGTTTTCCGCCCCGTAGAGGTGGTGGAATCTTTCCGTGGTCACTCCCCGAGGCTTAGGGTTTCGTGGGGAAAATATACACCAAAGGGGAGAGCCAGGAGTGGGCCAGGGTGGCCACACCACCTGGTGGTGCGGCCAAGGCTGGCCCGCGCCAGGGGGTGGTGTGGGCCCCCTATGGCCCATCTCCACTCCCCCTTCAGGCATCCTTCGTCTTCTGGAGAAATAGGATTTTCCATATATTTTCCCGGATTTTTCGATCTTCGCGAATTTCGCCTCCAAACAGCCCCTTTTCCATCAGAATCCTGACAGCGGCGGTCCATGCTCCTAAATTCATCAACCATGCAAAAACAGATGAAATAACATAAGTATCATCACTTAATATGAAATATATCGATGAATAACAGTAAATTATGATATATAATAGTGATGCAAAATGGACATATCAGGGAGATCGTCACCATCAACACCATCATCAAGCTGGACTTCATCGGGATCATCATCATCACCACCATCATCATCACCAGCACCATCATCACCACTCCATACCGTTGTAACCATTGGGTTGAATCTTGCATAGTTCTTAGGGGAAACTTTCTCGGTGTTGATTACTTGTTGTAATTGATACTATTGAGTGGAACCATTGAATTATTGTCTATGTTCAGATTGTTACTTATCATTATATCATCAATGATCTTGCTCCATATGATGTCTTGTGAGTAGTTTGTTTGGTTCTTGAGTACATGGGAGAAGTCATGTTGTTAGTAGTGGAATTGTGTTGAGAAAGATTCAATAGTTTGTTACTTAAGTTGTGGTGTTATTCTTCTAGTGGTGTCATGTGAGCGTCGACTACATGACACTTCACCTTTATGGGCCTAGGGGAATACATTGTGTATTTCGCTACTAATTGTAGGGGTTGCCGGAGTGACATAAACCTGAACCCCGTTAGGAAACCTTTGTGAAGGGAATATGCCCGGGAGGCAATAATAAAGTGATTATTATCTTATTCCATGTTTATGATAAATTTTTATTTTGCATTCTATAATTGTATTAATTGGAAACGT
Source organism: Avena eriantha (assembly GCA_910589775.1). Classification (NCBI taxonomy): domain Eukaryota; kingdom Viridiplantae; phylum Streptophyta; class Magnoliopsida; order Poales; family Poaceae; genus Avena; species Avena eriantha. The sequence goes on along the minus strand of OU342743.1, from coordinate 98,958,934 downwards.
TAATACATGTGTGTTTAGTAAACAAAATACAAAGTTCCTAGTAATGCCTCTCATATAAACTACCTCGTTGATTAACAAGATGATCAAGGTTTCTTGATCATGGACATTGGATGTTGTTAATACCGAGGTCACAACATTGGTGGAATGATGTGATGAACATCCATCCGAAGTATAGCATTACGATCAAAGTCATTATGTTTATATTTCTATAACATCATACAAAGTAATCTTAGTCCTTAGACCATGAGATCATGTTAATTACTAACACTGGAAGAGTATCTTGATAACATCAAACGTCACACCGTAACAGGATGACTATAAAGGTGGGTTCAGTGCTACGAAGGTGTTATGTTGAGGCTCATGGATCAAGAGTGGTATTTGTCCATCCCGATGACAGATAGATATACTCTAGGCCCTCTCAGTGATATCACATTAAGATAGCTTGCAAGCAAGTGATGTGATCACTAGAATGTTATATCACGAGAACGAGAAAAGAGTGCATGTCGGTAACGAGATCAAACTAGGTATTTGGATGCCAATGATCGAATCTCGGGCATGTAATATATCACGAGACAAAGGGATTTAGTTACGATGTTAAAGGTTCACACGATCACAAGAGTCATCGTTGAATATGTAGGAGGCGGTACGGATCTCCAGGTCCTGCAGCTAATTAGTGATCGGAGAGGGGTCTCGATCATGTCTGCATTATTCGCGAACCGTACGGTGACACACTTAAGGGATACCGACACCATTTAGGAGCAAATATGTTTCATATAAAGATTAAGAAAGCGCTGGAATCATTTCGATGGAAACTAGAATTGTTTTGGGTGATATTGAAATGTTGTAGGGAGTTTTATGTGAATGTTTGTTAATTAAAGTAATTAACAAAATTAATAAAATAAATAAAAGTGTTTTATATATTGAGAGCTTGCATTAAATTTGGTGGAAATTTAATGCATGTGAGTGGACATGAGTGGAGATATGTGTTTATGTGAGTGGGAGCTCCACCCACATGAATGAGGGAGAGGTGGGGGCACCCACCATGGCCGGCGCCATGCCCCCTTAGGCTGCCCCCCTCCCCTATATACGGAGCACCTCCTCCTCCTCTCCTCTTGCACCACCTCCTCGTGAAGGTTCTCTTCTCCCTCTAGTTATTCCCCATGGTCTCAGATTAGCGAGATACATGTTCCCGGTGGCTTTATCTGGAAAGGAGTTGCTGCTTCCACTGCATCGCTGGAGCGATGAGGCGGAGGTTGTTCGGACCGAACGTGTGTGCGATCATGGATGCACCACTACTTTGCGGTGCTGGACTTGATGGTGCTGGACCTGATGGTGCTGGAACTGCTAGACCTGAAGGACTTCATCACGATCTTGAGATCGGCAAGTGTACGACTACATCATCCACGAGTTCCATCTCATTAACAAAGCTTTGTTGTCTTCGAGGGTAAGTTCTATATGGATGTATATCCACTCGTTGCTTGTATCTAGTAGATAGATCTTGGCGTATAGTTCCCATTGTAGGAAATTTTTTGTTTTCTATGTTGCGAACCCAACAGTGGAATCAGAGCCTGATCTATGCGTAGGTGCTTTGCACGGGCAGTACACATATGTTTATATGTGGGCGATGATGATCATGTTATTGCATCTTCTATGTATTTTGGATATAGGTGGCATAGTGGGATGAAGCGGCTCGGACCAACCTTACATGTCATCGCACATGAGACCGGTTCCACGACTGACATGCAACTAGTTTTGCATAAGTGGCTGGCGGGTGTCTGTCTCTCCTACTATAGTCAATATCTGATTTACAACGAGTTGCTAATAACTTAGTTATCATCATTGTGGTTCCATGTTCGTAGGTAAATGTTGTAAGTAGATGTATGGTAGATACCCTTACAACACACCTAACGTGTAAGTTCCATATATGTTGGCCTTACACACAAATGAATGATAGAGATCATATCACGATGCATATGATAGAGATCAAATGCATGGACCATATCATCGCACTTTACACATTAGATGTTTGCATCTTATATTGCTAATTTGGCGCTTTTAGTAGCATTGTAAGATGATCCCTCATTTAAATATCAAGATAAAATGTGTTCTTCCTTAAGTATGCACCGTTCTATTGGAAAGTAAACATGAAGAAACTCCATGTTGATGGATTTTTGGAGTCTTTTGATTTTGATCAATTAACGCTTGTGAAACTTTCCTCGAGATAATTGAAACTCCGTCCATAGGCCAAAGAGGAACGGATGACTAACTTATTGGATATTATGCATGTTGATGTATACAGTCCATTATGTGTAGCCATATGCAATGGATCTTTTGCTTCATATGCTTTCTCCAGAAATTTGAGTGAATATATCTATATATTTACTTAATAAGGAAGAAGTATGAAACATTTGAAAATTGTTCAAAGACCTTCAAGATGAAGTGAAAAATCATTGTAACAAGAAAATAAAAGATTTTATCATTTAATCATAAATGAAGATATTTGAGTTACAAGTTTAGCAAAACACCTAAGATTTCTGGAATTGTTCCATGAATTTGCATTTCCCGATAAACCACAGGAGTATGGTATGTTAGAGAGATCAAATCAAACCTTGTTTGACATGGTAAGATCAAAGGTGTCATTTATAAAACTGCCATTATGTTTTAAGGATTAAAGCTTTAGAGACTACCGCTTTTACACTCAAAAGAGCACCATCGTGATCCGTTGAAATGACACCATATGAGTTATGGTTTTGGGATAAAACCCGAATTGTCTTTTCTTAAATTTTGGTATGCTATGCATAAGTAAAATGTTTACAACCAAAGTAGGATAAGCACGTCTTTGTAGGTTATCCCAAATAATTTGTTGGGAATTCCTCCATAACACCGATGACAAAAGAGTTTGTTGCCTGGAACATCAAGTTTCTTGAGAAGGAATTTTTCGTGAAAAGTTAAGTGGGAGGAAAATAGAACTTTGATAACGTTGGTGAACCTTAGCTATATGGGCTAAGTAGCGCGGTGCCGGAAAGTGTCCCGGTGGCGGCCACAATGCTCATGGCTCCCGTGATTACAAAGGGTGTGACCTTGGAGATTAGAGTTCCTATTGAACCATGTGGGTCGGTAAGAATCAAATAGTAAGATTTGAAACAGAAGTCGTTATTGTTTTGACAATGATGAACTGACTGCATGCAACGAAGCGATGATGGGCCCTGACTCCATAAAATGACTAGAAGTCATAGAATCCGTGATAGTATCCATACACGAGAAATCAAGTTTCTGAACTTGGAAGACCCTTCGGAAAGGCGTGAAGCCTATCGGTCGTGTTTGGATCTATAAAGAAAAAGACATGGATGTTTAACATCTATGAAATAGTCGACATGTCAGAAATAAGTTTACGGCAATGTTCAAGGAGTTGACTATGACAAGATTTGATCTTTCATAGCGATATTTCGTATTGACGGATTAATGTAGCATCCACTACATATAATTTGGTATATGGTAGTTGAATAAACAAAACAAGGTTCTTCTAATAGAATGGTTACCTAGGACTGTACATGACATGGTCCGAAGGGTTTTGTTAATTCAAAGGGTGCTAAAATAGGAATGCAAACTTCAATAGTTGAAGTGAGCATAGCGGAGTTGGAATCTTCACCATGATGAAAGTGTTAAAGGAGTTTAAATTCATCGGAGATGATGAAGATGCTTGCATTTGCAAGAAACTAAGTGGGAGCGCTGAGACATATTTCTAATACATTATGTAGAGGACATGGTGTTGATTGGAAATGATGTATCTTGTATTGACACAAGTTAAGAATTTCATTAAAATAGGATTTCGATGAAAGACTTGGGCAAAACCGGAATATTTAGCATCAATGCCTATATGGAAAGATTGAGGTGCTAATATGGTTGTGCAGACGTACATATATGAGATATTGAAAAGGGTTCAATATGGAAACAACAAGAAAGGTTCTTGCTGCATGGAAAGGATTGTATCAAGATTCAAGTGTTTCAACACTTGGTGAGTAAAATCACATGAATATTTTGATCGATTATACCGTGATATGTATATATCCAGATAGGTCATATGCTCTAAATGTTATGAGCACATACCAGAATGATTCATAAGATGATCATTGGACGATAGTAAAGATATTCTTATGATCTTTGGAAGAACTAAGAATATATCATGTATAAGTGACAAATAGTTAAAGGTAGTTCATTGTAAAGTGTTACATTGATACTACTTTTGTCACAAGATACAAATTAAATTTATCTCAATTTAGACTATGGGTGGCACAATGTAATGGAAAGGATGCTCCATGATGGATTTGGGTAAGTTCCAAAGTTGAAACATTGTGACGGATACTACAACAAAAGGCTAAGTATATGACTGCTATAGTAGCAACAAAGGAGGGCATTTGTGTTAAGAAGTTTGTTATCAAACTAGAGGTGGTTCAAAGTGGGCTAATACTATGAAGATATATTGTATGACAATAATATCAACATATTTTAACCCGAACGAACTAAAGGTCTCACCAAAGGACCAAATTTATATAATGCCATCTCATTTGAGAATGAGTGATGCGTAGAGACGCAAAGACATGCAAATACACACAGACCTAAAACTGTCAGATTTGGAGATTATGTTAACCACTAGTAATCGCATATATGCAACACCAGAAAGCCATAGGTGTTCAATACGCAAATTTTTTCAAACTAGATTATTGACTCTAGTGCAAGTGGGAGCCTTAAGGGAATATGCCCGAGAGGCAATAATAAAGTGGTTATTATCTTATTCCATGTTTATGATAAATGTTTATTTTGCATGCTATAATTGTATTAATTGAAAACATTAATACATGTGTGTTTAATAAACAAAATACAAAGTTCCTAGTAATGCCTCTCATATAAACTAGCTCATCGATTAACAAGATGATCAAGGTTTCCTGGTCATGGACATTGGATGTTGTTAATAACGAGGTCACAACATTGGTGGAATGATGTGATGAGCATTCATCCGAAGTATAGCATTACGATCAAAGTCATTATGTTTATGTTGCTATAACATCATACAAAGTAATCTTAGTCCTTAGACCATGAGATCATGTTAATCACTAACACCGGAAGAGTATCTTGATAACATCAAACGTCACACCGTAACAGGGTGACTATAAAGGTGGGTTCAGTGCTACGAAGGTGTTATGTTGAGGCTCATGGATAAAGAGTGGGATTTTTCCATCCTAATGACGGATAGATATACTTTGGGCCCTCTCGATGATATCTCATTAAGATCGCTTGCAAGCAAGTGATGTGATCACTAGAATGTTATATCACGGGAACGAGAAAAGAGTGCATATCGGTAACGAGATCAAACTAGGTATTTGGATGCCAATGATCGAATCTCGGGCATGTAATATATCACGAGACAAAGGGATTTAGTTACGACGTTAAAGGTTCACATGATCACAAGAGTCATCGTTGAATATGTGGGAGTCAGTACGGATCTCCAAGTCCTGCTGCTGATTATTGATCGGAGAGGGGTCTCGATCATGTCTGCATTATTCGCGAACCGTAGGGTGACACACTTAAGGGATACCGACACCATTTAGGAGCAACTATGTTTCAGATAGAGATTAAGAAAGCACTGGAATCATTTCGATGGAAACTGGAATTGTTTTGGCTGAAATTGCTGAAACTGGTTCTGCATGTGATATTGAAATGTTGCAGGGAGTTTTATATGAATGTTTGTTAATTAAAGTAATTAACAAAATGCTGAATAAAATAAATATAATTGTTTTATTTAATGAGAGCTTGCATTAAATTTGGTGAAAATTTAATGCATGTGAGTGGACATGAGTGGAGATATGTGTTTATGTGAGTGGGAGCTCCACCCACATGAATGAGGGAGAGGTGGGGGCACCCACCATGGCCGGCGCCATGCCCCCTTAGGCTGCCCCCCTCCCCTATATACGGAGCACCTCCTCCTCCTCTCCTCTTGCACCACCTCCTCGTGAAGGTTCTCTTCTCCCTCTAGTTATTCCCCATGGTCTCGGATTAGCGAGATACATGTTCCCGGTGGCTTTATCTAGAAAGGAGTTGCTGCTTCCGCTGCATCGCTGGAGCGATGAGGCGGAGGTTGTTCGGTGGACCGAACGTGTGTGCGATCATGGATGCACCTCTACTTTGCGGTGCTGGACTTGATGGTGTTGGACCTGATGGTGCTAGAACTGCTGGACCTGAAGGACTTCATCATGATCTTGAGATTGGCAAGTGTACGACTACATCATGCACGAGTTCCATCTCGTTAACAAAGCTTTGCTGTCTTTGAGGGTAAGTTCTCTATGGATGTATATCCACCCGTTGATTGTATCTAGTAGATAGATCTTGGCGTATAGTTCCCATCATAGGAAATTTTTTGTTTTCTATGCTGCAAACCAAAACTTTGCACAAGGGATGTCAGGATCTCCGAGTTTAAAGTTGTGGTTAGGTTTCTATCTTAATTACTTTCTTGTACTTGCGGATGCTTACAAGGGGTATAATCACAAGTATGTATTAGTCCTAGGAAGGTCGGTACATTAGCACAGGTTCACCCACACAATACTTATCAAACTAAAGAAGATTAATCAACTATATAAAGCGAAAGCACTTGACGATATTCCCGTGTGTCCTCGAGAACGTTTGGTCATCTTAAGTAATACAACCGGCTTATCTTTTGCTAAAGAAAGGATTGGGCCACTTGCTGCATTCATTATTATTATCTTTTATTTACTCGTACTTTATTTATCTGCATTATCAAAACCCCCTAAAAATCCATTTGCTAAGTATTCACAGAGAATACCTGATCCAAGACACTCGTCAACACCTTCTGCTCCTCGTTGGGTTCGACACTCTTACTTATCAAAAATATTGCGATACACCCCCAATACTTGTGGGTCATCAGACCCCGATCTTGAGCCCTCATCCCGTTGGCACTTGCTCGAATGAAAGAGGTTCCTGATTTTGTTCATCGTGATGCACTAAAAAATTTCACCATAAAACCTTAGGCATATAGTTTCTATATGATATATGAACGATTCTACATGGAAAAATTCAATCCTAACATGAGAAATTAATAGGAAAAACAAAATAAGCTTGAGTTCATCCTCTAGATCAATGTGAGAGTTTCAACCATGGAAATCTAAAAATAAAGCATGGATAGGGAGATAAACATACCGATCTATTGATTCCCCCACTCAAACGAACGAAATCCATGAAGAATCAAGAGTTCTAGGTGGATTTTGAGAGGTTTGGAGAGAGAATATGAGAGAAATAATGAGGAGAGGAGGAAGACCTAGCCACCCCGGTGCAATTTTGGGGTCGCACCGAACTATACGGTCGGAACTATATGGGCGGGTGATGTGGTTCCGCCCGTGTAGTCACGGCGGCGCTACCAACTAGGGTTTCTTTATATAGAAAATAGTTATACAGACGCAACTATACGGCCAAATCATAATGATCCCGCCGTATAGTTGGTCATTAAACCGTCTGCCTCTCGAGATAAATTTCTAAAACTGGCATAGATATCTATACGACCGGAACTATACGGCCGGAATTTTTATTCCTGCTGTATAGTTGGTCGTTAAACTCCTAGTACTTTTGGGATAAAATTCTACGAAGGCATCGATATCTATATGATCGGAACTATACGGCCGGAATTTTTATTCCTGCCATATAGTTGGTCGTTAAACTCTCAGTACCTTTCAGAATTTTTTGTACGAAGGCATCGATATCTATACGACTGAAACTATACAGACGGAATTTTTATTCTTGCTGTATAGTTGGTCGTTAAACTCTCTGTGTCTTCGAGGAAAATTTGTTGATAGCAAAGATAACTATACAACCAGAACTATACGGCCAGAATTTTTTATTCCTGCCATATAGTTGGTCGTTAAACCATCAGTAGTCATCAAAAAATTTCTATTTCTTCGAGGATACCTTCTTATCCCATAACTTAGCGAAATACCAAGTTTTTAACAGAAAATTGATAGCAAAAATTGTCGAGCAACATTAGCATATTAAAAGAAAAAAATTAGCTTCTATAAATAGAAAACTCAAACTTTTATTCTTATTATTATTCTCTACTCATTCAATCGATGTTTCTACTACTTTTTGACAGTTGCATCTTCACGGGCGCGCTTCCGCAAGAATGTCTGTGAAAAAGTGGTGGGAATGCGATGAACTTTTTATTCTCTATTCTACTAAATTGATGAAAATGGGTTGACTCCCATTAAGCATTTATTAAGAATGGTTGAATAACTCAACTAGTTCTCTCTTCTCGAATTCTTACCTTTGGTTGCCCCTTATCAATGGCACTTACCACATGAACTCGTTTTGCCGGTGGAACATTTTCTCCTACTTCTAGCTTCTTTGGAAAATATCGGATGATTTCAGCTTCATAAACATTGAAGATTATCTTCCCTTCTGCATAATCTACTGACGCACCTGTAGTACCGAGGAAGGGTCTTCCAAGTATTATAGATAATCTTTCATCTTCTGGCATTTCAAGAATAATAAAATTAGTGGGAATAACATGCTCATCTATCTTAAGTAAGACATCCTCAATCATACCAACGGGTTTTTTAGTGGACTTGTCAGCCATCTGTAAAGTGATAGTAGTAGGAGAATACTCCCCTAATCCTAACCTTTAATAGTGGGAGTATGGCATTACACTAACTCCTGCTCCTAGATCACATAAGGCATTGTGAATATCTATTTTACCTATTGAGCATGAAATAGTTGGTATTCCAGGATCTCCAGACTTAGACAACAGCTTTCCGTTAGCATGATAGCTAGTTACCATGGCAACAGTTTCAGTTATTTCTTTCTTTCTACTAAGAATATAAAGAATTTACCATAAGTAGGAACTTTGATTGCATCCGCAAATGGAATTTCCAGACGAAGGCCACTAAGTGCCTCTTTATAAAAGAATTATAAATTACCTCATCCGGTGCTTTCTTTTTTTGATCTGGATAAGGAAGCTTTTTCTCAACCGACTTACTCTTGTGTTTTACCTTTTTTGGGGGTTAATGTTCTTTCGTTGCTTTCTTTTGTTATTGCTTATTGCTTTTCTTCTTTTCAACTACAACAACTTCATCTTCCTTGCTTACTTCTTTATCTTCTCTTGGATCAACCGTCTCTGCATCAGAGTCATAATGGTCATCTTGTGCATCATTTTGGTCCTCCTTGGTTTGATCTTGTGTTTCAGTCTCATCTTAAGGATCCACCAATGTATCATCCTCTTGGCTTGCTTCGAGCAAGGCTTTTTCCTTGCGCTCTTTTTCAGCTTCGTATTCCGGTGGTCCTAAGGGTCATGTAACAACTGCACTCCTTCTTGTGACAACATTAGTAGAAACAGAAATATCTTTATCACCACGAAGAAAAATTTGATAACCAGATGCTATTTGTTCACACTGGGTTTCAATCATACTAAGATACTTATGAAATAATTTTATTTCTTGGCCTATCTCATCATAATTTTCCGTGAGTTCTGCCAAAATCTTTTATGTTTTTGGAAATGCTTATGCAAGTTATTATGAGATTTTACTTGTCGATGTTTTAATTCTTGAAAAACTTTTCTACTTTCGTCTTCTTCAGTTAACTTGTAACAAATCCTCTTTGTTTTCCTTAGCAAGTTCGGAAGGTATAGCTTTTTCTTTCATAGTTTTGTGCACCTCAGGCATAAGATCAGGAGATATCCGAAGTATCCCTTTTTCCGGCTTAGTGCCAAAATCTGGATTATATAAAGAATCATTCTTAGCCCTAGTAGACATTAATTCCAAACATTATTTAATAGTTAAAGTATTTATTGATCCTCCCGCTGAGAAGTCAAGCAATTCTCTACACTGAGTATTGAGACCATGGTAAAATAAATGGTAGATTGTTAGTTCAGAATAGCCATGATTAGGAATACTATTGATCATTCCAAATAATCTTTCCCAAGCTTGTGGGTAGTTTTCTCCCACGTTCTGACTAAAGTTGCCTATGTTCTTTCTTAGTTCAGTTACCTTTTTAAAAGGATTAAACCTGTTTATGAATTTAGTAATGCAGTTTTCCCATCATTTAATGTAATGCTGAGGGAGAGAGTATAACCAGTCTAGAGCTTTACCTTTAAGAGACCATCGAAATAATTTAAGATGAGAGAAGTCTCTGGTCAAACCTTTTGGTCCAAGCGATGTTATGACATCATCGAATTCTCTAATGCGTCTTCCTGGGTCTTCATCTTCCCTTCCATTGTAAGCTTTCTCCTGCAAAATTTTAATGATTCCACCATCAAATCGATATTCTCTAACTCCAGGATTAGGGAACTCTATTGGTTGTTTAAGAAATTCAGAACTTCGAGCACTGTATTTCCTAAGAGTTTTCTCGGGTTTCATAGGAGTTGTCTTGTAAATAGACATGATTTCCATAATATCACTCAGGTTTTAAACTTCAACTTTATTTGATCTTAAAAGTTTTTCAATAGTTTCTTTGCAGGCACGTGCTCAATATAATCTGGCAGGTAGGTCCTACCAGAGCGTGTAGACCCTTTGTATCCTAAGGAGAACATTTTGTAGTAGCAACACCTGAAATGACAAAAGACAAACACTTAGCGCTTAGCTCCCCGGCAACGTCGCCAGAAAATAGCTTGATGTCTGCAAGAGCACATATCGTTTGTATGTAGTTTTGAAGTTCAGATATCGATCCCACAGGGAGCCCAAAGGTAAGTGTTTATTGATGAAGTCTCTGTCACACCCGAAGTTATCACAGGTCTTCGAGTGAATTGACTATAAGTGTTGAAATACGAATGGGGTTTTGATTAAATGTGATAGATTTAAATAGAACTAAAATGTAAACTTCAGAAATATAAAGCATAAAATTAAAGAACGACTTTGCTTGTTTGTTTTTTCCTGCAGATGGCGAAAGAAGATGTGGAGAGATTCAGTTCATGGTGATAGTGACTGTGCCAGGTGGACAAGTGGTAAATGTAACAATTATAATCTTATAGCTATCTGTGTAGGCGAGCAACCCATAATTAGCCGGAACTCTTCTTGGTAGATTTCATCCCAACTTCCATAATCCTACTAGCCTGCTACCAAAACCAAGGTCAGACACTAGACGATTAAGACCCTTCAGGTTGCTTAGCGATTAAGCTCCTTAGATCGAACTACTGCCATAAGCACAGCGGTTACTCATTATCCTCGAGTCAACTAGCTTTCCATTGATATCCCCGTGTCACCCGGGGGTCGCCGGTCCACTAGCGAACAAGATCTCATCTATGTAGAACAAATTATCATGTTGTCTGGGCCCTTAATTGGACAACAAGCATTAGGCATCCATAGATAGTCAAGCACACATAATATAGTAATTATAATCAATCACAAACTAATGGAAATATATGAAAGCACATCACATCTCACAAATCCCCTACATCTCCCACGCCCAAGGGAATTACTCACACATGAGAGAAGAACGGATCATCAATATAAATAAATAAAGGGAATTCGTCTTTGTATTACCATGGAGATCCACAATAAGAATAGAAAAATATCCAACACAATTCAAGATGGGAAGAAACAATCTCAAACCCTAGTCTTGCAAGGTGGAGAACCCTCTCTCTCTCAAGTACAAGTAGTGGCTATGGGGGTGTATTGGCTAGGAGGTCGAAGATCGTTGAGGGAGATGAAGAACGTCTTCTCCCTCTTCTCCGGATCTCCTCTTTCTCCCTTCTGGATGGTATAGTAGTTGTTGTGTTCTGTTTTTGCCCTCGGTCCCTTCATGGAAGTTGTCCCTTTTGACAAGACAGAGGCGGCGGCAACTATACGGCGGGAACTATACGGCCGAAAAATATTCCCGATGTATAGTTCCTCGTTAAAGCTTTTGTCAGCTCCCCTCACGTGCTTCCAAAGTGAGACTTGCTTGTTTTCTCCAGAATATTGTATTTCTCTAGTTAAATCCTTCTGTTGATGTTCAGAACCTGAAACACACATTAAAAACAAAGTTTTCTTTGTTACCAAAGTATTAGCGTTAGGTAAAGCTAGAAAGCGATCAAATCCGGGAGAAAATAATCAATAAAAGCCATCAAAATGTGTCGAATCTCATAGCTATAAGTGGGAACCCTTAGGCCCCACGGGTAAGGTGCCTAGATTATTTCTGAGGGGCTGCCAGTGGTACGGTCAGTACTTTTAATGGAACCTGCCAGGGCACAACCAGCTCATAGAGTCTTCAGGGGCCTATCAGAGTTGTAGCTTGCCCGAAAGGGGGCATAGAGATGTGGCGGCTTGAATGATTGTGTTGGCATGTGGGGTCACGGAGAAAGACAACGACCAACTTGGATCTTAGGTTGGGCCTCAAACCACAGAAGTTTGAATGGGGACATACTCCCGGCTGTGCAACAAGGCTTAAGATATCTTGTCGGTAAAGTAGCGCACCTCTGCAGAGTGTATAAAAGGGTGAGATGTTGCTCCCTGTTCTAGGAAGGAGCCGCGAATGCTGCAGGAAAGGAACTCCATGAGGTTCTAATCAACTTGTGAAGACTGACGAACATAGATTTTCAGAATAAAAGCAACCTTTGAAAAAATGTTTTCGAAAACATGTATAGCCTACGACCTATGGTCTACGGCTGTAGATAGTGCATCAAACAATCCTTTTTAGTGAACTTGTTGAGTACGCTAGTACTCACCTGTACCTTCTTAACCCTTGCTAGATTCTAAAGTTGATGAACACGACATCACCAATCTATGCTCAAGGAATTGACATCGAAAGCCCAAGTTCTTCAATGAAGTCAACTGGAGTCAAGATATACATCAATTGAAGTGAAGATGAAGTGCCTGATTAGATAGGAGTATAATCTCTAGCCATAGAACCTACTTTTGTAGAGCAATGCAATAGCAGTGTTTGCAAACCAGATAGTTTAGATGCTAGTATATTAGTTTGATACTTATGAGTTGTTATTTTTGGTTCTTCCTTGTAAGAAGTTTCTTTCTCTCTCTATAACCTAGAGTGTTCTCCGGATCTTTGTAAAGAGTCGAGTTGTAACCTATAGTATCCTGCTACCAAAACCAAGGTCAGACACTAGAGGATTAAGACCCTTCAGGCTGCTTAGCGATTAAGCTCCTTGGATCGGACTAATGCAATAAGCATAGTGCTTACTCATTATCCTCAAGTCAACTATCTTTCCATTGATATCCCCGTGTCACCCGGGGGTCGCCGGTCCACTAGCGAACAAGATCTTATCTATGTAGAACAAAGTATCATGTTGTCTGGGCCCTTAATTGGACAACAAGCATTAGGCATCCCATAGATAGTCAAGCACACATAATATAGTAATTAGAATCAATCACAAACTAATGGAAAATATATGAAAGCACATCACATCTCACCAATCCCCTACATCTCCCCCGCCCAAGGGAATTCTTCTTTGTATTACCGTGGAGATCCACAACAAGAATAGAAAAATATCCAACACAATTCAGGATGGGAAGAAACAATCTCAAACCCTAGTCTTGCATGGTGGAGATCCCTCTCTCTCTCTCTCTCAAGTACAAGTAGTGGCTATGGGGGTGTATTGGCTAGGAGGTCGAAGATCGTTGAGGGAGATGAAGAACGTCTTCTCCCTCTTCTCCGGATTTCCTCTTTCTCCCTTCTGGATGGTATAGTAGTTGTTGTGTTATGTTTTTGCCCTCGGTCCCTTCATGGAAGTTGTCCCTTTTTACAAGACAGAGGCGGCGACAACTATACAGCGGGAACTATACGGCCGAAAAATATTCCCGCCATATAGTTGCTCGTTAAAGCTAATGTCAGCTCCCCTCGCGTGCTTCCAAAGTGAGTCTTGCTTGTTTTCTCCAGAATATTGTATTTCTCTAGTTAAATCCTTCTGTTGATGTTCAAAACCTGAAACACACATTAAAAAAAAGTTTTCTTTGTTACCAAAGTATTAGCGTTAGGTAAAGCCAGAAAACGATCAAATCCGGGAGAAAACCATCAATAAAAGACATCAAAATGTGTCGAATCTCATAGCTATAAGTGGGCACCCTTAGGCCCCACGGGTAAGGTGCCTAGATTATTTCTGAGGGGCTGCCAGTGGGACGGTGAGTACTTTTAATGGAACCTGCCAGGGCATAACCAGCTCAGAGAGTCTTCAGGGGCCTATCAGAGTTGTAGCTTGCCCGAAAGGGGGCATACAGATGTGGCGGCTTGAATGATCATGTGCCATGTGGAGTCACGGAGAAGGACAATGACCGACTTGGATCTTAGGTTGGGCCTCAAACCACGGAAGTTTGAACGAGGACATACTCCCATTTGTGCAACAAGGCTTAAGATATCTTGTCGGTAAAGTAGCGCACCTCTACAGAGTGTATACAAGGGTGAGATGTTACTCCCTGTTCTAGGAAGGAGTTGCGAACGCTGCAGGGAAAGGAAATCCATGAAGTTCTAATCAACCTGTCAAGACTGACAAACATAGATTTTCAGAATAAAAGCAACCTTTGAAGAAATGTTTTCGAAAACATTCATAGCGTATGACCTATGGTCTACGGCTGTAGATAGTGCATCAAACAATCCTTTTTAGTGAACTTGCTGAGTACGCTAGTACTCACCTGTACCTTCTTAACCCCTGCTAGATTCTAAAGCTGATGAACACGACATCAACACCAATCTATGCTCAAGGAATTGACATCGAAAGCCCAAGTTCTTCAATGAAGTCAATTGGAGTAAAGATATACAGCAATTGAAGTGAAGATGAAGTTCCTGATTAGATAGGAGTATAATCTCTAGCCATAGAACCTACTTTTGTAGAGCAATGCAATAGCAACGTTTGCAAACTAGATAGTTTAGATGCTAGTATATTAGTTTGATACTTATGAGTTGTTATTTCTTGTTCTTCCTTGTAAGAAGTTTCTTTCTCTCTCTATAACCTAGAGTGTTCTCCGGATCTTTTGTAAAGAGTTGAGTTGTAACCTATAGTATCCTGCTACCAAAACCAAGGTCAGACACTAGACGATTAAGACCCTTCAAGTCGCTTAGCGATTAAGCTCCTTGGATCGGACTAATGAATACGCACAGTGGTTACTCGTTATCCTCGAGTCAACTAGCTTTCCATTGATATCCCTGTGTCACCCGGGGGTCACCGGCAAGTATAGGGGGTGTATCGCAGTATTTTCGATAAGTAAGAGTGTCGAACCCAACGAGGAGCAAAACGTGTTGACGAGTGGCTTGGAGCAGGAATTCTCTGTAAATACTTAGCAAACGGATTTTTAGGGTTTTTTAATAATGCAGGTAAATAAAGTACGAGTAAACGAAAGACAATAATAAAGAATGCAGCGAGTGGCCCAATCCTTTCTTCAGAAAGGACAAGCCGATTGTATTACTTAAGATGACCAAACGTTCTCGAGGACACACGGAAATATCGTCAAGTGCTTTCGCTTCATATAGTTTATTAATCTTCTTTAGTTTGCTAAGTGTTGTGTGGGTGCACCTGTGCTAATGTACCGACCTTCCTAGGACTAATACATACTTGTGATTATACCCCTTACAAGCATCCGCAAGTATAAGAAAGTAATTAAGATATAAACCTAACCACAACTTTAAACTCTAAGACACTGACATCCCTTGTGCAAAGGTTTCCTAACGGGGGTTCATGTTTCTGTCACTTTGGCAACCCCTACGATTAGTAGCCAAATACACAATGCATTCCCCTAGGCCCATATAGGTTAAGTGTCATGTAGTCGACGTTCACATGACACCACTAGAAGAATAACACCACAACTTAATTAACAAACCATTTAATCTTTCTCAGCACAACTCCACTACTAACAACATGACTTCTCCCATGTCCTCAAGAACTAAACGAACTACTCACAAGACATCATATGGATCAAGATCAGAGATGAAATAATGATAAGTAACAATCTGAACATAAACGATAATTCAATGGTTCCACTCAATAGCATCAACTACAACAAGTAATCAATACCGGGAAAGTTTCCCCTAAGAACTATACAAGATTCAACCCAATTGTTACATCGGTATGGAGTGGTGATGATGGTGCTGGTGGAGATGATGATGGAGATGGTGATGATGATGATCTCAATGAAGTCCAGCTTGATGGCGGTGTTGATGGCGACGATCTCCCTTCTCCAGGAAGAAATTTCCCTGGCAGAATTCCGTCTGCCGGAG
This sequence comes from Avena eriantha, assembly GCA_910589775.1. Lineage (NCBI taxonomy): Eukaryota > Viridiplantae > Streptophyta > Magnoliopsida > Poales > Poaceae > Avena > Avena eriantha. The sequence goes on along the minus strand of OU342743.1, from coordinate 98,942,746 downwards.
AGATCTTTCTCTCTCTATAGTTTTCCATCGCGCGGAGGCGGTGGAATCTTTCTGTGATCGCTCCCCGAGGCTTAGGGTTTCGTGGGGATAATATACGTCAAAGGGGAGAGCCAGGAGTGGGACAGGGTGGCCACACCACCTGGTGGCGCGGCCAGGGGTGGCCTGCGCCAAGGGGTGGTGTGGGCCCCTGTGGTCCATCTTCACTCCCCCTTCTAGCATCCTTCGTCTTCTAGAAAAAAGGATTTTCCATATATGTTCCTGGATTTTCTAATCTTCGTGAATTTCGCCTCCAAAGGGTGCCTTTTCCATCAGAATCCTGACTTCAGTGGTCCATCCTCCAAAAGTCATCAACCATGCAAATATAGATGAAATAACATAAGTATCATCTCTTAATATGAAATATATCAATGAATAACAGTAAATTATGATATAGAATAGTGATGCAAAATGGACGTATCAACTCCCCCAAGCTTAGACTTCACTTGTCCCCAAGCGAAAATTGAGCTCAATAAACATGAGCTCATGTTTATGGAGTGAAGAGTCGATAAAAGAATATGGACAAGAAGCATCACATTCATCAATACATAAATCATAATAGCAGACAACTCACCATTATATAACTTAACTTGCAATAGGTAAAGAAAACACAATAAAGATACATAAAGTAAATCATAATTGGTAATGGCAAACTTTGCTCTTGGTCAAAGAATAGTTAACAATTTGCAGAAGTTCAAACATGATGGGTTTTCAATGATAGCTTTCAAAGTAATACTCACTAAGATAAGAGTAGTGTGCAAAACAAGGAACATAAGAAACATGATTGAATAAATCATCATATGAATGAATGAAACACAACAACTCAAAATACTTGCTGAGATAGAAGGGAATAGGTTTACTGACTCAACTAAAGAGTAAAAGATAGGCCCTTCGTAGAGGGAAGCAGGGATTTCAAGTTTCATAAAGAGATTCCAAAAATTATGGTAATTACTAGCTTTCAGCTCTCATTGCCCCTATCATAAGCATCTTTAGGTGATTAAGGTTAAAGTGATCAAATATGAGGATATGATTGACAAGTTATAAGTTGAAAATCTCATGCCCCATGCTTACGAGTACCGGACCTCATGCTACTCAACTTTAGTCCCCAGTAAGCTCTTGTCATTGTAAGTACATATGTATCACAGAGAACCGCCAACGGGGTACCCCTTGCCCGATGATACGGAAGCATTCCCATATCAAAATGACAAGGCAAGCACACAATGAGCATCTCAGCGATCTTTTTATTTGCTTTTTGCATAGGTTTTTATTGAGGATGCTTCATAGAGTGCTCATTATGGTTATGCTGCAAGTTTCCACCATGATTAGGCATGGCTTAGGCTAGCGGCCCAGGCGTTTCTCTAACACACATACAAACTCCATGATCTTACAAGTTCCCCTTTTATTTCATACCGCCGGGATCCATAAGCAAAAGAATCATGATATCAACTAAATAAGTGCAATGTTGAAAGCGTTCCCCATGATAACATGGTTCTGCTAACTCTCAACTTATAAAGCGCAAGCATATACGCAACATAGATGGGCACAATGGTTCAAATTTATTAAGTGCAAGAAAATAGAGTGTGCCATCAAGTTTGTGAGATCTTTAATCGCTAATTTTCACATAACAAGTTTAGTTCGGAAGGTATATAAAAACATGAATTTACTTGGAATAGCAATAATGCTAATAGGTAGGTATGGTGGACACAAATGGCATATGCTTTGATTTAAGGATTGGATGCACGAGAAGTATTCCCTTTCAGTACAAGTTTTTGGCTAGCAAGGCTGGGTAGAAAGCATAAGAGTTGAAGGAAACAAACAAACATATTGTGATAAAAACAAATATGCAGTCTTCCTTGGAGCACAAAAGATCTTAACTAGAGAATACTAAGATTATGAGCAAATCAAGAAAGAAAGATGATGAAATTATATTTCTTGAAAGTACTTTTATCTTTTTTCATTCAATTCTCAAATAGTGTTGCTACTGACCGAGCCAGGTTTGCCAAAACTAACTAAATTTACTTCATGATCCCAAAGTGATACCAATACTAACAACAAGACCAATCATATAACAGGAATTGAAAACTAATATAAGATATGCAAAAGGGTAAATGATAGAACTTCTCATTAATATTCCATAATGGCAACTCACACCAAGGGATACATAGATAACTAACGAGAGGGGGGACACTTCCATACTGCAAACCATCCTACATGATAACTTCTCTATTCATGATTTGACTCTACTAAAAAGGTAAAAAGATAGAAGATAGTGATATGATACCACGACACTCCCCCAAGCTTGGAACAAACCAAGGGGATGACAAAATCTGATGACGAATTACTCATTTGGTGGTGGTGGTGTTCTCTCGATGAGCTTTTCAATCAATTTCATCAAGTCTTCAATCTCGAAGGTTAGAGTATGAATCAACTCCGAGTTTTGCTCAATGCGGTTCATGATCATGTTGGGTTGTGATTCCCAGCTCGTACGATTCTTTCCCCACTCTTCCTCCTTGAAGTCTTCTTTTCCTGCATGGTTAGAACGGGGCATTTGTAGGGTAGTTTCTCCTTTGGCATATTCTGGAATTGATGCTCATGTATAAGGGTATGGAAAGGATTCTTAGTGCGTGGGGAAGGTGACCTTGAAGCCAAACAGTGACGCGGAGGCTTCCCTCCAGTTGACATCCGTGCAGTCCTTTTGAACCTGGTAGGGTTTGCCACCACTCCAATGCTTGCAATGGTAGTGCCGGTGTGCGGATGCTGGCTTTTCTTTTCCTCCTCTTCATCTTTACTCTCGATCTCCTTCTCCTGCTTAGGGTCTTGAAGATCCTCCTCCGTAGGCTCATTTCCCTTATCGTTGGCGGAGACCATTGTGCTTCTAAACTTTAAGAATAGTTCCTGGTAGAAACAGGTCAAAACGAAAACACGACGACAACATGATATACGAACCTCGGGGGATCCGGGGGATTATATATTATGAAGTTTTACAATAAAAGGAAGGTACTAGGAGAAAACGGGTCGGAGACGGACTCCGGGGCGGCCACACCCCCTAGTGGCACGACCAGGTGGGCCCATGCCACAGGGTGGTGTGAGCCACCCTAGCTCCATTTCCGTCCCTCTTTCGCTTTGTTGCTTTCCTTGTTAGATAAAAAACTGCAAAAATATAAATTGATAGATTTTTCGCGGACCTTTTCTTACCAAAAAATGTTACTTATTCGAAAATAGACTCTACAGGTCTCTGAACTAGGTATTTAATAAAATTTTATGGAATCACTGCTTGAATAACATCAATATCTTCATCTTCATACACATATTGCTTGAGTCATTTAACCTTTCACTATCTTATTACACCATTTTCTCCTACAACTTGGAAATTTCTTTCACACAAAACTTCACACAATTCTCATTAGCAACATTAGTGCATGCAAGGTAAATAAACTTTTAAGTTCAATTTCAACTGAAATCCATCAAAACATAAGCTACTGAAACAACTCCTTCCGAAAGCCCAAAAGGAATTCAAAAAGGAAATCAATTTAAGAGGCAAATGCAAGAGTGGCAAAAATCTGTCAAAGCAGACCAGCAGGTAAATATCAATTTTTTAGAAAATCTTCTGTTGCTCAAATAAAAAAGTGCAAAACTAATGAAAGTTAAATAACAATCTGGGGCAGAAGCACAAAAAATTACAGCTCAATCCGACGTACAGAGATAATTCACGAATTTTTACAGTGAAGCACAAAAATATGTTTCAGGACAGCAACTTTCCCAAATATTACTTCTCTCTCATTAGAGGTTGATCTTGACACAAAAACCAAACAAAAAGGATAAGAAGAGGTTATTACCGCAGTAATAACTTCCAGGACTCAAATAAACAAAATAAACTGAAAGCACAAATATATTGGGTTGTCTCCCAAAAAGCTCATTTCTTTATAGCGATTAAGATGGGCATGATGATTTGAATGATGCTCACATAGGAATATGAATTGAAGAAAAAGAGAGCATCAATAAGCAAAAATACACATGTTTAAGTCGAACCCATGATGACCCACAAGTATAGGGGGTGTATCGCAGTATTTTCGAGGGAAGTGAAACCAATTTATTGATTCGACACAAGGGGAGCCAAAGAATATTTATAAGCCTTAACAACTGAGTTGTCAATTCAGCTGCACCTGGAAACAATCTTGCTCACAGCAGTTTATCAGTAGCAACAGTTTTGTAGTAGGAATAGCAAAGTAGCAACATTAGCAAAGTAAATACAGCAGTAACAAAAGCAGTAAATAGTGGGATTCGAGTGCGGTAGGCATAGGGATGGATGGACGGGCGTTGCATGGACAAGACAATTCACATAGCAATCAGAACATAGGGCAATTGCAGATAAATAAGATAAAGCATCCAAGTACTAGACAATCCTAGGCATGTGTTCCATATATAGTCATACGTGCTCGCAATGAGAACTTGCACAACATCTTTTGTCCTACCAGCCCGTTTGCAGCGAGGCCTCTAGGGAACTACTGGCAATTAAGGTGCTCCTTTAATAGAGCACCGGAGCAAAGCATTAACACTCTATGAACACATGTGATCCTCACATCAAAGCCATTCCCTTCCGGTTATCCCGATTTCTGTCACTTCGGGGCCATAGGTTCCGGACAACAACGTGTGTATACAACTTGTAGATAAGACCAAAAACAATACTATCATAATGAATCAATAACATGTTTAGATCTGAAATCATGGCACTCGGGCCCTACTGACAAGCATTAAGCACAACAAGTTGCAACAAAGTCATAAAGCACTAACAAAAAATACTAGGCACCATGCCCTAATAATCTGATGCCATTACATGAACGATCTCATCCAATCCCTACCATCCCCATAGCCTACAGCGGCGGATTACTCACTCATAGATGGGGGAAACATGGATAGTCGATGGAGAAGCAATGGTGATGATGATGGCGATGATCTTCTCCAATTCCCCATCTCAGCAGGGTGCCAGAACGGAGTTTCTGGTGCTGTTTCGTGGAATCTGGTGGTGGCGGCAGAGCGGAACTCCTTCTGGAAAAACGTCGAACCCCCCGAAGTTTTTAGGTGAGGGCTCCTTGTAGGCGAAGAGAGAGGCCGAGGGGGTGCCTGGGGGGCCCACACCACCCCCTGGCGCGGCGTGGCCTGGCCCGCGCCACTAGGTGGTGTGACCACCCCCTGGCTCTTCTCCGTCTCGTATTCTGGCTCCTGGAGTCTTCGGGTGAAATAGGATTTTTGGCTATTTTCCGGGATTTTTCCTGATAGTTGATTTTCTGCACAAAAAGTAGACACCAAGGCAATTTTGCTGAAAACAGCGTCGGTTCGCATTATCTGCATCCAAACCACACAAGTATAGAGGAGAAACAATAGCAAAAGTGTTCGGGAAAGTAGATACGTTTTGGACGTATCAACCCACTTCCTATGCAAGGGAATTTTGTAAGAAAATAAATTGTTGAAACCAAAGGCTACTAGCATAGGAAGGCAAAACAAGTGCAACATAAAGACTTTCAGCATAAAGCGAGGAAACTTAATATTATTGAGATGCATAAGAACACTTTACCCTATCTCATAATAACTTTCAGTATTATGCATAAATTTAACAATATAACTATCACAAGAACCATTGTAGCAATGATCACTTACTCTAACAGAAAACACAGGGACATTGGCTCTCATAACACTACTTTGTGAAACAATACTAGAAGTATCCTTACAAAGAATGGTGTGTCCATCTCCTACATATTTAGTGACAAAGTCTTTCACATTTTCTACTTGTTCATCAGGTTCAACAGCTACTTGTTCATCAGGTTCAACAGCTTTATTTGTACTTTCATTAACCATACTAGCTATCATAGAATTTTCCTTTATCTTAACTGGGAAAGACATTTTCTCAATGTAAGGTTTGGGTAAAACATGATTAGCATTATAAACTTCAGTATTTCTTGCAGGAACACAATTAACAATATCTTTATAACGTGCATGATACTTATTCCACTTCTTTTTAGGAATTTCAATATAAGAAGCAAAAGCTTTAAAATAACTTGCAATAGCTTGAGAGTCTAGACTATAAGCATTTCTAATATTTTGAAAGTCATCAGTTCCCATAAAAGATTCAATGCATTCATAATCATAATTTATACCTGACTTCCTTCCTTTATCATTCTCCCATGCTTCAACATTGTCTTGAATACAGTCTAGAAGATCCCATTTAGCTTCTTCTTCCATGCATGTAAATGATCCAGCACAAGAAGCATCAAATAGATCCTTATCATGAAGAGAAAGTCTTGCATAAAAGTAATTAATAATAATATTGTTGGGGAGCTCATGAATAGGACATTTGAGCATTAGTAACTTCAATCTCCCCCAAGCTTGAGCTATACTATCTCCATCAAGAGGCCAAAAGTTATATATTTGATTCCGATCTTTATGAATCTCACTAGGAGGATAAAATTTTGAATAAAAGAGAGGCACTATTTCCTCCCATTCAAGAGATTGGCCATTCTTTAGCATCTTATACCATTCCTCAGCTCTTCCTTTTAGTGATAATGAGAACAACTTCTTCTTGACTTGATTAGTTGTAATACATGCACTCTTGAACAACCCGCATAATTCGTGTATAAAGAGCAAATGATCACCGGGATGGACAGTTCCATCTCCAACATAATAGTTATCCATAACACGATCAATAATTCTTGTAGGTATTTTAAAAGTATCATTCATAGCAGGTGGTGGTTCATCTACTACCTTAGCAGTGGTAGTAGCATTATGAAATAAGAAACTAAGTGGATTATCCATATTAAAAATAAGATAACTAATAGAAATAAACTATACTCATAGTAGAAGTTTCCTTTACCAGTTCCACTCTCCAATAGCGCTTCACTCCCCGACAACGACGCCAAAAAATAGTCTCGATGACCCACAAGTATAGGGGTGTATCGCAGTATTTTCGATAAGTAAGAGTGTCGATCCCAACAAGGAGCAGAAGGTGTTGACGAGTGTCTTGGAGCATGAATTCTCTGTAAATACTGAGCAGACATATTTTTAGGGGTTTTTGATAATACAGGTAAATAAAGTACGAGTAAACGAAAGACAATAATAAATAATGCAGCGAGTGTCCCAATCCTTTCTTCAGCAAAGGACAAGCCAGTTGTATTACTTAAGATGACCAAACATTCTCGATGACACACGGGAATATCGTCAAGTGCTTTCGCTTCATATAGTTGATTAATCTTCTTTAGTTTGCTAAGTGTTGTGTGGGTGAACCTGTGCTAATGTACCGACCTTCCTAGGACTAATACATACTTGTGATTATACCCCTTGCAAGCATCCGCAAGTACAAGAAAGTAATTAAGATAGAAACCTAACCACAACTTTAAACTGTAAGACCCTAACATCCCTTGTGCAAAGGTTTCCTAACAGGGGTTCAGGTTTTTGTCACTCCAGCAACCCCTACGATTAGTAGCCAAATACACAATGCATTCCCCTAGGCCCATATAGGTGAAGTTTCATGTAGTCGACATTCACATGACACCACTAGAAGAATAACACCACAACTTAATTAGCAAATGATTGAATCTTTCTCAACAGAACTCCACTACTAACAACATAACTTCTCCCATGTCCACAAGAACTAAACGAACTACTCACAACACATCATATGGATCAAGATCAGAGATGAAATAATGATAAGTAACAATCTGAACATAAACGATAATTCAATGGTTCCACTCAATAGCGTCAACTACAACAAGTAATCAATACCAGGAAAGTTTCCCCTAAGAACTATGCAAGATTCAACCCAATTGTTACAGCGGTATGGAGTGGTGATGATGGTGCTGGTGGAGATTATGATAGAGATGGCGATGATGATGATACCAATGAAGTCCAGATGATGGTGGTGTTGATGGTGATGATCTCCCCTCTTCGGGAAGGAATTTCCTTGGCAGAATTTCGTCTGCCGGAGAGATCTTTCTCTCTCTGCAGTTTTCCGCCCCGCAGAGGCGGAAGAATCTTTCTATGGTCGCTCCCCACGGCTTAGGGTTTCGTGGGGATAATATACGCCAAAGGGGAGAGCCAGAGGTGGGCCTGGGTGGCCACACCACCTGGTGGCGCGGCCAGGGGTGGCCCGCGCAAGGGGGTGGTGTGGGCCTCCTGTGGCCCATCTCCACTCCCCCTTCTGGCATCCTTCGTCTTCTGGAAAAATAGGATTTTCCATATATTTTGTGGGATTTTCTGATCTTCGCGAATTTCGCCTCCAAACGGTGCCTTTTCCATCAGAATCCTGACTTCAGTGGTCCATCCTCCAAAAGTCATGAACCATGAAAATATAGATGAAATAACATAAGTATCATCTCTTAATATGAAATATATCAATGAATAACAGTAAATTATGATATAGAATAGTGATGCAAAATGGACGTATCACCGGTCCACTAGCGAACAAGATCTTATCTATGTAGAACAAAGTATCATGTTGTATGGGCCCTTAATTGGACAACAAGCATTACGCATCCCATAGATAGTCAAGCACACATAATATAGTAATTAGAATCAATCACAAACTAATGGAAAATATATGAAAGCACATCACATCTCACCAATCCCCTACATCTCCCACGACCAAGGGAATTACTCACACATGAGAGAAGAACGGATCATCAATATAATGAAATAAAGGGAATTCATCTTTGTATTACCATGGAGATCCACAACAAGAATAGAAAAATATCCAACACAATTCAAGATGGGAAGAAACAATCTCAAACCCTAGTCTTGCAAGGTGGATATCCCTCTCTCTCAAGTACAAGTAGTGGATATGGGCGTGTATCGGCTAGGAGGTCGAAGATCGTGGAGCGAGATGAAGAATGTCTTCTCCCTTTTCTCCGAATCTCCTCTTTCTCCCTTCTGGATGGTATGGCGGCTGTTGTGTTCTATTTTCGCCCTCGGTCCCTTCATGGAAGTTGTCCCTTTTGACAAGACAGAGGCGGTGGGAACTATATGGCCGGAAAAATATTCCCGCCGTATAGTTGCTCATTAAAGCTTCTGTGAGCTCCCCTCGCGTGCTTCCAAAGTGAGACTTGCTTGTTTTCTCCAGAATATTGTATTTCTCTAGTTAAATCCTTCTATTGACGTTCAGAACCTGAAACACACACTAAAACAAAGTTTTCTTTGTTACTGAAGTATTAGCATTAGGTAAAGCCAGAAAACGATCAAATCTAGGAGAAAACCATCATTAAAGCCATAAAAATGTGTCGAATCTCATAGCTATCAGTGGGCACCTTAGGCCCCACAGGTAAGGTGCCTAGATTATCTCTGAGGGGCTACCAGTGGTATGGTCAGTACTTTTAATGGAACCTGCCAGGGCACAACCAGCTCAGAGAGTCTTTAGGGGCCTATCAGAGTTGTAGCTTGCCCGAAAGGGGGCACAAAGATGTGGCGGCTTGAATGATCATGTTGGCATGTGGGGTCACAGAGAAGGACAGTGACCGACTTGGATCTTAGGTTGGGCCTCAAACTACGGAAGTTTGAATGAGGACATACTCCCGGCTGTGCAACAAGGCTTAAGATCTCTTGTCGATAAAATAGCACACCTCTGCAGAGTGTATAAAAGGGTGAGATGTGTAGGGGTTCCGCGCATAAAAACAATAAATTTGACTCTACGCCCCTGAACCCTAGAAGCTGCCAGGACCTATCTATTAGTAATACAGTAACGGGAGGGGATTTTTGCGAACTTACCCTTGAAGACCAAAAAGCGTTGTCAACGCTCAGGAGAGCGTGGTTGATGTAGACGAGCCGAAGCTGACCTCAAGGTCGTGATGAAGTCCTTGCGCTCCTTCTGGCTCCAACGACTTGAGTGCCTCAAGTGCGACACCTCGCGGGGAGTTACACACGTCCGCTGCCTGACAATGACTCCCGCTTCCCCGATCCAACAGCAGTTGCGGAAGTTGAGCTCCCGGATCCGAATCCCGCAGCGCGACGGCTCTCCGCGGTGAAGATGTCTCTCGCTCGCGCAGTCCAGACTTGGGACCATGGTCACGAGAGAGAGAGGGGGAGAGAGAAAATATCAATTAGAGGTCCTCCCAAAAGTGGGGAGACCTTTATAGATTATTGGTGTATTTTTCTAGGCCAAATACCCCACTTTATATAGGGGGAGGGGAGGTACTACCTCCCCTCAAGTCCCGGGGTGGGACTAAAGGAGAGGAGGGGGAGGGAGGTGCCGCCGGCCACCCCCTCATAGGCCTCACGTGGGGGCTGGCCCAATAGGGCCGCCGGCCACCCCTTGGCCCTTCTCCCCTCTTACATTATCCTAATGGGCCCTCTCCCCTCCAGGAATTGGCCCATTAAGCCTTTGACCATTAAATTGATTTTTCTCTTTATTAAATAAATATGAATAAATGATTAAATCAACATTTAACATTCATTCACATATTATTCAACCTCCGTGGCTATGGAACACCTTCCACCTCCACTCCGGACATCCTCCGGACTTACCGAAACCCTTCCGGTTTTCTCCCTTCTTTTCTTCGGCGATTCTACCGATCCTATAAACACTCTCTAAGCATCATCAAGCCCTTAAGCGTGATACCCCACGGTTCGGGAACACTCCAGACATGGTCAGGACACTCCCGCACCAAGGATCAACAGAGGGACTTTGATGGCCATGTGACCCCTGTGCGTTCCACGAAGATCTTTCGTCGTTTGAACCGGGACAGTCGTGTCTTATTTCCTTTATCTCTCGATACTTGCATTGCCCGAGATCTGGTCAATGACATCACCATGTCGTGTTCAATCTCTTTACTGAACAATGCTACTTGACTCGTTCCGACAAGTGATATCCCTGTGATCTAATCACACGTTGCGCAGCTATTAGATATAACTTCTCCGAGTGAGCCCTTGAGTATATTCCCATCACATGGACGGACAAATCCCGCTCTTGACATATATTGCCTCTACGGTTCCTCCAAGTCCCTGAACACACCTTTATAACCACCATTTTACTAGATGGCGTTTGATGCTATCTAAGCACTCTCGAGAGACAGTGATTGATATAGTCTCACGGTCTAAGGAATAGTGTACGAGGGTCCTTTTCTAATCATCGTAACTTGAACTTCGTGACATGATCGAATCACGATGTTTAGGTTGGGTATTGGTTCATCATCTCATTCTCAGAATGAGATGACCTCATTTCCAACTGGCATAAATGCCACATGATCAGGAAACATGATCATCTGTTAACCAATGAACCGGTGACTAGAGTTTCACTGGGAACCCCTGGTTTGTTTGTATATCACATGTGTATTGATGTTTCCACTCAATACAGTTATAGCATGATATAAAACTTAATCATAAACTATATGAAATATGATAATAATCCTTACTACTATTTGACTCTAGGGCATATTTCCAACAGTCTCCCACTTGCACTAGAGTACAAATACACTAGCTGCATTTGTTCTCAATCATTGGCACCAAGTATTCGGTACCTTGAACATGCTTGCTCATGGAAGAGGTTGAGTCTTGGGTATGTACTTTACAGTCCCAAATCCTTTGCAACTTACTAATGTCACCTTGATTGACATTAATACTTTATCATCACATGATAACATCTGCGTGTATGCATCATCACTATGGCAGCAGAACGAGGCCTGATTCCAGGAGCCTATAGTGACGTTAGATCAACCTCGAGGGCTTTCTCATGGGCACTGTGCCCTGGGACACATCATTCTACGTTAAAATAAAACTAGCCCCGTCATAACATTATACAACAGATGGTACCCTTATCTATTATTATAAATGTATTCATCGAAACACTAGTGCATTCTGTGCAACTTTCGATGTTTTGTTCACCTCACTTCCTATTTGACTTTGATCGATATCTATAGGAGTTTCCAACATATTCCCTTATAACATAACTCTTTCTGCTTTAAGATATGTCATCCTTTATGGATTCGGAAAACATGTCTACAGTTCTCTACCAGACACTGTGGACAAACTTAGCTTAACGTTCCATGATTCGAACTTAATCACTTTCAAACGTACCTTATTGGATCAGATATTATGCTAAGTTATCATCATGGTTTACTAAGATAGAACCTATGTCTTAACATAGTGGATGATGATCATCCTTTTCTTTCTTTCAACCATTGATGTTAAACTTAATGATATTCCTAATTCGAGTTATTAAGGACTAGTTCCTTAATTAACTTCTATCCTGAAACCCTTTTTCAGAATCCCTTAAGGAATACTACATAATATCATAATACAGTTTATTATCTACTTCTACATCTTATAAATCATTATTTATAAGTATTTGCGCCTTCATCCTTAACATACTTAAGAATTACTCCTATAAGCTCCCACTCAAAATATGTTCCTACATATTTGAATTCGAGTCTTATATTGCTCCCACTTAAAATATGTCAATCACATATTATTTCAGGAAGACTTTCATAGCTCCCACTCAATTTTATGCAAATTGCATATCCACTCACTATTTTGAACAATTTCAAAATCCTTTGATCAAATATCAAACTTGAAGATTTACTATGAGATACTAGTACTTTACTAGTTTTAAATCCACTAGACATTTAGCATACATGAATCAAATTCATTTGAATTTGTCCAACACTTGACAAATTGTGCTTTTGTTATTTACCCCTTTTTCCTACTATGGCTTTGCAGTCATTTGGTAAAATTCCAAGTAACTCCTTTTACTTATGAGATTCAGCAATGAATTGTTTTCTAATCTCAAGGAAAGTTTGCTTCTAGGATTTCTCATAATTTAGTTTACCATTATTTCCTCTGTAGTTCGTAGGTATGTCATATTCCAAAAATCATGACAAGTGATTCACAAATGTCTCCATACAAGATATGGATTTACATTTTGAATCCTACTTCATGTAGTGAAAAACAATAGTGGAGGGAAAACACAATAATCAAAATCATTGATTCTTTCCTTCCGTGAAGAGAATCATTCAGGAACGTTGTCCGTTGCGCTTCTCAACACTCTGATGCAGGGTTTTGAATCCTCATCGTGTTTCACACTATTTTTCGATTTGCTCCATAATTGAGAAACATCACTAAAGTGAGCTTTCTCAAGAATGCACCAAAATCTCAGCAATACGAATCTTGCTTTCCTTTTGGTTTGAGCTATGGATTTCGTATTCAAAGTTTCCAATGAATACTCTACAAGGACTTATTCGCTATTGTTTTGGTTATATCGAATAACCCCAAAACATTCATGAATTCAAATGGTTTACCAATTCTAATTGAGTGCTAACTATTTCTTAACTAATGGTCTCTACATCTACACTACAACGATTTATTTGGTGCCTTCTATTCAACCCCTTTGATATCTAATATCACATTGTGATGCTCTGTATTTTGACGTTTCAAAACACTTTGCATTCCACAATTTCTTTTATGCCATTCTTATAAAGTTGAATTTCATTACTATTGATCAAATCATAGTAATTGGATTCTCTTTTATATTTTACCCTTTGTTTATGAAACACTTTGATCAAATCAAATAGTTTCATATTCATGTTTCCTTTGGTAAACTTACTTTACACATTTAAATAATCATTTAATGATAATTACCATTTTCGTTAAAACCCAATACATCGGATATGTATTAACTTTTAATAATTCATTAAACACTTTGTATTCAAGTAATACTCGGTGTTCAAGTTATTTTGCCGAACTTAGGCATGATTTATATGTGAGAAGAAATCGAATGACTTTCACATATTATCGCATAACTTTGAATTTAAACAATGGTTTCATTCATTAATGAAATATCATTAAGTTGGGTGTTTTAAACAAGGCATTTTAATGTTTTACAAATGTTCATGCATTATTAATCAGTTTCAAACAATAAGGATAATTCACAAGTAATCAAACAAGATATGAACACGAATAGAAATCATTCATAAAAGTAGAACAACTGTTTGTTACAAACTCATATGAATAACCGTCTCACGAAGTGTGAGACAGACTAAAGAAGTTCAAAATCTCTTGATTACAAAAATCATCCTAAAACATGAACTAAATGATATATGTTGAGGGAGAGTGTCGTCGGCCATCATCATCATGCTCGCCATCAACACGCAACGTCACCTCCTCTCCAGCAAGCACCTCTCATGCAGAAGGACCTGTTTTCAGTAAAACAGAACAAGTATCAGATATACTTAACACTGCAAATGTGTTTGCAAGATTATAACATTTATAAAACTGTATATCAAATATATACCTTTGTCGTTGACGACTCTAGCAACGTTGGGTTCATCTATCACATTTCTGAAATGTGATATGAACTCAAGGAAATCCAATGTTTCTGTGTCGCCTCTCATAACGCGGATCCTGACTTGTGCTTGGAAGCTTGGAGGAAGCGGCCGTAGCACAACTCCCATCGCAAATGAGCTTGAGAACTAGTTGTCAAGGTAGTATGCCAGACTCATGTACGCATTGTAGAGGCGCAATAAGTGCTCATCCAGTGAGGAGCCCTCCTCCATCTTTATCGAGAGGAAGTCCCCCATCAGCTCATACTCCCACATGCGCATTTGTTCCACGAAATGTGCTCTCAGATGTGCCATGACCCCCCGGGGCTTGAGACTCCCCACTATTGGCCACAACCCATCCTCCATTCTGAGGCGCATGGTCACTGATATGAATGTGGCCATCACACGATGACAATAACGCAGATCCCGCTGCTCCTGGGTCTCATGAGAATAGGGTGACTCCAAATACATCTCGCAGGTCATGTAGTCAACTACATTGTTCTCCCCAAGGAGATCAAATAGGCGTATGACCCATGCAGAAAAGTTGGATCCATCTAACTTGAGCTTTTCTCCTTTTAACCAATCGTCGATAGGAAAGGTAATCTCGGGAAGAACCATTTTCTACATTTATAATTGCAAAAGGAATTTAGACTAAGTTTATAATTAAACAAGTTAATAATAACTCCACTCAGAAACACCTATCCCCAGTGAGGGTTCCTAGTGATAACACGACCCCTATCAGCCACATCTCCCCCGATCGTCACGGCCATCAATGTGGGTTCAAGGGTGGACGCTAAGCATCGGTCACATCATTCATGCGACTCGTGCTCGATCTTTCGACCATCCGTGTTCCGAGGCCACGCTTCTCTAGCGTGCTAGGCTTGCCAACTCAACCTTAGTGTATTCGCTGTGCAACATGGATTACACCCACTGTATGCGAACGTAGATATGTATGACACCCAGGCCTGTAACCCTGGATCGCCTCATATCGAAGAACTTTCTTGGTGGTGCACACTAAGGGGGAACACAATCGTTGGTAATTTTAACAGGGATCATCTTATTAGGCTACCGTCGAGTATCTAATACTAGCACATAATAAGACATACAAACAATAACATTGAATGTAAATGCTATGCGATATGGTCCTTCACGTCGTGATCTCCATCCGTCGTCACCGGGTTCCGGCACCGTAGACACCAGGGTACCGGTGTCTTCCCAGCGTGGTAGTCTGTCACCTTCGTGACTATCTACTACTACGTAACAAAAGGTAATCACTTTACCTTTGCCACAACCATATCACAAAGCAGCGCCCCCTGCAAAACAAAGTTAGACGCCTCTACTTTATCTTTGCATGTTTTACGTGGCTGAATGGGCTTTCGCACAAGAACCGTTCTTACCTACGAACTTTCAGCACAACATTGATCAAGTAGTTGTCTCTACTACACCCCTTTCGGGGCCCTCCGTTGCAAATGGCATACCAACTAATGCGAGAGAGACAGACACACCCCTAAGCCACTTTATACGGTACAAGCTGTATGTCAAGCGTGGACCAGTCTCGCGAATGAACGCATAAAGTCGGTTGGGGGCCGCTTCATCAAGCATTACTGCGGTATACACAAGTACACGTGGGAGGGTAACAACTAAAAGATCAACGCCCACACGCTACATCTCGTGTGTTCTACCCGTACTAGCATTACTACACATAGATCTAGCTCTGATACCACTGTAGGGGTTCCGCGCATAAAAACAATAAATTTTACTCTACGCCCCTGAACCCCTAAAGCTGCCAGGACCTATCTATTAGTAATATAGTAATGGGAGGGGCTTTTCGCGAACTTACCCTTGAAGACCGAAAAGCGTTGTCAACGCTCAGGAGAGCGTGGTTGATGTAGACGAGCCGAAGCCGACCTCAAGGTCGTGATGATGTCCTTGCGCTCCTTCTGGCTCCAACGACTTGAGTGCCTCAAGTGCGACACCTCGCGGGGAGTTACACACGTCCGGTGCCTGACGATGACTCCTGCTTCCCCGATCCAGCAGCAGTTGCGGAAGTAGAGCTCCCGGATCTGAATCCCGCAGCGCGACGACGCTCCGCGGTGAAGATGTCTCTCGCTCGCGCAGTCTAGACTTGGGACCACGGTCACGAGAGAGAGAGAGGGGGAGATAAAATATCAATTAGAGGTCCTCTCAAAAGTGGGGAGACCTTTTTTGATTATTGGTGTATTTTTCTAGGCCAAATACCCCACTTTATATAGGGGGAAGGGAGGTACTACCTCCCCTCAAGTCCTGGGGTGGGACTAAAGGAGAGGAGGGGGAGGAGGGAGGCGCCGCCGGCCACTCCCTCATGGGCCCCACGTGGGGGGCTGGCCCAATAGGGCCGTCGGCCACCCCTTGGCCCTTCTCCCCTCTTGCCTTTCCCTAATGGGCCCTCTCCCCTCCGGGGATTGGCCCATTAAGCCTTTGACCATTAAATTGATTTTTCTCTTTATTAAATAAATATGAATAAATGATTAAATCAACATTTAACATTCATTCACATATTATTCAACCTCCGTGGCTATGGAACACCTTCCACCTCCACTCTAGACATCCTCCGGACTTACGGAAACCCTTTCGGTTTTCTCCCTTATTTTCTTTGGCGATTCTACCGATCCTATAAACACTCTCTAAGCATCATCAAGCCCTTAAGCGTGATACCCCACGGTTCGGGAACACTCCAGACATGGTCGGGACACTCCCGCACCAATGATCAACAGAGGGACCTGGATGGCCATGTGACCCCTGTGCGTTCCACGAAGATCTTTCGTCGTTTGAACCGGGACAATCATGTCGTATTCCCTTTGTCTCTCGATACTTGCATTGCCCGAGATCTGATCAATGACATCACCATGTCGTGTTCAATCTCGTTACTGAACAATGCTACTTGACTCGTTCCGACAAGTGATATCCTTGTGATCTAATCACACGCTGCGCAACTATTCGATATAACTTCTCCAAGTGGGCCCTTGAGTATCTTCCCGTCACATGGACAGACAAATCCTGCTCTTGACATATATTGCCTCTATGGTTTCCTCCAAGTACCTGAACACACCTTTATAACCACTGTTTAACCAGATGGCGTTTGATGTTATCTAAGCACTCTCGGGAGACAGTGATTGATATAGTCTCACGGTCTAAGGAATAGTCTACGAGGGTCCTTTTCTAATCATCGTAACTTGAACTTCGTGACATGATCGAATCACGATGTTTAGGTTGGGTATTGGTTCATCATCTCATTCTCAGAATGAGATGACCTCATTTCCAACTGGCATAAATGCCACATGATCAGGAAACATGATCATCTGTTGACCAATGAACCAGTGACTAGAGTTTCACTGGGAACCCCTGGTTTGTTTGTATATCACACGTGTATTGATGTTTCCACTCAATACAGTTATAGCATGATATAAAACTTAATCATAAACTATATGAAATATGATAATAGTCCTTACTACTATTTGACTCTAGGGAATATTTCCAACAAGATGTTACTCCCTGTTCCAGGAAGGAGCCGCGAACGCTGCAGGAAAGGAACTCCATGAAGTTCTAATCAACCTGTGAAGACTGACGAAGATAGATTTTCAGAATAAAAGCAACCTTTGAAGAAATGTTTTCGAAAACCTGCATAGCCTACGACCTATGGTCTACGGCTGTAGATAGTGCATCAAACAATCCTTTTTAGTGAACTTGCTGAGTATGCTAGTACTCACCTGTACCTTCTTAACCCTTGCTAGATTCTAAAGCTGATGAACACGACATCAACACCAATCTTTGCTCAAGGAATTGACATCGAAAGCCCAAGTTATTCAATGAAGTCAATTGGAGTCAAGATATACATCAATTGAAGTGAAGATGAAGTGCCTGATTAGATAGGAGTATAATCTCTAGCCATAGAACCTACTTTTGTAGAGCAATGCAATATCAGTGTTTCAAACCAGATAGTTTAGATGCTAGTATATTAGTTTGATACTTATGAGTTGTTATTTCTGGTTCTTCCTTGTAAGAAGTTTCTTTCCCTCTCTGTAACCTAGAGTGTTCTCTGGATCTTTGTAAAGAGTCGAGTTGTAACCTATAGTATCCTGCTACCAAAACCAAGGTCAGACACTAGAGGATTAAGACCCTTCAGGCCGCTTAGCGATTAATCTCCTTGGATCGTACTAATGCAATAAGCACAGTGGTTACTCGTTATCCTCGAGTCAACTAGCTTTCCATTGATATCCCCGTGTTACCCGGGGGTCGCCGGTCCACTAGCGAACAAGATCTTATATATGTAGAACAAAGTATCATGTTGTCTGGGCCCTTAATTAGACAACAAGCATTAGGCATCTCATAGATAGTCAAGCACACATAATATAGTAATTAGAATCAATCACAAACTAATGGAAAATATATGAAAGCACATCACATCTCACCAATCCCCTACATCTCCTACGCCCAAGGGAATTACTCACACACGAGAGAAGAACGGATCATCAATATAATGAAATAAAGGGAATTCTTCTTTGTATTATCGTGGAGATCCACAATAAGAATAGAAAAATATCCAACACAATTCAAGATGGGAAGAAACAATCTCAAACCCTAGTCTTGCAAGGTGGATATCCCTCTCTCTCAAGTACAAGTAGTGGCTATGGGGGTGTATCGACTAAGAGGTCGAAGTTCGTGGAGCGAGATGAAGAATGTCTTCTCCCTTTTCTCCGGATCTCCTCTTTCTCCCTTCTGGATGGTATGGCGGCTGTTGTGTTCTGTTTTCGCCCTCGGTCCCTTCACGGAAGTTGTCCCTTTTGACAAGATAGAGGCGGCGTCAACTATACGGCGGGAACTATATGGCCGGAAAAATATTCCTGCCGTATAGTTGCTTGTTAAAGTTCTGTGAGCTCCCCTCGCGTGCTTCCAAAGTGATACTTTCTTGTTTTCTCCAAAATATTGTATTTCTCTAGTTAAATCCTTCTGTTGACGTTCAAAACCTGAAACACACATTAAAAACAAAGTTTTCTTCGTTACCAAAGTATTAGCATTAGGTAAAGCCAGAAACCAATCAAATATGGGAGAAAACCATCAATAAAAGCCATCAAAAATGTGTTGAATCTCATCGCTATCAGTGGGCTCCCTTAGACCCGACGGGTAAGGTGCCTAGATTATCTTTGAGGGGCTGCCAGTGGTACGGTCAGTACTTTTAATGGAACCTGCCAGGGCACAACCAGCTCAGAGAGTCTTCAGGGGCCTATCAGAGTTTTAGCTTGCCCGAAAGGGGGCACAGAGATGTGGCGGCTTGAATGATCATGTTGGCATGTGGGGTCACGGAGAAGGACAACGACCGACTTGGATCTTAGGTTGGGCCTCAAACCGCGGAAGTTTGAATGAGGACATACTCCCGACTGTGCAACAAGGCTTAAGATCTCTTGTCGGTAAAGTAGCGCACCTCTGCAGAGTGTATAAAAGGGTGAGATGTTACTCCCTATTCCAAGAAGGAGCTGCGAACACTGCATGAAAGGAACTCCATGAAGTTCTAATCAACCTGTGAAGACTGATGAACATAGATTTTTAGAATAAAAGCAACATTTGAAGAAATGTTTTCGAAAACCTGCATAGCCTACGACCTATGGTCTAGGGCTGTAGATAGTGCACCAAACACTCCTTTTTAGTGAACTTGTTGAGTATGCTAGTACTCACCTATACCTTATTAACCCTTGCTAGATTCTAAAGTTGATGAACACGACATTAACACCAATCTATGCTCAAGGAATTAACATCGAAAGCCCAAGTTCTTCAATGAAGTCAATTGGAGTCAAGATATACATCAATTGAAGTGAAGATGAAGTGCCTGATTAGATAGGAGTATAATCTCTAGCCATAGAACCTACTTTTGTAGAGCAATGCAATATCAGCGTTTGCAAACCAGATAGTTTAGATGCTAGTATATTAGTTTGATACTTATGAGTTGTTATTTCTGGTTCTTCCTTGTAAGAAGTTTCTTTCTCTCTCTATAACCTAGAGTGTTCTCCGGATCTTTTGTAAAGAGTCGAGTTGTAACCTATAGTCATGTCTTGGACCTGCTATGTTTATGTTATACCACTCCGAGGAATGTAATACTAGTGGAATGGTGTTTTATTGGTGTTATATCAATGACCATAGTGTACTACATCATGCAGTGGTATGCTGGGTCACCACATCCTAGATGGAGAACTCCTTCAAGTTGACAGTCTGCTCGACTACCATCACCATGGGGTGGTATTTCCATGGCATGACGCGCGGAAATTTCAGTACCGCCTTGTACTCATCCATAGATCATCTAAGAGCTCAAGTTGGTTGATGATCGAGGTTAGCCGAGTCGTGAATGCCTCGACTAACACACTGAATTTGAATTGGAGATCCTCATATTCTCGCCTCGTGTCTAGGCCCTTGCCTCGTGAGCCCGCTCCCACCCGAGATGCATTGTCTCTAGCGTTTCCCACACGTTGTGCGAGTAGTCCTTGGCCACCAGGGTTCTCACCAACTCCGGTGGAACAACGTGAAAATGTCGCCCGATCATCTTCTGGATCATCGGCGACGTGGTCGGACCATAGGTGTTGCGCCTAAAGTTGCACCCACATCAGCATCGCCCACTCGGCATAGTTTGTGCGCGTGGGAGTTGGGTACTGCGTGGAGCCGGTGCTCCCCTACACGACACACTCTCACACCACTATCTCGCTTCCACGATGGATTGTGGCCACGTCTCCGCCATATCATGGACACGGAGGGGCGTCGCCCTAGAGCCGGCGGAGTCTTGGAACTGCCCCCGCTCGCCATTGCGCCCTTGTTCTTCTTCGAGGATTTCGACATGGGCTCGGATACCAGTTGTCAGTACCTACACTCGATTCTCTCTAAAAATCTTATGATGCCGCTCATAGTGTAGCGAGGGCGATGGAACAAAGACAAAGGATTTTTGTCGCAGCATATAAATGTACAACTTTTATATCTTTCCATTTGTTCATGCCGAATACAAAGAACACTACAAGAAATGTTTCCTTCCGCAATGACTTGGCCCGATGGTCGTCGTAGAAGGCGCGTCTTCCACGAAGAATTTCTCGGCTCGACCGTGGCCCTGGAAAACATTTTTGTCTGGTTTCGCAGCCATCTACTACGACGGGACCGCTAAAAACATTGAGGAAGCTTGGTCAGCGCGTGGCAGAAGCAAGATTTTTGTTTCCTCGCGCGATGTTGACTCGCCAAAGTCTTTTGAGGCGTGTGGGTCCCGGATGTCGGTGTGTCTAGCGGACCATACTTTTCGGTCGCGCCTCCCTGATTTGAACTCGATAACGTTGGTCGATGCGTCTGTCGTTTAGTTAGGCTGCTAGGTCCCACATGTCGGTCTGTCATTAGAAGAATCATGTGTATGATGTATTTTTTCCTTCGCTCGCGCTACCCTGTTCCGAACTTGATAGCGTTGCTCGATGCATCTACCATTTAATTAGGCTGCTCGGGCCCACATGTCATCCTCTCATTAGAAGAAACATGTGTATGGTGGAATTTTTACCTTCGCTCACGCTACCATGTTCCGAACTTGATAGCGCTGCTCGATGCATCTACCGTTTAGTCACGCTGGTGGGCTCCCCATGTCAGCCTCTCATTAGAAGAAGCATGCGTATGATGGATTTTTTGCCCTCGGTCGCGCCTCCGTGTTCCGAACTTGATAGCATTGCTCATTGCATAAGCCGTTTATTCAGGCTGGTGGGTCCCCTATGCCAGCCTCTCACTAGAAGAATCATGTATATGATGGAATTTTTTTCTTCTCTAGCGCTACCTTGTTCCAGATAGTGTTGCTCGACGAATCTGACGTTTGGTCACGCAACTGGGTCCCCATGTCAGCCTCTCATTAGAAGGATCGGTTGTACGATTGACTTTTTTATTTTGCTCGGGCCTCCGTGTTTCGATAAATATTCCGTTTGGTCACGTTGCTCATTGCATCAGCCGTTTTTTCAGGCTGCTAGATCCCACATGTAGGTCTCTCTGTAATTGAAGCGTGTGTATGATAGATTTTTTTGTTCGCATCCGCTATTTTGACCTTTCCAACGTTGCTCGATGCGGTAGCTATGTATGGTCTTGTTGTCTGGGGCTCGCATGTCAGCCTCTCTATGTTCTGGCTTGTGGGTCCCAGATACATCCTTGTATGTTCTGGATGGTGGGTCCACGATGTCAGCATCTCTGTATAAGTATTTAACTTTTTTTCAAACCCGACCATTAAACTCGATCGGAGCTATAGGCTGGTGGGTCCGTGATGTCATCCTCTCCATAATGCGATATTACTGAAAGAAAAAATGTAAACCCAAGATATATATATGTACGCGAAGGGGATTCGAACTCAAGACCTTTTTTCAAATCAAATACACATAAACCCACTACACCAAAGTTGTTTATATAATATATATCATTAAACCAATATTAGTACTACAACTTATGTATCGGTCTAATTAAAAATATTTTGTGTGTCTATATTTATCTCTTTAAAATATAAAACGGCAGCGCTCAGTCATCTCAATTTATAAAGTGCCACATAATGGAGTAGTTTCTTTAAAACATGGGTAGGCAGAGCTTTTATTTATTTTGAGAGGTGGAGGGCAATGCCCAAACGGCCGAATTAAAAAGATTTTAACTACCTACATGGACTGCTCTACATGGGCTCCTTTCTCAAATTTCACTTGGTTGTGCTCAGCAGTCCCTTGACCCCTAAAAGGCCAAACTAAAATTTGTTCAGGGCTATGCTCCATGGGCCGCTTTCTCAAATTTCTCTAGGTTGTGGTCAGCAGTCCCCCATGCCAGCCTCTCATTAGATGAAACGTGAGCATGCTGGACTTTTTTCTCGCTCGCCCCTCCCAGTTTAGAACTTCTTAGAAGCTCAGGAAAGAGCAACTCAATAGGGGAAAGCCTTAGCAGCTCTTTATTGGCTCGCGTCAAGTCTTCCACTCATTTGGTAAACATTGCTCGATGCAGCTGATGACTGCAAGTGCGCAGATCATTTGTAGTTAGTTTCGAAATAAAGATATCGATCCCACAAGGAGCAAGAGTCTGAAGTCCCATAACTCTTGAAATAAATATTACGATAGAAATGCTAGATAAAGTTCTAAGTGACAAGATAGAATGCGAGTATTGTGTAAAAATTTGTTTTTGGGTATTAGGTATAAGAGCAATAATAAAGTAAAGTAAAATAACTAAATATAGAAAGTAAGTATCGCGTATGTAAGAGAGATTGGAACTGCAATAGGGAAAAGCGTTCTTAGGGAGTAGCGGATACACCACTAGCATTATAAGGAGCTAAGATAAAGATTACCATCATGAACATTCTCAACTATGTATGTGTAGGAGGAACTCCGTATTTGGATAAATAGGCAGCAACCGCTGCTCACATCATTCTCATAACCACAATAGTCAACAATCGACATCAATCGAATTACTGCGCTATTAAGAGACGTAATCCCGTAGGACGTATCCCATGGTATGGATAGTGTTCCGTGAGTTTCTTCGATTTCCCAAGTTGATACGTAAGGGGTGCCAATAGCTTTATAGTCACTATAAGTGCTAGCACGCCTCTGTCTACCAACTAGTAGTTCCCTCCATCAAGTCTCCATGAGAGGCAAATATTGAGAGGTCGACTTCTCTCAACATCAAGATATAATCTTTTTAACACATGGTCACAACGATGAATATCATAATAGACTTTATCTTATTTCAATCTTATACTAAGGTTTCTCCATCTCCCTAAGAACTAGAGATCTATTCATACATGGAGGCAATCAACATCATGGCAATGGTAATAAAAAGAATTATAGATAAATAGTACTTGTATAAATCCACAACGAGTACGAGAATTACAACAAGATCTAGACAAGATGTAGATGGGATGGATGGAGATGGTGGTGATGCAGCGGTGGATGATGAAAATCGATGCCTTAGCCTTCCAGATCTACGTAGGGCGAAGATGGATCCCTGATGGATGAGTTCCCCCTCTAGATGCCTTCTGAAGATGAGGTTTCTGCAATTTCTGGGTGTTCTATATGTCGTATCCCCGAACTAGTTTCACAGGGTGAAACTATTTGAGGAGGCGGAGGCGGCGCCAACTATATGGCCGGAAAATTTGCTCCGGTCGTATAGTTGGTCGTTGAACCTTCTGCCTCCCTTGTTCACTTCTGGTTTTCTTCTAGTATTATTAATATTTTCCAAATAAGTAATTTACGTTGTTTTTGACTCCTTTTCTCCACAGTATAACTGCTCCAAGAATTGTATCCATTGGATCCATTATCTGTCTCGATCCTGGTGAAAACAGACATAAAATATACACGCGAGCGCCGTAAAATACCAAGATCCTACATCTACAATGCAAAATAATAATGTAAAACATGATGCAAATATACACTCATGACCAGCACCTGTATAAGATCTCGCTACTGGGTCCCCATGTCAGTATCTCTATAAATGAAACGTGTGTATAATAGAATTTTCTTTCCGCTACATCTGCTATTTTGACCTTGACAATGTTGCTCGATGCGACAGTTATGTATGGTATTGCTGATGGGGCCCACATGTCAGCCTCCCTAATATATTCTAGCTTGTGGGTCCCTAATGCCAGCCTCTCTGTACAAGTACTTAACTTATTTTTTCAAACCCGCCTATCAAACTCGAGAGACGGTGCAAGTTGGCGGGTCCGCGATGTCAGCCTCCATAAAGCAATATTGCTAGAATAATAAAATGTAAACTTAAGATAATTTTTTGTCAAGCACAAAGAATCGAATTCAAGACTTCAAAATACGTATAAACCGTGTGCATTGCCACTACGACAAACAAATAAGATGAACATTATCATAAAAAGATTTATAGTACCTATAACTTATGTTTTAGTCTTCTTAAAAATATTTTATGTGCTCATATTATCTCTCTTAAAATAAAAGGGAAACGATCCTAGCATCTAAATTTATTAAATGCCACATAATGGAGTGGTTCTTAAAAAACATGGGTAGACGGATTTTTTTTAAAGGGCAATTCCAAAAACATCGAATTAAAGATTTTAGGCTATTCTACATCTAATATACTCAATGAGCTATACTCCATGCGCTATTATCCACGGGCTCCTTGATAAAAATTTAAATGGGTTATGGTCAGCAAGTCCCCTAACCCCTAAAGCTCGAATTAAATTGTTCTGGGCTAAAGAGGGGCCGAATGGGCTAGATTTTATCTCCTCGTTAGTAAAATTTGCATTGTGTTGTGGCTCGGCCAGATTCAGAACACATACCTCACTACCTGAGAAAAAAAAAACGATAATTCTTTTGACAGATATTCGTGTAAAAATGACGCGCTCCGTGCTCCGTGGGTGCATTCGCCGCACATGCCGACGTCGCTCCTCCCCTACGCCCCTGTGTGGTACAGGGGAACTGCGTCGGAGGCGGGCTCGTCGCGGCCACGCCCGTCATCACCATCGAGCTCAAGCTCCTCCGGGTATCACGATTACATGACGCCCGGAGAGAGCGACAACTCCGACGAGAGCGACGGTGGGACAGTGATCCCGCGTGACTTCGTCGACTCCGATGAGGCGGAGCAGTGCGCGGTGGCGCGCCTTCGCCGCCGCTTGGAGCACTCGCACCTGCACGCCGTCGCCAAGGAGGAGCGCGAGCTCGCGGACGCGCTCCGTCTCATCGAGCGCCAAGAGGCGGAGGAGCGCGAGGTGGAACGCCTCCGGCGCCAGCAGGCAGAGAAGGCCAAGGAGGCGGAGGAGCCTCCGGTGAACGACCTCGACTAGAGCGGCGGCGCCGTCTCCGCCACCATCCGGCGACGCGCAAGGCTCGGGAGGCGCATTTTGTGTAGAATGTATGCGTCGTATGCCTTTTGTTGCTTTTATTTAGAATTAGTATGTAAATTATGCTCGTCTTTGAACTGAAATTGAATTGAATTCCACGGTGTTTATCCTCTGAATTTTGCCGCGAAGGCTGTTCTTTCTCTGTTCGCAAGTTCAAATTATTCAGTTTAGGTTTTACGGGCACCGCTCGGCGCCGCCTCCCGTGAAGCGAGTACGGATTCAGCGTCCCGTACTCTGAAATTTACGGTTTGCTACAGCTAGAAATGCTCTAACGAGAGCGTGTGAATTGAGCTGAACGAACTGAATCTCGGACAGGAGATCAGACCGAACATGTACAGTATGCAGATTTTTTTGACCTGCAGTAGTATGCAGATATATCGATATAGTATCTGTGTTCGCATCAGTTATGTGATCGTCATGGTTATCCACAGGAGTCATGTCATGGCACGCGCCACAACGGAACGGAACGGAACCGAAGCGTGCACGCATCCCAAGCTCTTTGAATGAACCTAACCGGACCGCCCCACTTTTGCAACAAACTCCTCCGCCTTTCCTCTAATTCCCCCGCGCGACAACCTCCCCTCCCCTCTCCTCTCCTCTGCTCTGCTCTGTCTTCCGCGTTGTCGTCGCTTCTTCCCCAGAGTCTCCGCCGCTCCCCTCCCGGCAACGACACCCAACCCGGCCACACCGACCATGGAGCAAGGCGGAAGCAGCGGTTCCGCGGCGGCGAGGCGGATGGGACGGCTCGCGTCCCACCTCCTCCCGCCCACATCCCAGGCACGTCGCCCTTCCTCTCTTCCTAGTATCTCAACCCAGATTCGGCCGGGGCTACTGACAGACCCGTAGGTGCAGTTCTTGTACGCTGACTGGCTTAGCTAGCTTGGGCGCGTCGATTCACATTGGTCGATCGGAATTAAGGCGGTACATGATTGGGAATTATCAGGTGCGAGCTTGGTGGGTGGGAGCTGCAGGTGCCCGCTGAGTGTACTTCTGGGTTTGTTCTCTCTCCAGCAATTAGTTTGGCGGTTATATGAACTTCTCTTCAATATCAAGTCCTGCACTAGGGAGCTGGGGGGCATTTGGAGAGAGTGGTGATGGGCTACGACCAGATTTCTTGTGCACATATTATGCTTAACAATTGCTCAAATAAGGATCCTTGAGTGAGTTAGTTACAACTTACAAATGCAGAAACCAGCGTATCTTGTACTCCCTCCGACCCATATTAGTTGACTTGGATTTATCTAGATTCGGACGTATCTAGTACTAAAACATGTCTAGATACATCCGAATCTAGACAAATTCGAGTCAACTAATATGGGCCGGACGGAGTATGTACAAGTCAGTCAGACGCATCGCGAGTTAGTTTCTGTCAGACTACGTTTGTAGAGACCAACTGTTTAGTGAACAGAACATTAACTCTTTTTCTCGAAAAGGGGAACGGAGCCCCCGGCCTTTGCATTGAGTGATGCACATGGCCTTCTTATTCATAGTGCAAAATCAAGCAGTCAAAAAAGTTCGACCTGGAAAAGAAAACCTGAGGCCATATGCCTCGCGTCAGCAAACTCCACCAGGCAACCACTATCCCTTTGGTACAAGACAGAAACAAAACGAAAAAAATGCACAACACCTAGGCTAAGCCTTCAAGAAGGAAACGGCGCACGTGCGCCGATGATGACGAGTCCAACCATAAGGTCGATCTCGGGATAGTAAAATTTTAGCTACACTGTGTATAGTGACATTTTAGCGGGTGATTGGTAATTCTGATGAGAATTTCTGGATTTGGTGGATTAAATGCCAGCATCTCCACAAATCCGGCGATTTCTTGCCACAATCTTTTGATAATCAACCTATCTACCAAAAAAGGGATGTAATCTGAAACTACTGTATGCTATTCATATATTCCGTGTAGTTGTGGTAGTTATAACCGTGTAATTCACGTGTTGGGTGAGCATCAACTAGCTCCGGTGAGGCGGTGATTAGTACAATCGTGCTATCTTATACTATGGTAATTTCAGATCAATAAGCCATCTTGTTTTTCTAGGAAACTAAGAATCACGCTTGAATTATTCTTAGTTGGAGATTGTATCACATATTCTCACGACAAATTCCATAGCACTTTGGACTTAACCTACACCTGCAGTGTCTGGCAAATAAAGTATATCATCCATTCCAGAGTTGGCCTCTACTGAACTAGATTTTTGTTTTCGTTATTTTATAGATGGAGGAGGTCTCCATCCTGAGGGGCTCTAATTGCCGTGCAAAAGGTGCGGCGCCAGGGTTCAAGGTTGCAGTCTTGGGCGCATCTGGTGGGATTGGCCAGCCACTCTCCCTGCTTATGAAGATGAACCCGCTTGTTTCAGTGCTCCATTTATATGATGTTGTCAACACGCCTGGTGTCACAGCCGACATTAGCCACATGAACACTGGTGCTGTGGTACGCTCCCTGACCTTGTATCTATTTCCTTTTTTTGCGTAGTTGCTTTATGGTACCATTGGAGATTAATTCTGAAAGTATACTTTAGTTGGGCCTCTAGTACAGTTGCTCTCCACCTGATCTTGTTAGGCCATGTTTATATGATACAAATTGCGGCACATATGCTAGAATCTTAGCACTAGCCTGCTATATAGATGTTATAAAACTAATAATCTATGTATGTCAGGAAAATAAAGTTGAAGTTCAACATTAGCCAGCTAGCTATTGACCTTGTACCTATGTCCTGTTTATGTGAAGTTGTTCTATAATATTACTGAAAACTGATTTTGAAAGGATAATGTAACTGCGTGTTGGAGTTGATATCCATCTTACACTTTTATGTTATGTTTCTATTGTGTTCTGTACCATACTTGAATCTCATATAATTGAAGTTAACATTAGCGAGCTAGCTGTTATAATCTTATGATCCATGCAACTCTGGAAACAAGTAGCCAATTTGCAGTGAAATATGCATTGTTTTGAAAGTCATGTTGCATCAGAACTCGGCAGAGATCTCCGGAGAAATTTATGTAGGATCCAATCATTCAGTAGTTGAGGATTAAATCTCAATCCATAATCGATTTTGCAATGAAAATTTATTTTGTCCTTGCATTTTGTCTACCAGATCCTTAATTGTCAGTATTCATAGCTTCCCAGATCTATTTGACCATCCTGCAGCCATGCATACTTTCACCTGATTCTTGAACTTAAAAGTTATCTGGTCATTGGGTGTAGTTATGATAAGGTCTATTTCTACAGGTGCGTGGCTTCTTGGGTCAACCACAGTTGGAAAATGCTCTTACTGGAATGGATCTTGTGATTATTCCTGCTGGCATCCCTCGGAAGCCTGGAATGACAAGGGATGATTTGTTCAACATCAATGCTGGAATTGTCCGTACACTTTGTGAGGGTATTGCAAAGTGCTGCCCAAATGCAATTGTGAATGTGATCAGTAACCCTGTCAATTCTACCGTACCAATTGCTGCTGAAGTATTTAAAAAAGCTGGGACATACGATCCTAAGCGTTTGTTGGGCGTGACAACACTTGATGTAGTGAGAGCCAATACTTTTGTGGTATGTACTTCAAAAGAGTTTACCATTGCCTATTTGTTTTGCAGAGGAAAGCTCCTACATTCCCTTATTACAGTACTGGTTTCTTCATGGAAAGTTTCTCAAATTTCTATTCTTGTCCTTCTCTGTTTACAGGGGGAGGTTCTTGGTCTTGACCCCAGAGATGTTAATGTTCCTGTTGTTGGAGGGCATGCGGGAGTGACGATATTACCACTCCTTTCACAGGTTATTATCTTCAGCTGCTGCAAATTCTGAACCATATATCTAGCTGAAAAATTGATTCCATTTTTACCTGTTCTTTTTAGTATTTCCTTAATGGTACTTCCCTATTTTTGTAGGTTAATCCTCCCTGCTCGTTTACCCCAGAAGAAATTAGTTATCTCACTTCTCGTATACAGAATGGTGGGACAGAAGTAGTTGAGGTATGGTTTTCCTTATCATGTAATGCCTCATCTTATATATGCACAATGGAGCAAAAAAAGTCAGTTCAATAGTTCCTTCTCTGCCGAACATAAAAGTGAGACCATAATACATATGAGATGGAAGTTACTGTGTTTAGCTTCTCTGCAACCGCTCAGCGGTGAATATTTGTTTAGCTTCTCTGTCGAAGTTGCTTTGTTTTATTAGCTATGTGTATTGTGGCATGCCCAATCACAAGAGGGGTAGAAATACTCTTACAAATAAAAATAAACGTTGCCAACAGGGGAATGATCCCTCCCTTGGTTATATGTTCTTAGGTAGGTGAGAAACCCGGTTTATTCGAGCATGCCTCAACGGCGACTCGAAAGTCTGCCATAGCTGGGACTCGAACCCGGGCGGGCTGGCCTCCACACCCGGAGTATCAGCCACCAGGCCAGCGCCTGGTCCTCTACTCTTACAAATCAGACACAACCAGAGTGTGAATGTGAACACATAGCAGAATTGGGGAGCTGGGATAGATTGGAGAAAAGGAAAGAATAAAGGCGGAGAGAATTTGGGAGGATATTGAAATTCTGTTTCAGTTCCTCTACAGACTTAATCCTCCTTGCTTTATCCTCTATCATTCTCACGTACAACTTGGATCAACATGTTCAAACTGATATTTGATAACATCCTCAATGCAGACCAGGCTTACCACAAAGGCCGTCCTGTAGCAGTACAGCTCAAACCTTCTTCTTCAGTCGTCGTGTCCAGCATACTTGCTGCACTATTCAGCTCTATAATTATCAAAGATGAATAAGAACTCGCATGCTATACTTCTTAGAACATAAGAGTGAGACCATAATGCATATGGCATGGATATGTGAAGTTATATAAGATCCTTGTGTGACTTTGTCTCACAAGAAAGAAACATGCATATATGCATATTGCTTGCATGCACTTCACGATGATGAGAACATGCGTCAAATATAGGTGCATGTTAAGTTCAGCAAAGACCTATACTAAGTTTTGGTTCTAGCTTCTTACATCTGTTCTAGTTAGGTGACTGCTGACAGTTATCATTTTTCAAGAAAAATCTATCAAGTCTGACTGATATTCCCCTCTGTTTGTTGCTGCTTGACCAGTGTTGTATTCTAGAGGAACCATGACCAGTGTTCTGTGTGTTAATCCTATGACCTTTTGTTTTTCTCCTTACTGTTCTTGATGCATTTCAGGCGAAAGCAGGAGCAGGATCAGCAACTCTTTCTATGGTTGGTTTCTGTCGCTTCAATGCACATTAGTCTATCTGGTCTCCAGTTTCTAATGCTGGATGAATTAACACTACACCTTGTGTTTCTAGGCGTATGCCGCAGCCAAATTTGCAGATGCTTGCTTGAGAGGATTGCACGGCGATGCTGGGATAGTGGAGTGCTCTTATGTAGATTCTCAGGTTTGTCTATTTGTTGAACACTCTTCACTGAACATTATTCCTGATTTCTAAATCCCATTTTGTTTGTATTCTCTGATGGGAATATTTTTCCTTTTGTTGATGCTGAAGGTGACGGAGCTGCCTTTCTTTGCATCCAAAGTGCGCCTAGGTCGTTCTGGCGTCGAGGAGATCTTGCCACTTGGTCCACTCAACGAGTTCGAAAGGTCTGTATTAAATTTACAGCTGTTCCTGTTTTCGGTGTCCATCTTTGATAATTCAACACCAACTGCACACATGTATGCTTTCCAGTGAAGTTGACACATGCCCAAGCTATCATCAGTATGCTCAATTGCCAGTTCATACCTCCATAGCCTCCACTATTAATTAGATACTGGCAAGAGGTCAGTGTCATGGCTTTTATTGGGCTGGACACACGAGTTGTTGCCCATGCTGTTTCATTCACAGAAACAGCTAGTGCTTAGGGTTTCCCCCCTTGTTAGATGTCAGAGACTGTGACACATCCCCATTCGTGGGGAGATCACGTCATGATTGAACCATTTCTTCAGATCCCACATCCGAAAACCATATATGACAGGATCACACACACGAGCGCTGCATCTGAATAGAACCCGCTGTCGCTACCATTATTCGCCAGCTGGAGTGTATGGACAGTCACAATTACCTCATGTCCAGGACGAGCTCTCTGTTCAAGGACGAGATCTCTGTTTTTCCTTTAGCATATGTGGAAGCTGCTTCCCAATCCCAGTAGGCCTGGAAACTAAAACTCGCGAGCTAAACGAGTAGCTTGTAACTCGGCTCGGCTCGACTCGAACTCGGTGTAAAACGAGCCAAGCCAAGTTTCAGTTTTAGTCATTAAACGAGTTCGAGCTAAACTAGGCGAGCTTACTGAGTACTCGCTTAACTCGGTAAAGGTAGAGGTAGCAATAAATTTTGATATATGTGAACAATTGTTTCTGATTATTGTAGTTTAGCAACTACATATTGCTTGATGCTGTCATAATCTTCTTTATATTTCCTAAAAGAGAATTATGTATGTGGTGATGATTGCATCATATATTTCCAAGTAATTAGGAACAATTATATACACACTTATGATGTTGCTTATTGACAATTTTGCTGAGCTAAACGAGCAAACTCGTGAGTTTTGTGAGTTGAGCCGAGTTTCAGTTTTGGCCTTTAACGAGTCGTGCTGAGCTAACTCGCTAGTTGGCCGAGTTTGAACGAGCTCGAATTCCAGGCCTATATCCCAGTGAGATTTGATGAACTTGTTTTTTTAAAGTTAAGTTTCAATGGAAATATTCTACGGCGTGCTGTTTTAATGAATTTGGCATTATCAGAGGGCACCAGTCAGAGATATTTTGATATGGATGACAGTGGACGATTTGTTTTCAGTAGACAAGGTGGAACAGAGGAAGTTGCTAGGGCATGAGATGATGTAGTTAAGGGCGTGCGTGTATTGGGCGTTCTATGTTCATCCTGCAGACTGAACAATACTGCACATAGGTTACTAGTGCGACTGAACAAGACTGATTTTGAGTGCAAGGGGGCGACGGCGAGCCCAGGTCAATAATGGTAGGAGGCAAGCCCCTGGCTCTCCGGTGGCATGGCGGGCGGCGCAGCGCAGGGGAAGAATTCGCGGGAAGCGCGCGAGCAGCACCGGCGTCACTGGCTTTGCAGTTGCCATGGGGGTCCAGGCCCAACGCCAGCAGAAGGGACTCGGTCGGAGGCACCTGAGCTCCCAGGTTGAGGACGGTGAGGCCGAGCTGCGAGCGACGAGCTCGGAACGGGGGACTCGGGTCGGGCGCAGAGGGGCACGGACGGGAGGTGGCGGCGACCGGCGCCACGGCCCACGGTGGAGGAGCACGGCCTAGACGGTGAGGCGACGGCGGGCTTCGACGGTGGCCTCCAGCCACGCGGGACGAGGGAGGAGGGGACGGCTCCGCTGTGCTGCGGCGAGTCCGTGATTTGGACTTTTTTTTTATAAGAAGAACCGTGATTTGGACCTGGGCGAGGAGACCTGACGCTTATGCTGGGCTTGCTGGCCCATCTGCAGTTCTGCACCGGGCGCAGCCCATTATACCAGCTGCGGCCGAAACACACAAAAAAAAGGGACACACGGGAGGGGATTTGTCCCACATCGCTAGTCCGAGGCCACCGTGACCAGCTTAACTAGGTCGCAGTCAGGATCGGTGTCACCAAGCTCAAATGGTGAGAGCATACAGTGTTGAGAGGTAGCCGGCCGTTTAATCAGACCAAGCACTCTACAGTGGGGTCTAGACGTAGACCACCACCAACAGTGAGGGCAGCCTGTTCAGAGTTGAACACTAGGTTCAGAGTTGAACACTAGGTTCAGAGTTGAACACTTTACTGGGCCGCCGCCGTGCGGGCGGTCGCTGATTAGAACCATACGTAGTTATAAAGTGCACAACCTGAGTGCATACTGCGTGGCAGCTACCTCTAAACTGTATCAAATCTTTTTTGCAAGTCCAAAAGACACAACTTCTGAAAATCTGGAAATGGCTACCTGAACCGTTGGATTCTGTACCAACGGTGAAGATCGACCACCTCTTATGATCTGCAAATAAACCCCTGCAATCCCAAAAAAGGTGCTCTCTTAGACTCCCACTCTCATTCTATCCCATCTCTCTATCGAAGAAGACGCCAACAGGTGTGAAGCTCGAGACCAGGGAGATCCCAGAGTTCCGGCGGTGCAATATATCCACCATTCGTCCGATCCAACATCCCCATCCCCATCGCATCTCCATTGCTAGTCCATGACTATCAAAACATCCACTGCTAGGACTGGCACATATTGGAGCATCTCCACTGGCGCCTCCCAAAGCAAGACTGGCAACAACACTAGACAAGCGCTTTGGGGGCGTCGGCCCAAACTGTCGGCGGATCCTCGGTCACTGCTGGTGTTTGCTCTCTGTTGCCGATGCCAGTGCCGACACTGATGCCGCTCCCGATACCAATCTCGGTGCCGCTCCCGCCCTTATCTCATTGACGATGCGCTCATGACTAGCATCCGAGTACCCAAACCTGACATCCTCATTCATGTTCGATATGTGGGCCTTGAGTATTCTCGACTCCTCTGACCGTTCTGGCGATCATGGCTTGCGAGGTCACATTCATCGGCTGGAGCATGCTGACCTGGGAGGTGACTTTGATGACTTCAACCTTAGCCTCCTCAAGCTTGATCTTCATGTTGGCTTTGGCAAACATAGCCTTCCACCTTGTATCGTTCTTTTCATCTCTACCTTGGTTGTTGGATGTCGCTTCCGCGATCATCTTCTCAATAGATGCTCCACTGAGGTCGTTGCCGCACCATTCCTCTTAGCCTTTGCCTTCTTATTCACAATCGGGCGACCGACTGTGGAAGCCAGCGGAGGGTCCAACCTCAAAGGGTTTACCATTGTTGAGGCCGAACCGGACTATCTCCTATTTTTTTGCAAGTCTCAGTTTTGGTGAAGATATGCATGATAGAAAACTCGTTTCCCCCGTTTGCGGCCTTATACATCTTCTATGCATCCTTCAACTAGAAAAAACAAAGAAACATCAAGACATTTGAGAATCAGTACATGCTAAATTTACCAAATAGAATAAAGTGTGGGGTTGGATTTACTTGAGCCTCCATGGCCGTGCCACTAACTTCCCTTTTTCGAATTGTCTCCAACATTCCTATGAATTTTGTTGTACTCCGCTTGTATACTGCCCCTTAGAGCTTGCGTTCATGGAGTTGTTGGAAGATCCTCTTCCAATATGCCCCGGCTGCATTGGTCAAACATTCATCCTCGGCCATCTTCCACTTAATGCCTCGACTGCCCTTATTCTTCTTCTTTGGCTTGCTGCGGGCATCAAGTTCGACCACTTCTCTTCCTCTTCCTCCTCCGCCTCCACC
Organism: Avena eriantha; assembly: GCA_910589775.1. Classification (NCBI taxonomy): domain Eukaryota; kingdom Viridiplantae; phylum Streptophyta; class Magnoliopsida; order Poales; family Poaceae; genus Avena; species Avena eriantha. Next base: position 98,907,265 of record OU342743.1, on the reverse strand, counting down.
TCCTCGTCATCATCCTCCACCTCGTGGCCGCCGTAGAAACCTCCACCCTCACCATGGATCATGCCATACAAGGCGCTGGCGCACTCGACCTCGGCCATTCCGTCTAGCACCTGGTGGTCGTTAGTGCCCTCAGTGTTGAACAGGCAACGGCTAGCTTGGGAGCTGCCTACGCGGGAGTCGTTGAACGAGAGTGTTGTGCATGGCGGGCGACTAGAAAGGTGTGGTTGAGGTCGAGGATGACGCGGCCTTGGTTGTGTTGAGTGCTGTCTGACAGAACATGCGAGAAGACAACGTTCAGATCATAGGGAATCTCGTTCTCGCCGATCTCGGGGGAGGAGAACCGAGATCGGGGGCCCGTCGTCTGCCCGCTTGGCGAGGTGCTCCGGGATTGGACGGTGGCGGTGCTCCATTGGGTGCAGCCGAGGTGGGCGTCGATGTATGCCGTCACTGAAGCTGCCGCCTCAGTCACATTCTTCCTCTCATCGGCGCGGGTCAGCCGTGAGTGTCTTCTGCCGCACCACCTCGCCTGCCCATTCCTCCCCTGTCATCTCTTTCGGCTTCGCCATCACGCCCTTCTTGAGCGGCTTTGCAAGCTGTGGCATAGGACGACGACGGGGGCAACGGTGTGAACCGGGATGGAAGGAGAGCGGCGGCAAGGGAGTATGTGGGAGAATGGAATGGACGATGAAATTTGGGCGGGAAATGGAGAAAGGGGTACAATTTTTGATTTGGTCGCTGCCAAGGGGGGCCGTGCAAGCAATCCGACATCGCGCGTGTTGCCGGCGCTTCCAACCCGCCCCCCTGTGGGCCGAGACCAGCGTGGGAGTGTCGGACTAGTGGTGAGCCCCATGACCCATGTCTTGTATTGGGCTGGATGGACGTGTGAATTAATGCTCAAACACTTGCCCATATAGACTACAGCGCGTAGAAACAAGAATGAGTAATGCGAAATGTGTGCTAGGCCATACGGAGGTGTCCTGCGAGCAAAACAGTAACCTGCGTGACCCCAGATATGTGGGGAAACCAAACCATGATCACACTATCACCCGGAGATCTATGGAGCCCGCAGCGGCGGTACCCTAGCTACCATGAGATGGGATCACAGTAGTGCCGCATCTGAATGAAGCAAGTTAATAGCACAAAACCATCACTTCACGTTTTCTAGCAAAATGTGATCACTTTTCCATGATTTTTTTGCAATTCGCGCTAAACTCAGATTGGTGGAGCCAGTTAAAAAAAACTCAGATTGGTGGTTTTATGCTATTAACCCTAGCTACCGTGAGATGGCATCACAAGAGTGCCACGTCTGAATAGAACCCGTTTGTCAGACTTTTGCTACGGTTTATTCCTACGGGACCGTGTTCCTGATGTCTGTTTTGTTGTTGTTGTTGTTGTTGATGCCCTGATGCAGAGCTGGGCTGGAGAAGGCGAAGAAGGAGCTGTCGGAAAGCATCCAGAAGGGCGTCTCGTTCGTCAACAAGTGAGTTACGTACATACTACACATGATCATCATCATCGCCTTGGGGGATGCACGCCCTCAAGTCAAACGCAGAAAATCGAAATGCATATGCCGTGTGTGTGTGTGAGAGAGAGAGATATACCTGTAGAACTATCACGAATAATCTTTACGCCTGTAACGAAACATGAAAAGTACCCTTGATATATGGTAATAATAGTAAGTAGAAGGCGCAGACGAATGCTCTTTTTTAGCATGGGAAAACTGATGCTCTTTGGTGTTTTATTTTGCGAATATGGTGTTTATTATTGTTACCGGTGAAGAAACTATACATTTGTATCATTCGGAAAAAAAAAGTACTCCATCTGACCCAAATTAGTTGACTTAGATTTATTTAGATTCGATTGTATCATACTTATTGTATGCCATGTGGGAAGGAAACTTTCAGCATTGCCGTTGTTGTCGTGATACGAAAATACATGGTATACTCTACTGACATGTGGGGCCGTCAGATGGAGGACCCACATGCCAGCCACTCCAAAAATCTGGGTTCCCATACTTTGGGCCTGGGTTTGCAATAATCTTGTGTGTCTCCAAAAAGAAGAACAGCGCGCGATGGAGATGGTGTGTGGATGAGATGGTTGACATGCGCACGGACCGCCGACGTTATCTGGACAAGAGAGCATGGCCGGCCATTGGGAAGTGCATGCGATGCGAGTATGGATTTTATCACTTCACTTTGAGATGAGATCGGTTCGAGTTCGATCCATCCATCAGGAATAAACTATTACTAGTACTAGAATAGTGAAATTGCGTGCTGGGGATGGATGGAGCGGCACTGTGTTATTAAGTCACATCGATCCATCCATATCATGAGATGGGTGCACCTATGATGAGTGAGGGAGAGAGTTACTCGCCCCACTGCTCTGTGCTCTGTCTGTGCGCATGGACCAACTGAAGACAGATGATGGTCAGATCCCAGCACAGTACGTCGTCTCTGGACCAACTCCAGTATATATTTTTCCATCAGACATACTCCATTTTGTACTGTAGGGTTCAAATCTGAGATTAGGGCTCGCGTCCGGCTCAACAGTCAAATCGTACTACTATAAGTTATTCACACAAAAAAAAATTCTGAATCTTGTTTTGAGTTGTGCATGTCTGTGTTTTTACATGTATGCAAAGTTTCATGAAGGAAAAGCATATGTTGTGTTGCAGTTTTTTTTTTCTTTTCAAAATGCAGTGTGCAAAAAAAAAGCGTTTTTTGGATCACTAATTTTTCTTTTGCTGTCGGAAGAAATGTCCGTTTTCCTTAAAATAACATATGTGATGGACATGGGGCATGGTTATGTACAGTTTTGTTTTTTGGGTTAATTAGATAGATGCCACTCCAATTTTCGGCATCTTTAGAAAAATGCCACTATAATTTTATTTACGTTCGACAGATGCCGTTACATGCATTTAAGCCCGCATACTGGCCAATATATGCTCGTATTTCCATAGTAGTATATACCTATACATGTTGGGGTCCACCAAAACTAGGCTTAGACAGGAGAAACCATGCGATAAAATTATGACCGATTATATATGGAGAAGTACAAATAAATCTCACATAGCTCCAACCTAATTTGCCAATAAATACATACTACATGCATACACAAACATCAAATGGCCATCACAAAATGATTTCATGATCACGGGAGAGGGGAGGGAGAAATATGTTTTTTGGATATAGGTTGGGCTAGTACTCTGTGAGCAAGGAGGAAGGTACCTTTTTTTTTTGGATCGGCCGTATCAATCCAGTACCCGCCTGATTCTGGTGGGCCCTACCATCTAGACGTACATACCAAATAAATGCTTGTGTATATTGGTCAATATATGGGGTTAAATGCATGTAATGGCATCTATCAAATGTACACAAAATTACAATGACGTTTTTTCCAAAGATGAAAGTTGCAGTGGCGTTTCTCCAATTAGCCAGAAATTGGAGTGACATCTATCTAATTAACCCTTTTTTGAGAGGAGGTTATGTACAGATTTTAGTTTTATCTTCTTCTTTTTTACATTTGGAATGCCCCTTCTTATTTAGGGAGGACCATGTGTTCCCGGTTAGGGTTGCGAAGCGGATGTCCCGCAAACCGGCATTCAGGCATATCAAAAGTTAGACATGTGTTAATCTCAAATGAAAAATGTACTAGGTTTACTTTTAGAACACCTACATGCGGATCTATGCGGGCTCTTGCTCGCAACCCTAGTTCCGGGGAGCCATTTTGAATTTCCGTCAAATATGGAACTCAAAGTGAAGGTGTTTTGACCAGAGTCTTTCAAAGTTCGTGTTATTGTTTATTCATGTTGTTTTACCTATTAGGCTAGCCATAGTGGAAGTATCTATCATGCATGCCACCTTGGCAAAATGATGATGTGTTGCACCAATTAATAAGGAGAGACATGCTAGTGGTATCATATTATGATACCGTATCATAGCACATGTAACAAAAAAAGTTAATGCCAAATACATTTTATACACAAAATTACATTGGGATTAAAAAAATATTAAATGCAATAATACTATGATACTAGTAGATGATGTATGCTACTTTTCACTATGACCAGCCTTATAGTTGCTCCTAAAAGATCTTAAATATACACATCAGTCTGAACCACCGTATCTCATTTTAGATGATCGGTTGAAAGCTCAAAAAGCAACCATCCTTCTCAACAGGAAGCAATTGGAAAGACTCAGGGTGGACAGGAAAACGTGCCTTTTACAGTCAGCATGCATGCATGCATCCACTCAGAACTGGACACCCAGGAAACCAGACACCAAACTTGCTTCTACCTACAAACCTCCAAAACTTTTGCAATAAAATTCCCTTTTTAAACAACTTTGGCATTGGCAATATAAAAAATACACCATGACCCAATTATTCATCCATGCATGCATGCATGCATGCATGTGCCAAATTGCTGGATGGTAAATAATACTCTTTGCATTGCCTTGAGGCTCAACTAAAGCTCACCTAGGCGCATATAGTATAAACTAAGATATGCATGATGTATCTTCTCCTTCAGCTTGGTTTGGTTGTACTACTACTTGTCTGATGCAGCCAAAAGATAGTGTTTATCATATTCATCCTCCTAACTCAAATGCTTCCTGACTAAAATTAATCCAAACCAAATCAACTGCCAACGAAGCACGCGGATCAGATCCCAGCCTCGTGATCATCAAATCATGATATATTCCATGATGGGGAACAAGAGGATCGCCAGTACCATTAACCGGTGTAGACTAATGCATGTTGGGTATGTATAATACATATATACTACTACACAACCTAAAGAGATCTTCTTAGCTTGCCCTACCAACTAAAGACATGTTGCATTTTATGCAGACAGCCGCTGTGCCAACTTTGCACTGCATATCTCAACAGCTCTGTGTATCCAATAATCAACTCTATTTTTCTTTGCGAGTATCCGGTCCATATCTTTATCTTTAGGGTTGTACAAATCATGCAATATCTCTTAAAGAATCAAGAGGGCCAATGAGATAGACGCGCTCAGGAACGTACTGATCTTGTTGCTTTAATTTATACGAAGAAAATCCATTTTTTTGTTTGCATCCATACGAGTCATGCACGAGTCATGGAGAAGATATGCATGTATACCTACCGGGATACGATCTCATGCATGCGCACTCCAAATTGAAGTATTTCAAGGCAGCATATTATTGGAGATTTTTTTAGAAAATAAATAATGGATGGGATGTTGAGACTTTTATATATGCAATTAATTGCTTTGATAATATATGAAACTAATATAGTTGCACATGCAAGAAAAGACAATTTATGTGTATGACGATATATATATATATATATATATATATATATATATATATATATATATAGGAGAAATAAAAATAAATCCAAACAACCTGGTTCTCTCATCGTTTCATCACCATGATTTGGATGATTGAGCAACAAGTTGGTAGCTAGAGCTAGGGACCAAAACCTGCACCATGTGGATGAGAAATCCTCGTCACCATGCATGCATGCACCATATATAATTAAGATCATGCATGCATGTATGCACCTCATCACTCCACGAATTACTCACCATGAATTCCTCTCTTAGTTTGCGGTATTTTTCAAATTATAAAATGATCCAAGGAAAGGTTCAGCTTGCATTGCACGCATGAGCTAGCTTATCATTCACTTTTCATTGCATGTTGATGAGAACTGGCGCTGTAATGTTGGTGCAGCGCCGAGTTGAGCCTCCTGACAATCTCCTCCACTGTTGAGTTGAACCCATCTTCCACCTGAAATTAGTTAAAGTTGCACCATCTAATTAATTTACATCAGTCAAACATAGTCAACGACTTAAGTTAATTCACAAGTATACCACTATACCATTGTGTCACTCATCTAAATTTGATACTAAAGTATGTTGATATACATATGTACCTCTCAAACGAAGTTAGTTTTCATTGTCTGAATCAACTAGTTAGTATAATAGTCTTATATCAAAACCAAATGATATAGTTTTATATTGAACCCAAATGATGAGATGCGCTATAGTTTTGATTTTTGTCAGCAGGATGAGATGCTACGATTTTCTTGTTTTGGGAGCATGCTACATATATTAGCTGGCTGAATTCCAAGCAGAATCTTATGTGCCTGCTGAGATATGATGTATGTTTGCTGGAAAATCGGCATAGTACTTTATAGGGACAATGAGTAACCATTATTGAGGTATTGTGCTTTGTAACTAGAAAATATAATTGAAGGATGACCTTATCCCAAACCGTGCTGCAAAAATAATCCAAGTGTCAACTATGTGCGCCAATACATATTTTCCTTGCATTTGATTGATTTGATATGTATTAATGACCCAATTGCGTGAAGAGTGCAATATTTTATCAAAAGGAAAATAGAAGGAAAATATTCATCCAACTGGATCTCTTATATGATCTTATCCACTAGCACGTCTGAGTCCAACGCTAGAAGTAAAGGTCTGATCAATCACTTTTGGTACAACCTTTTGGTGAGTTGTCTTGAACCCACGCAAACATGTAAGTTTAGTTTTAATCCCAAATCGTAACATGGAGCCGGCAAATTAAATCCTGGGGTAGATCATCATTTATGTTGTACATTTATCTCTTTTCAATCCGGTTGGCCTTTTGACATCTCAATATCCCTCGGATGGGTTTTTTAATAACAGATTTTCCATGAGCCAGCCCAACACACACATGAAGTTTATAGAGATCTTCCGAAATTGATTTAGAACTGGCCTACATGAAATAACTATCCATATATGGACAGCCTTCTTGCAATACAGGTTTCATTATACTTGATACAGCTTGCATCCTTTTGGTGCCATGCTCTACATTCTCTCCTTTTTGTAGCAACAAATTTGTTGCGATAACTTTTTTAGCACAAAGTTTTGGTTGTGTACATGTATTGATGCAGCGGCCAATGTGCTCGTGGTATAACTACCGCTTAATTTTGGCAAGGCGGGATAAAGCTTGAATCTGCAAACCTCCACTATCTATCAAGCACAAATGCCTTAGGGCATCTAAAGAATGTTCACTGCAAGTTGCGAGGATCTAGCAAAATCATCAAGCTTGGAGATCCATGTAAACGAACTATATCAATGTAATGCAAAAGTACCTCTTTGGATGCACTTGCATATTATCCATAATTACTTGAAGACAGAACTAATTGATGCACAAGTGCACCATGAAGGAAAGAAATGTTAGGCATAAGCACTTTATTTATTATCTATCCTACAGGGCAAAAACAAAGACAGTTTTATTTACACAAAACTCTTTATATATAGCTTGATAATCAAATTAGTAGAATGGGATGAAATTATATATGAGTGGTGTACTTAATTGCATGGTGCATTCAGAAGGTGCAATTTCCACTCAAATTAACTACTGTACTACTTGTGAAGAAAGAAATTAGTGGACAGTTTTAGGAGAGTGGAGTACTAGCTAGCATATAATTTTCACTCAAATGAACTACTTGTGAAGAAAGAAATTAGTGGACAGTTTTAGGAGAGTGGAGTACTAGGTAGCATAGCTTGCCTTTGCGGTGATAGTGATGATGGCGGTGGCCGCCGGGAAGGGCATGACGCTGGTGTGCGTGATGGCGAGCCGGAGCTCCTCCACCTCCGCGAGCACCCTCACAACGAGGCCCCTCGTGTTCTGGCAGTGGATCCGCACCAGCACGCTCTTCTCGTCCGACACCCGCACCTCGATCTCCGGCAGCCCACCATCTGCACCGTCCGTGGAGGTCTCGCCGGAGCTGCTGGTTGTGAGGCCTAGGCATGGCTTCTTCTTGTTGACGAGGACGGCGGAGCGGATGGTGGTGGTGGTGCCGGCGGCGCTGTCGTCGTCCTCGAGCGTCTTCACCTTCTCCTGCAGCTCCCTCACGTACTTCACGGCGTCCCCCAGAATCGTCGCCTTGTCCATCTGCAAATTAATTGAAAAGGGATCAGCTCGCCACGATCTTACAATTAATTATTAATTAACACATGTGATCTTAATAAGGTTTTAATTAATATAGATTTCTTGTTAACTCTGACGATGGGGAAGCATGAAATGAGATCGAGGAAGATGGGGGAGAAGAAGAAGAAGAACCTTCTTGAGGTTTGGGATGACGGTGGAGAGCTCGATGAATCGCTGGTTGATCTTCTCCCTGCGGCGGCGCTCGGCGATGATGTGGTCCTGCACGGGCCCTCCGGCGGACGCCGACGACGCCGCTGCCGTGCCTCCTCCTCCTCCTGCTGCTCCATGTCCATGGGAGGCCGTAGCTGCTGCCGTTAGCCCCCCAGCGCGCCTCCCGGAGGCGGGCGTGCTTGGGCTTAGACCTCCTCTCCCGGCGGCGGCCGGACTAGCCAGCGAGGCGTCGGTCAGCTGCGTCGACGCGGCGCTGAAGTTCCAGCTCATGGGCCTGCTGGTCCTGGCGCGGGCCGTGTGCGGGGACCACCCGGCAACGGCGGCGGCGGTTGCGTCGTGGTCCATGGCGGCTGCGCCGGGGCTGTCGCAGGAGCTGGCGCTCCAGCTGCTCGCTCGGTGATGGTCGACCTGCACCGTCAGGTCCCGGACGCCGTCGCCGCCGGCCGCGGTCGACTGGCGCCGGAGCGCCTGCAGCGAGGGGAAGGCGGCTGCGGCACCAGCAGCAGCACTGCTGCCGCCGCCGTCGCCGGTGCTGTATGCAGGAGGAGCGACAGCCTGCTGGTGGTGGTGGTGGTGCTGCTGCTGATCCAGCGAGTTCATCGCCCACTGCATGAAGTCATCCATGCCTCAACCGATGGATTGATCCCTGCAAGAACAAATCATGAAGTATTAATGCATCAAACGCATGGCAGCTGAGCTTGATTTGGAGTGATGAACTGGAGCACAAAATACCTCCAGATCTCCCCCTCTCTCTCTCTCTCTCTCTCTCTCTCTCTCTCTCTCTAGAGTTCAGTCTCTCTCCCTCTAGACTGGACAGCAGAGAGAAAGCTAAGCGGAATTGAGGGAACAAATACCCAAAGAATAGTTTTTTGTGGTGCGTCCTAATCCTACTACTAGCTACTACTAGTATTATACTTGTGCATTTTACATTGCACCCCACGGGGAATATAGTATAGGTTACTCCATCCGTTGGTATAATGTATTTACTTTTTTTTTGAGAAAGGTATGATGTATTTACCTGCCCATGTATCTGCCACTAAGGTTTTCACCGCTGATTCATGCTTTAAGATTCGTGCCATGTATGTAACCAACTAGTGAATTTTTTTATCAAAAGAAGATTTTGTTTGTGATGAGCTCCACAAAACAAAAAATATGTGATGATCCATAGTTGTGAATAATGCTAACAATGCTTCTTGCTATAATTTAGGTCGCTATATGTGTCTTTAAACGGAGGTTATGTTTGTAAATAATAATTCTATAAAATGTAGTAAATTTTATATTGCAATTTCTACATGTTGCATGCTAGCTACTCCCTCCTATCTATATTAAGTGTCGCTAATTTAATAAATTGAATAAGTTTCTTCGGCTTGAGTTGGGTTAAAAGCGCGGAAGGTATTTGCACCATCACCGTCCTCAAATAGAGTGTTTTCTACGGTCGCTTCATGAATAGCGCATAGCAGAGCCGCACCTAATACTCCGGCAACTTATTATACTAAATCAAGGACACTTATTATGAATTAGAGAAAGTACTAGAATCTTTTGGTTTTTTTTTTACTTTTGAATTATTTTCGAACTAATAATATCATTGAGCCTGGGAGCCAGACATCTTCACTCGTATACATATACTGTTGTGTGTGGATGCACGTTCGGAGGGTCAACTTTTGAGCGTATATTCAATGGAACTAGCTGTGTGCGTGCTACATGTAGCCTGCTTTATATACTTATTTAACTAATAATTAATTATGGAGGCTCAGTGACCATTTCTAGGGTTCATACGGCACTACGCTCTAGTAAAAACAGTGAATATATAGTAAACTAACCATGTAATACGTGACAGCGAATCGATAGGATGGCTACTACTCCTTCTGTTCTAAATTATAAGATATTTTAGTTTTTTCTGAAACGTATGTATATATCTAGATGTCTTTATGTGTATATGTTTGGAGAAAAAATGAATAAACTTACACATTAAGAAATACATGTGTTTGAGAAAATCTTATATTTGGAAGGGACTGGGTAGTAATTTTGATGTGCCAAGTGTCACTCACTTATTGAATACTGAACTTCCATGTGATGCATATGAAGGTGAGAATGCCAGTTGCATGCATATGCATGACACATCAACGTCATCGTCCTGTCTTGCACACACGTGCATGGGGGCCCACACGTCAGAAATGAACGCGTACACATAAATCCTGGATCTGGTTGTGAAGCTGTTTTTGGACATGAAACTTTGTATGGAACACATTGGTACAAGTGTACATGGAAAGGGTGGCAGAGACAGGTCAGCGCACTGCCACTGCATGTGTACATGTGTAACATCCCATATGGGGGAATTTGAAAAAAAATAACCCAATTAAATAACAAATTCACGAAATAAACTCTGGCCACCGAAATTTCACGGATCTAATCCTGTTTGTAACGCCGTAGGCCATGGCGCCGCACCTTGAAGCGTAGCGCCAAGCATGGTGGCGCCGCACGTCTGCCAGCGTGGCGTCGACGTGGTCTCGCGGGTCCCAGTTTCGTAAGTGCGGCACCACACACTACGGCGCCGCACTTTAGGTCTTGTACCAGCCGCGCGGCCGCCCCAGCCCGACCCAGGCTCACTTTTTCCCCAACACACGAACAGAGAGGCGGCGGCGGCTGTGGTGAGACTTCTCCCTCAAATCCCTCCCTCCAAAAGGCCAAATTGGACCCTTCTCCCCGTGGATTTCGATCCCCCAAGTGCCTAGAGGTATTCTTCCCCTTTCTCTTTGTTTTCACCCATTAAATTCTTGGTTTGACCCATATCTATGAAACCCTAGATTGATATGCAAGATGTATGGTAGATTTTGGCATAGGGATGGATATTGTGTTAATGTCACCAATGAGTATGTATTGAGTTGGCATAGGTATTGTTGACCATGGTATTATTGTTGTGATTATTTTAAGAATGTCAAGAATTGTTCATGTTCATCATGTAGACAAGGATGCCTTTTTGAGAGGTAATATAGAACCAGCCCCGGATGAGCTTGACTTGGTGTTTGATCGTAGTCCCACCTACGCCGAGGTCTTGGAGCAAGTTGGGATTGAATTGAAATGGATGGACCCAAATGATGTTGTTGAGTTAGAGGGAAGGCATAATGTGGCTTTTGGAATGCACACCCGTTGGAAGACCATGCGTATCTTCTCCGAGCCCCGTTGGGTTGCATACAAGGAGGTGGTGGCGGAGTCGCTAGACAAAGCTCTTGAACTATTTGCCACCAAGAAGTTTGAGAATAACTTGCACTTGGATTTGAACCGTACTGCCTCCCCATTGGGTTCTAGGAGTCCACCAATAAACCAAGAGGTATTGATTGAACCTCCATTTACCCAAACATTGAGCCCGATTTCGAAGAACCAAGATGAAGTGTTGGAAGAGCAAAATGATGATTATTGGCACGATGAGAATGAGGTTAAGCTCCATGACAACAATGTTGGAGATTTGGATAAATATATTACGCAAGAGAACATGGACCGTGACATCCCTTATACTCGATGCTATGCATCGGACTCGGATGATGATGGTCCCGAAGAAGAACTTGACGAGGAGGGGTTCACGGCTAGAGAGGCCGAAATCCACGAGAACGTATTGGGGTGGGACCACATGGTATCTTTGTTCCGTGATGTTAGTCTCGCGGATGAAGCCACGGTTGATGGCGGTGAGGGCATAGTGCTTGGACCAAGGTCAAGCTCTTACCGTGATGGTAATCAAGAGAATAATGGATTTTCTCGTGGATCGAGGTTTAAGACCTTGTTGGAATTTAAGCAATGGATAAAGGACTTCTCGGTTAAGCATCATCGCCCTTACACGGTGGTGCACTCAGACGTGAAGAAGCGTTACACAGTTAAATGCGAGGAGGATGGATGTCCTTGGATTGTGCGTGCAAGACCATTTAAGGGAGGTCCAAGTTGGCACATATCTAGTTGTGTATCAACTCACATGTGCCGAGGCCCGACGGTGGATGGCAAGGATGTGAAGCACGAGCATCGACAACTCACCTCCGACTTTATTGCTTATAGGCTTTCCAATAACATCAAGTCATTTCCAATAATAACCATCAAAATGGTCCAAGAGCTTGTGAAAGCCCTCTTTCACTACGAGGTGAAATATGGGAAGGCATGGAAGGCGAAGCAAGCCGCATTCAAGATGTTGTATGGTGATTGGGAGGAATCTTATAACCGGATCCCTAGGTTGTTGTTAGCGATGGCCAATGCTAACCCGGGCATGATTCATATCATTGAACCTTTTGGGAACAAGACAAGGATAATGAACGGAAAAACCGTTTGAGTATTTGGACGTGCATTTTGGGGTTTCGAGCAATGTGTTCGGACTTTTAAACATTGCAGGCCTGTTATATCCGTTGATGGCACCTTCTTGACCAGACAATACAAGGGCACTATCTTGATTGCAATAGATAGCGATGCCAACAACCGGTTGGTTCCTTTGGCGTTTGCTTTGGTTGAGGTGGAAAACAATGACAATTGGGAGTGGTTTTTCCATATTTTGAGAACCAAGGTCTTACCCGCTCAAAGGGAATTATGTGTCATCTCGGATCGCCATCAAGGAATTCTCAATGCGGTGATGCTTGACATTCCCGGACATGTCCCATTGCACCATCGATGGTGCATGAGACATTTTGTTTCAAACTTCTATAGGGCATGCAAGAGCAAGGACTTGTCTGATGATCTACAAGATTGTTGTCTTGCTTTCATGGAGCGCCGTTTCTCAAACTTGTACAACAAATTGTTCCATAACAAAGAACTCAATGCGGGGGGCAAAGAGTTCCTCCTTAGGAACACTGAAGATATGGGAAAGTGGGCACGAGCTTACGATGAGGATGGCCAGAGGTACGGTCAAATGACAAGCAATATGGCAGAATGCTTCAACAAGTTGCTAAAAGGTGTTCGCGCATTGCCCGTCACGGCAATAGTCCAATACACATTCGACAAGATGAATGAGTATTTTCTAAAGTACTCAGCTGAAACGGATAGGCAGATTGCGGGAGACTACAAGGACAAGCATAAATACAAGTTCCCACCGAAGGTTGACGATTGGATGCAATTTCAGTCAAAGAAAGCAGACTCCCAAGTTATCACGAAATTTGATAATGATGAGCTAATTTACCAAGTTACGGAGCCAGGAGGAACCACGGCTGATGGTGTCCAACACAGAGGTCGAGCTTTCAAGGTCTCGCTCAAAACTTGTGAGTGCACTTGTGGTAGGCCATTGTTGCTTCATCTTGCTTGCTCGCACTTGCTAACGGCAGCTCGAAGGCGACATCTTGATTGGAATAATCCTCTTACGGTGAGAGAGTCCGAATTCTCAATCGAGACTACTAAGAAGACATGGGCTCCTAGATTTCACCCATACCTGGACCAATCTCAATGGCCGGAGTACCATGGAATTCAAGTATGGCCCGATCCAGAATGGAAGCTCGTTAAACGTGGAAGACACAAGACAAAGCGCTTTAGGAGTGACATGGATGGATGGGGAAGTGGTGGTGGCCGAGAAACGGGCAACAACCAATTCCAAGAGCCATGTGAGAGAGGGTGGTGTGGAACGTGCAATGCTGAAGGGCATAATGCAAGAAAGTGTACCTAAAGAAAGAGAGCAAAAGTAAATGAACCAAGCACAAGCCAACCAAGTGGTAGCCAACCGAGTGGTAGCCAACAAGCGCCAAACCCAAGGAGAAATAGGCAACAAGCGCCAAGTCAAAGGAGAAATAGGCAACAAGCGCCAAGCCAAAGGAGAAATAGCCAACAAGTCCCTAGCCAACTAAGTGGTAGCCAACATCTCCCTAGCCAACCGAGTGGTAGCCAACATGTTCCTAGGCAAGAAGCTCCTAGGCAACAAAGAGGTCGATCACTTGGGATTAGAAGAGGAAGAGGGCGTGGACCAAATCCGGCTAGTATGATAGGTTACTTGGCAGGACCAAATCCGCATGCTCATAGGTATGGCTAGTATGATAGGTTACTTGGCATTTTATATGTTTCTCCATTACATGCTACTATTGCTTACTTGCTAACTTTTTCTTATAGGTATGGCTACGCAACCCAACAAGGGGAAGAGGGTGTGGGGGGAGGCCAATGATGATGAGACTCGTATGTTTCTCCATTATATGCTTGCTTGTTATTAATATTGCTTATTTGTTGTTACTATTGCTTACTTGCTTATTTTATTATAGGTATGGCTATGCAACCCAATGATGATGAGACGCGTGAAGTGTGGGAGGAGGCTATTAGGAGGTTGAAGGAAAAGGAGAGAGCCGAACGTGAGAAGAAGGAGAGAGAGGCGGAAGAGGCGAAGAGGGAGCACAACTTGCGCATGAGTCTTGAGTGGGTCGCGATGCAAAGACGCGAGAAGAAGAAGCTTAAAGAGGCCGAAGAGGAACGGCTAAGGATATTCAAGGCCAAAATGATGAAGAACCTTGAATTGTATAGCATAAAGCAAGAGAGAGAAAATAAGCTTCGTTTTGAGTTGTTGGAAAATGAGGCTCGTCTCATAAGGGAAGAGAGAGTGCAAGAAGAAGAGAAGAAGAAGACATTGGAGAGTAGAGAATACTTTGAGTCGGTGGTTCAATTGGCCCGTGACCTAAGGGAAAAGGAGGAAGCAAAGGAAGAAGAGAGGAATAGGAAGACAAAGGGGAAAGGACCTTGTTCGACACAATAGGAGAAGGTCTATCATGGTTGTGAGAAGGAGGAACGAGGTTTCTATGTTTGAACTATGACTATGTATTAGATTGAGTATGTCTTGAACTATAACTATGTGTAAGATTGTGTATGTTGTGAACTATGACGTTGCATGAGATTTAGTATGTTGTGAACTATGATGTTGTGTGAGATTTAGTATGCGGATGTGTTGTCCTTATTTGCCGATAAATACCCCGTGAAAAGACATACTCAATGTATGTTTTTAGTGACACAGGAATGTGCGGCACCAAAGGCCATGGCGTTGCATGTGTGGCGCCAGCTGCTGTGGCACCGCACATCCAGAGAAAAGTAGACAGAAGTATGTCTCGAAACACACTCTCTCCCTTCTCTCCGCGTGGGTATGTCTCGAAAGCATCCTCGCATGCATCGACCGACTTTCTTACCTCCGCTCGCTGTCATAGAAAAGAGTAAACAAGTAAAGCATCCCGCGGGCCGACAAGAGTAAACAAGGAAAACAAATATTCGGGAAAAATTACCACGAAGTTGACCAATGGAGCATACTCGGCTTGTCGCCCTTCTCTGACTATCCTGTTGTATTCTTCAGTTGCAAGCTCATCAAATAGCAATGGCTCCTCCAAGATTTCTGGGCGGAATGCTCGTGGGTACATCTCCACCCGCATGTTCTCAAGAAACCAGTTGATGTAGTTGTTGAAAGCATCATGATTGAACGCACCTTCCTGTGTTCCTTTTGCTTTCTTAGCCTCAATTACACACCTTTTGAATTTGTCAACATAATTCCTATGAAGCTTGTCCCAATCCTTCTCCTTCCTCTGCTTCTTCCTGTCCAAGCTGCACAACAAGAAGTCATAAAGCGATATTTCTCGAAAGATATTACATCACAGGCGAAGGCGGTTCATATCTTACCCATGGAGCCCTATGTCCGTGTCCTTCCACTCGGGAGGGTTCACCTGAAATAACCCAAACTGGGTCATGACACGTTGTGGCTGGTGATGCTCAACCGCCCACATGCATACCATGGGGCAACGTATTAGCCACAGACGGGCTTCTTCCGTGCACTTCGGGTTAAGCACATAGTCGTCCGAGACACCAAAGTTCGCCCTTGGACCGTATGGCTCCAAGGTGACCTGCAACATACCACACTCATGTCAAGTTCAAATATTACACATTAATAACATAGAATTGACCGCACGCTGGGAAATTACCTGATCCATGGTTATCGTGTCAAACTCGTTGGTGTACCTCCTGTACGCCGCCAAAGGGTCGGTTGGGGGATCGGAGACCACATCCCACTTGTAAGCCCATGTGGAGAGCAGGAGGTTATTGCCGTCATCAACATAAGGGTTGTAGCTCAACAATCTCGGCCGTCCAACTGGGAAGCGTTCCCAGCTCCACACCGAAAGAAGGAGCAAACAACCACTGATGCATCCATCGGTTGCGCTCCTAAGACAGGCATCATCCAGCTGCAAATGAAGTGATACACCATTTAGTAAAATAATATTTTTTGAGGTCATGCAAACATAGACAACTTTGTAAACAAGCGATTACCTGACGGTACAACCAAGCCAACGCCGCCGAACCCTAGCTGAAATCTGATTCAAAAACTGTGAGCACCTTAAGCCAATGCCACTGAGCACGATCCCCACTGCTGTTAGGAAAGAGAGTCCTCGTGATGATGTACCACACATACACACGAGCGTACGTCATGACCGTGTCCTCGTCAGCATCCTCGGGACAGGTCTTGAAATTCTGTCTAATCCAACTGAAAGTAGCCCCGACAGCTACCCTTAGTGTTACTCCCTTCTCATTTACAACCTCGGGTGGATCCTTTCCTATAAGGCTAACCATCTGCTCCCGCCACCCGTCTGAATCTGTGCTTATGCATACAGGGTTTCCCTAGATTGGGAGTGCCAGGATCATGCTCATGTCCTGCAAAGTGATCGTAGTCTCACCGGTCCTAAGGTGAAAAGTGTGTGTCTCCGGCCTCCACCGGTCGACAAGCGCGGTGATTGCAGCGGGGTTGAACTTCGGTGTCGACCAAGTGACCATGTGGATAAAGGGGAGGAGTCCTAGTTGCTCGATGTACGGAGTGTACCGCTGATCGTAAGTCAGGTTCTTGGCCGATGAGACCTCGTGATATCTAAGTCGAAGAGGTACAAGCTCCTGCAAACATACAATGGCCTAGGTTAGATTTACATCTCAACAAACCGAAGCAATAGGAACTACCGTGTGGTTTTTTTTAGTACCTGTCTCTTTTCTGACAACTTGTAGGAACGGTGTTGAACATCGTAGTGAGGATTGAGAAGACTCATCCTACATATTTCAAATAGATACCATAAGAACAATTATTCTCACATTACATATATTCCACTTTAGCAAAACTATGTTTGCAACATTACAAATGTCCCACCATAATCTATCTACAAATGTCCCACCATAATCTATCTACAAATGTCCCACCATAATCAATTATGAGGATTGCTACAATGAACCACACATACTAACATATATATTGGATTTGTATGCTAAAATAACCAACCAAAGTTCTACCATTGGATACTAAGCTATTGCTATACAAATACTACTAAGACTAAAGATCAACCATACGTGGCAATGCTTCATATTAATTTCACTATCACATCCAACTTAGGGTTTCACCAAAAAATACAAATGAGGGCAAAAAGTAAGAAATTTGTGGATGAAATTGAGGGGACTTCATGAGAATACCCGGGAGAGGGGATTGAGAGCACAAATCTTGGAGAAAATCAGCAGATGTAGGGAGGGAATCAAGTATGGGTGATAGCCGCCGCCGCCATTGACCCTCTCTGTTCGTGTGTTGGGGAAAAAGTGAGCGTGGGTCGGGCTGGGGCGGCCGCGCGGCTGGTACAAGACCTAAAGTGTGGCGCCGTAGTGTGTGGCGCCGCACTTACGAAACTGGGACCCGCGAGACCACGTCGACGCCACGCTGGCAGACGTGCGGCGCCACCATGCTTGGCGCTACGCTTAAGGGTGCGGCGCCATGGCCTACGGCGTTGCAAAAAGGGTTAGATCCGTGAAATTTCGGTGGCCGGAGTTTATTTCATGAATTTATTATTTAATTGGGTTATTTTTGTTCAAATTCTCCACATATGGTTGTGGCTGGATTCAGATGTGTGCAGGTGAGATACTGTCGATCTTGGTCATCATGTAGTATATGACTTGTCATTTCATAATAATCGAACTTGGCAGAACTATGAAAGTACACCAAATTTTGATCCGATCAATCATCCTAATTAATGAAGGGTTTGGTCGCGGTTGGTTGAGCCTCACTTATGTAAAATCAAGTTTTACTATAAGGTGTGATCATTTATTTTGTGGAAACACCTACTACAATGTACAGACAGACCCACGATGTCAGCTAAAAATACACAACATTCAAGTTTGAGAAGAGATCAAGAAACCATTTTGTAATCCTTTTGCTCAACCCACAGTGTAGAATGTGTACCTTAAGGATTGCCACACATGGCTTATGGTGTGTTTTTCTTGCATATAGTGGATGCCATTAGAAAATCCTCTTACAAAGAAGATTAAAGATTAGAAAAAGAACGAGAAGTGTGGAGCTTGCCACTGAAGACACCGGAGAGATCGAGACAATCAGGGCTCCATAGGGCATGTCTAGGTCTAGAGGCCCGACTAGCCCCACTATCGTGCCATGTCCGTCGCTTCCCTCCACCTGCACATCCATGTCATGGACAACCCTAGTCATGTTCGTCAGAGATCCGCAGCCAAGCTACCACCGGGAAACCGCCAGGCTGTGATCAAAGGCTGGGGCAACACTGCACCGCCAGGACCTGCCTCCATCAATATTGGGCCCGGAGGGCCTAGACCTGAGCCTGCTTTCCCATGTCGCCAGGGCTCCCTGCTCCACCTCTTCCACCGCTAGCCGCCCGCTACTAAGCGCTGCCAGCACCGGTCCGCGACGTCGTGCGTGCTCGACCACCGCAGGGACCGAGACACGATGAATCCACGTCGCGTGGGGTTAGCCTCGAGACGACCCGTCGTCGACGACATTGCGCGAGCTTTGCCTAGGGGCACACGCCGGCGACAACGGGGGAGGGAGGTTGGAGGACGGGGGCACGGGAGAGGAGGGGGCGGCGCGCGGCCCGGACGCCCGTGGGAGCGGCCGAGTTGCGAGAGGTTTTTTCTGTTTGAAAGTCACATTTTTCTCAATTAATGTTTGAAAGTCAACAAGTTAAACGGCGATAATAAGAAGAGTAGGAAAGGTGTACTCGTATAGATGAAGGAGAAGCGTCAAATGCCTCTTTTTTACTTTTAATAAGTATGAATATGAAGTTAAATAACTTTATGTGGAAGCCTCTCTTGCACGTAATACTACGTGCTGCACTAAATTATTGCCATCAATTAAGCTTAACGTGGCTGGCTGTGGCTGGCCACCAGCTTTCCTTACACGGAAATCACGCACTTGCCGCGACAAGTTTAACGTGGAGCCTGGTGATTTCTGGTTGGTCCACCAGTCCACGACAAATGTCGTCACTGTATCTTGCAAACATCACGTGCGTGAGCTGTACGAATTGCGGCTGCAGACTGCAATTAAAAAAAAGAAAATTCAAAGATATGCATCCTACATCGGCCAGCGTGCAAGCCGTGCAAGTACAGAATTGACATTGTGTGAATCTAGAAGAAAATGACATTGTCTGTCAAGCTTATTTTGTGGGATGACATTCTATATATAAAGCTGACACACATGACACAACAGCCAGTACACACATGAGAAGCTTTCTTAATTTCAGAGTATTTTGCTAGTTTTGGGCATGCCAAGTCGCCAGCTATACATACACATTCAAACAAACAAACATAAAGGAGACATGCTGGCTACAGAGTTATGGGCCACACGGTTTGCAAAACACAAATGATGCTTCCCAGGAGATGCAGAGCATATGCGTGTGTAACATAATGACCATAATAAAGTTCAAAAAAAAGAAAACATAATGACCATAAGCGACACGGTCACGGGGCACCCCATTAAAAACCGGTAGATACATAGATACTCTATGCATGCAGGACCAGGATCCAACAATCTCCTCCCCTTTGATCCAACAATCTAGGGAGAAAAGGTCGGTGAGTTCCCGGCAGCACTACGGCACCGCGGTGGATATAGTGGAGAAATCCTGCAGCGCTTCGCTAAGCAGACTACATTCAAGTTTGAGAAGAGATCAAAAAACTATTTTGTAATCCTTTTGGTCAACCCACAGTGTACAAGGTGTACCCTAAGGATTGCCACACATGGCTTATGGTGTGTTTTTCTTGCATATAGTGGATGCCCATTATCCCCTCCATGTTATTTGAAAGGAAAATTATTAACAACATGTAATACAAATATGTTATCTCTAAAAGTCATATTTTCTCAGTTAATGGTTGAAAGTCAATAAAGCTAGTCTCTCAATTAACGTTTGAAAAGCCTCTAAAGAGAAACAGTGATAATAATAATTTAATTAGGAAAGATTTACTCATAGATGAAGCAAAAGTGTCATAAGCCCTTTTTACTTTTAATAACAAGCATGCACATCGGAAATCCAATTCGCCTAACGGGTGCAAATGGACCCATTGTTTTGAAAACATGCATATTTCGAAATGTTAAAAATATTAGGAAAATATATCTGCATATACATCCAGAAATTTTATGTCCGCGGACAAGTTTTTGGAAAAAAAAACATGTGTCTCGTATAAAAAAGAAGAATCCGGATGCTCCAACATTATCATTATTGGATTTTTTGGGCCATTTTACACAAATCACATAAAATGTTATTTTTCCCGGAAAATTGTGTGCGGACACAAAATGTATGTATGTGCATACGAAAATTTCTTTCAATGTGTTTTGACATATTGAAACTTACTTTTTATGTAATTTTTGTAGTAGACTCATTTGCAACTGCGAGCCGACACACCACCTCTGAATGCAGATGAAGTTTAATTACTTTCCGTGAACCCTCTCTTCTACCTTTTCCCCCTCTATGTTGCGTACTATGTCCAACCGGGATGTCACGTGCTCCTCCTTGAAACAGGCTTTCATCCCACTTTATAAATAAAGCCACAATAGCCAAACCAATACAACGTGATGAGTAGACTCTCTTACAAAGCAGATCAAAGATAAACAAAAGAACACATGAAAGATCTAAAACTATCGAAAACACCGAGTCGAGATTTAGGGGAATCGCGCTCCACGATAGCACAACCAAGAGGGTAACGTTCACAGCCTAACACCCCCCTCCCCCCACCCAAGATAGGCATCCAAAGCATGATTTGGGAGTTGCCAAAGCCGAAGCACCGCTAGCGCCAGGATCCCTCATCGTCCACTCCTTGTCATGCATAGGACCGAAGAGAGACCACCACCACCGCCACGTCGCTCTCCGTAGAGTCTTCCACACAATCCACCTTTCGGGGTCGCTGCCTCAGCCATCAAGATCTTGCCCAGGGCGCAGCTGTCTCCACAATGGCATGTCCATCAAATAGGTAAATATAGGTCCAAGTCAGCTAGCCAGAGCTCAGACAACAGGGGTGAACTAGCAGGACACATCTGTCGGTTAAAGCCATGGCACCCGAGGAATGGGACTGCTAGGAGGACACTAGATTTAGGCTTTCGGGAGAGGATCCAGTACCCTGACAACTCCATGGTCAGGGGATGGGCCTCCCAGTCATGCCGGATACCCCTAAAACTTGTGTAGGCTGCAAGGCCCGCTAACCTAAATTGGGCCCGGATGGGCCCAGATTGTTCCGAGGTAGGCACTGCTCCATCCCTGACATTGTCATCTGGCTATCAGCCGACCCTCCTCCCCCGACCTGGTGTAGGATGCCTCCCTGGGCCCTCCCCGCCTGCTGGTGACGATCTCTTGTAGAGGCACCGACTGTCTCCCATGCGAGGTAGATGCCAGCACCGTTGAGCCCCGCCACCTCCACCACGATGGCACTCCTTAGCCATGGCTAGCCGGCCCACCATGCAAGGGGGCACCGGACCCTTGCTACAGTTCTCCACCGCCGATCAGAGTCACCCTCCTTGCCAACGGGAACCAAGAAACTCCGGTGCCACCGATACCACACATGCTTTGCCCCGCGGCTTGTGGCGGTGAGGAGGAAGGGATAAGGGGACGGGGAGGCGGGGGGGGGGAGCTAGGGTTGGCTCCTGGTCGCCCAAGGGGGGAGGGGGGGACCTAGGAGCGGGGTTTTTCGGGGATGTTGCGTCCTACGTGCTGCACCAAATTCTTTTCCATCAGTTAAGAGATGTAGCTCATGAAGGTTGCTTTTCAGACTAACCCCAATGGGGGTATCATAGGTAGTATCATGCATGCCATATTGGCAAAATTCTGACGTGGCATGCTAATTAATGATGAAAGAGATTGTGTTGATATCATAGGTAGATATGGTATCATAGCACGTAGAACTAAAAAACTAATTCTAAATAATCTTGTACACAATTTTACGTTGAGATTCTACAAAATAATAAATATACTAAGACTGCTACTATATGATACTATGCATGGTGGAGATGGTATCATACTCCCCACTTCCCCACTGTGACTAGTCTCAAAGAAGAACGTTGCGCTAATCATGGATTAGCTAAGCTTAGGTCTAGGCGTGGCGGGCTGACCAGCTTTCCCTACAAGGAAATCACGCACTTGCCGGGACAAATTTAACGTGGAGCCTGGTGATTTCTGGTTGGTGCACGAGTCCACGTCAAATATCGTCACTATATATCTTGAAACAATCACGTGCGTGAGCTGTACGAATTGCGGCTGCAGTAAAAAAACATCATAGACATGCCAGCGTGCAGCAAGCTGATCTACAGAATTGACATTGTGCGAATCTATAGGAAAATGACATTGTGTGTAAATGAAGCTGACACACATCGACACATCAGCCAGTACATATATAGTTTGCTATTCCCTCGAGTTTATATTAATGATCTTAATTTTATTTAGATTTGTATATATCTAGTTAAATATTTAGACTAGATATATATGTATCTAGACAATATTTGAGACCATTAATACATACCGACGAGTAGTACTTAATTTTCGAGCATGCCAATGGTACCATGACAGGTCGCCATCTATATACGTACAAACAAACATAAAGGCTGCAGAGTTACGGGCCACACGGTCTGCAGAAAACAAATGATGCTTGGCTGGAGATGCAGAGCATGCGTGTGTAAGGACATCCACTGTATAGTAGTTTTATATTTGCTTTTTGACTTTTAGAACTAGTTCTCTATACCGTGGAAATGTTTTCAAATTGAGCAAAAGAAAGAACCGGAGTAAGAGAATGCTCCGATGCCGAAACCGGGTTCCAAATTGATTAGCCAAACTGTGTATGACATGTGTCGTCTTCTCTCATATCTTGGTCAAAAAAATAAGGCTTTTCCTGTAAGCGATGGGATCGCATGATGCAGAAATTTAGAATAACTACAATGTGAAGTTCTAGCCAAATTGCATGGTGAAGCTAAATTCAACTTTTTAACAAATTTTGCTATAGCAATATTATGGCTGCCCTAACATAATGAACATATATAAGCGACAGGGTCATGTGGCACCCCATTAAAAACCGGTGGATATATAGATACCTTATGCATGTATGACCGGGAGCAGAGCAATGCTATGGTATGCAATGCAACGCAACTCGATCTACAAATTTACTGTACTTCCTCTGTCCAGAAATAATTGACATAAGTTTATCTAGATTCGAATGTATCTATATATACTAAAATGTGTCTAGATATATTCAAATGTAGATAAACTCAAGTCAGTTATTTCTGGACGGAAGGAGTACATGAGTCAACTAAGAAGTAAACAATTCTTAATTACCAGACGACTAGAAAATAACTTAAAACCTTGAATACATGTTTGGTTTAGCATTTTTTTTTCTTGATTACAAACGGGAATTTTACTTCCAAACTATTTTACATGATCTTATCAATTAGGTTGGTTGGACTTTGGAGAGTGTTTTACAACTGCACACAATGGAAATTTATTAGAAATATGTGGTCTTTGTCATCTAGGAACATAACGTACAAATAGTCCTTGACTTCCATAAAATCTAGAGTAGCGTTGTATAAGTGAATACCATCAATTTGATTCAAGTTCCCGTGGGTACATACACCCAAAAAAATTGATATATGCAACGGAAAAATCTTACAATTTTCATAGAAATAAGTTCTCGTAGATATATATTTGTTTGGATTTATACCTGCAAAGAAAGTAAATTGGTCTTGTTATGGTAGGAAAAAAACTGCGGAATAAAATGATGATAAATTAAGATCTTTATATTTAAGAAAAAAGGTCGACGATCACAAGTGTAGAGATGTGGATAAAATGTAGTGGATATTCACTGCATTGTAATAATATGTACTACAACTAATGGTTTATGAGACGGTGTTCCCTTAAGCAGTTAAGCATTGTACTTTATCAATCTGAGTGGCGTAATACATTATACCAGCACCATCTCTTAAAAATAATGCATGCATGCATATAAAAGGTATAATGAATAAAAGGTACTCCAAGGGAAAATAAAAAATGCATAAAAAATGTATGACGAGTAATTGATATAAGGTGTAACTAAAAGAAGGCATATTATAAAGTAACATAGATAATTGTCTTTTTTGTTATTCAAAAAGTCAATCTCTTAGCAAAGAAAAATAAAACCTCATTTTCATTTTTAATACTTTCCATTTCTCTCTCTTGTACATCACTAATTATCTTATGTGGCACATTCTGAAGGGCACAAACCTATGCCTATGTGTCCTAAGTTGCCTCTCAAGAAAATTAATTTAATTTTGGCAGGTGGATCCTTCGCGGAAAAAGGCCTCCAACAAAAGTGTCCAATTTCAAGCTGTGGGATGGTGACCAAAAAGATGAACGAAGGAGACCCACAGATACACAATCTTCAGCATATCATGGGAAATCTCTTAAAGTATTGTAAGCTGGATGAAGCCAGGTTAATTAACTAGTACTTATCAATCCATCATACACCAAAATAACATAATCAATCCAAATCAACAACTCAACCAGCAACAGGAGCATACAACAGAGATTGATATATTATTGCTTGCGTAGATCTCTCGAGCCAACATCAACCATTTCCGCGACAAATCTTAATTAACAATGCTTGTTGATGCTATTAGATAAGCACTACTAATTAATTATGTATTGCTTGACTGAGGTGCTATTATCAGGTAGCAAGAGTAAAGTACTAGATGTCACTCACCATGCACCCCATGTATTGGAAACTTGTTTTAAGAAACCGTGCGTATGAGACCTGAACCCGGTCTACCGGGAAATGAAAATTGCAAAATGTTGTGCAGGACACGATCAACGGGCCACCAAACGGTGCCGAACAGTAAAATGAAATGCACGCGAACACTCATAACTATCACACACAACATTTATTGAAGAACGGGGCCAAATAGTTTCAAAATTGAAGAAATTACCACATATGTCTCTCAATCGACAGGAATGTGACACCAGCCTTGGCTATAGTCATCGCCGACACCGAAGTCCGCTAGATTAGAAATCTGTGTCAACAATAGGTGTATCTCTAGCAATGCAACACGAATCTTACACACACCAATTTTAAAGCTTTCTCTAGAGTTTTGCACCTTGGACATTTCTATAGCTCTATTTCTTTATGAATTATATATATGAGACATAGTGAAACTGTAGTTGTACACCAAATAGGTGCATGAAACTGTATGAGAGATGGATCGAGTAAAACTGTACTTGTAACAAATAGGAGCAGGCATGTATGTGTGGGTTGTGTATCCCCATAGCGAAGCGCCCTAGGGCACCGCTAGATCGAGCTTCAGCGAGACATACTATTAATACTGACATATTGTTTATCTTGATATTGTTTTGTTTAGGTTGCCCACCACATATGCCATGTGGTGACATACTGTATTCTCGATCCATTCAATGATAACGGGGCGATTGAGTAATTATTACTCCCTCCGATTCTAAATAAGTATCGCAGTTTTGAACTAAAGGGGCACTTTTTGTAGAACTTACGGTCTAACTTCTCTGATTTTAGCTATGATCGTTAAATCTATTTATTTTTGGTAGCTAGGCCGGTTAAAAGTAATGTACATTTGGTTTGTGCTAAAGAATATCTCCTTAACATCACATTTTTGTAAGCAAATTATGAAGGTACAAGTATGAAGACTAACTATGAAAGGTACTATCTCCGTTCCAAAATGTAAGCATTTCTAGCCATTGAAAGGAAGATTTTGTAGAGAAACAAGGATCGCGATCCCCATGTTCTGTTGGGTTGATGAAACGCAAAAGCGAGCTTCCATCAATTTTTAGGGTAGAACATTGCAAAAGATGACATCGTATTAACAAATCTTTTGATCGTAGCCGGCTATATTTTGCCGCGCTCTTCCACCATCTACTTGTGTCGGGAGAGCACAAGAAGGGATCGCCGAAGACGGTTAGCAGGTCCTGCCGTGGCAGAGTCTGACCAAGGAGGAACTTTTTTTTTTGGAGAATAACAAAGATCTGTTGTAAAGGTTCGTTAGAGGGTGCCGAGAGAACATATAGCAACCTAAACGTAATAAAAATTAAATCAAGGTCCCTTGACCACCTAACGTCAGAGTGAGTCGCCAATGCGCCCTTGTGGCTGTTGTCCTACTGGATGCATCCTGGCTTTGTTAATGACTGTCACGAAGTCTTCTATCACTTGTCTGTAAAGACCAGCGTCCTAGAGGAAAACTTGTCGACATTGAACTCTTGAATCGATTCGAATACGCTAACGCCAAAACCTACAATAACCGTAACATACCAAGATCTACTACTCGGAGGAAGCAGCGGCCCGACAATTCTCCAGGCTTCTGGACGCCACGGAGGAGATCATCGTGATGTGGACCAAAAAGAGCAATAAGTTCATGTTTCAGGGTAAAGCTACCAATCTCTGTGCATGATTGGTGCATGTCGATGTCGAAATTGCACTCGCTAGGTGCCCCTGGAATATTCGTTAAACAAGCAACCACGTGACGAGAGCATGCATGAAACGAATTAAACGTGCGTGAGCTGTACGAGTTGCGGCGCTAGTTTTTTTAAAAAAAGTGTAGGAAGACTTGATGCTGGTGCTGAAACGTTCAGACATGATCTGATCGCTGAAAGAGTGGTGTGAAGAGTTGACTACTTGACACGCGTATGTACGTGCCGAAACGTTCAGACACGACGACGTAGACCAGCGGGACGACGGTACTGCAGGTTGAGGTTGATTTCAGTGTCTGTCCTCCCACCACTCGCGAGGCCGGGCCGCGCCTCAGCTACGCATGCATTGTGCACGGAATTTTGTGCTTTTTTTAGGCCAAAATTTTACTCTTAGGCACGGTATATGCTCAAGTATATACGTGCATCACAAATGAAAACGATGGTCCGGACCTCCTAATTAATAGGTCACGCATTTGGACCTATATATATCAGACTAAACTAATACGCTAGGGCTATACCTACTAGTACTATATACATGCATGCACATCAGCGTACCCGACACGCTCACGTGGCACCAAAAGATAGCATGTACTTAAAGCAAGGTTCCGCTATAAGAATTAAAATAGTATATTTATTTATAGTTGGTTAAAATAGAAAAGGAGAGAGAAAAGGAGTTGGCTCTTAGAGCAATTTCAATAGTATAGGTGGCTGCTGGTTATACGATCATCTATACTTAACTTATAGTCAATTAAGACAATAGTTACCTTTAAAGATCTACTACTTTATGTGTAAATGGTCCGCATCACGTACTCACAAAGTGTCTAGGCGCACGAGCAAGAGTTGGCTATTGCATGAGAGTCCACTTCTCTTTTCTCTCTTCTTCTTTCTCATCCAACTAAGCAAAATAATACTAGTTTATTTTTTATAGCCTGCTGACTAGGACTTATTGTACTTGCTCTTAGTTAACAGCCAACTGCAATTGCTCATCGGCACTATGTGAGAGTGTAAAGTGGGCCATACATTAATAAAATATTATATTTTTTTATCTCTACCTATTGTACATATTGGCTATTGAATTGACTCTAGATGACACGGACGTGGCTTATAGCCAACAGTTGGTTGTACTATTGCCATTGCTCTTAGAGCAAATTCAATAGTAAAATCAGTTGTTGGCTATGCCGTCTCCACGTCACCTATAGTCAATATATATAATAGTTAGGCTAATCATTGTGGGAGTAATTTGAGTAGCAATTAGGCAAAAAAGATGATGTGGCAAGTAATTAATGAAGAGAGATGTATTGAGTAACATATTATGTTAGAGAAAATGACGCAGAACTACCACATTTGCACCACTCTTGTCAAAAAACT
This sequence comes from Avena eriantha, assembly GCA_910589775.1. Lineage (NCBI taxonomy): Eukaryota > Viridiplantae > Streptophyta > Magnoliopsida > Poales > Poaceae > Avena > Avena eriantha. The sequence goes on along the minus strand of OU342743.1, from coordinate 98,879,091 downwards.
ACCACCTTAGGGTTTTTTACACATAAAAACCACTTTTGTGGTAGGGGTGTGACGGATAGCACTAACTCGCTGTGTTTAGCCGTTTAACAGCCTTCCTGGCAGGTGGGCCCTGCTGTCAGTGCCAACGTGGCACGGACTTGACGGAGGGAGACAACGGAGGTGGACCGGAGAGCATCGACGTGTAGATGGTGAGAGTGTCGAGGTTCTTGAGGTCGACGAGGCTCGCAGGGAGTAGGCTATAGATGCTAGTCTCGGCGAGGCCGAGCATGGTGAGGTTGGAGCATCTACCAATATCCCACGGGAGCACGCCCTGGAGGTTCTTGTTGCTGCCGCCACGGAGCACCTCGAGGCTGGCCATCCGGCCGACGGAGGATCTTGTTGCCGCCACAGAGCACCTCGTAGAAGATGAGCTCGCGCAGCGCGGTGAGGTTGCCGATGGCGTCCGGGATGGCGCCCTCGAGCTGCTTGAGGCTACCCAGGTGGCCGAGCTGCGGCGGGATGGGGCCCGAGAGGTTGGTGCCGGTGAGCAGCAACCGGCTCCAGTGTGGCACCCACGGTGGCGGATAGGTTATCCGGCACACCGCCGAGTAGGTCGACGAACTGCAGGCTCAGCTCCATGACACGTCCGTGGTGTCCCAGTCCCCAGTGTCGCCGCCACCCAGTGTGCGCTTCCACGCCAACAACGCCGCGCCCTGCATGTCCACGGTGAGCGCGCCACCCATGCACACCATGACGACCATGCGGCACAGCAGCAGGGGCGGCGTCACGTCCCACCTGCTCGTCATATCCGGAGGCATCTCCAAGTCGAGCTATGTTAGCAATAATCTTGCCCTAGTGAGTTTAAGTTTAATTAGATTTCTAATTAGGTAGTTTTGCATGTACGTGTGAGCTTCGGCTAGGATTGTTGGCCGTATAGCACTAGGACTAGAAGAGTTTGTACGTGGAGTCAGGTAATTGTCCAAGAAAGTGTGGCGTGAGTTCATGTCAGTTTAGGTCTAGGTTTAAGTCGGTTTTGTGTTGCCTGGCCGTGTATATATACATACCAGGATCACTTCTTGTAATACCCGTGGTGAAATATTGAGAAAACAAAGAAAAAGAACGGGCACGACACGTGCCCTTGGCCATAAGATTTTTTCGAGCGTGCTTGTTTGTCTAGTTTGATGTAGTCGATTCGTGGGAATTCCAACAATTGGTATCACAGCGAGGTCGAAGATTTGAAGCCAAGCTTGCCCTGGGGAGGCGATGCTACTAGCGCCTCGGGGCGGGCGACCAGGTGGAGCGGGTGATCGTTGTTCGGAGGAGCGACAAGGAGGAAGATAGCGGGCAAAGCATCGTCAGCAAGGTGGTGGATGGAGATGATCGTTGATGAGTGCGGTGGTACCGGGGTGCGGTGCTGGAGAATCCTGTCAAGATCGTCGTCCGGGAGAGTATGAGTCAAGGAGTCATGGTCGTGTGGGTTAGCACGTTTGGTCGGTGTTGTGCCCGTGAGTCGTCAGTGTGTCCAAGTGCTCGTCTGTTTGAGGATCCGTTGCAGCTGAAGCGAATGAAGGTTGAGGGACTGTCCATTGTATGGACGAAGACGCAATTTGCGTGCCTCAATCAGGTCGTCTATGTGTCTCGACGAGAGGATCAAGTTCAACTATGAAGGGGGCGGTAAACCAGTGAAGGGGAGCCTCTTCAATGAGGACCTGCCTCTACATGAGGCCGGAGTGGATGGTGGAGTTCACGAGGTGGTCGGCATGTATTGCGCTAGGGTGGACGACGTGTTCCACGATTTGCTAGCGTGGCTGGGTAGTCCGGATCATACTTGAGTTGTTCCGTAAATTCGCCAAGTTGAAATTGGGGAGAGCCAATCAGACTTGTCGTGGTGCGAGACCTAGACAAGACGCAGATCTACAACGAATCAAAATCAGAGGAGCATGGAAGACAAAGTGTCAAGATTAGGAAGAGATTGTTAGCAATAATCTTGCCCTAGTGAGTTTAAGTTTAATTAGATTTCTAATTAGGTAGTTTTGCATGTACGTGTGAGCTTCTAGTGTTATACGAGTCCGGCTAGGATTGTTGGCCGTATAGCACTAGGACTAGAAGAGTTTGTACGTGGAGTCAGGTAATTGTCCAAGAAAGTGTGGCGTGAGTTCATGTCAGTTTAGGTCTAGGTTTAAGTCGGTTTTGTGTTGCCTGGCCGTGTATATATACATACCAGGATCACTTCTTGTAATACCCGTGGTGAAATATTGAGAAAACAAAGAAAAAGAACGGGCACGACACGTGCCCTTGGCCATAAGATTTTTTCGAGCGTGCTTGTTTGTCTGGTTTGATGTAGTCGATTGGTGGGAATTCCAACAAGCTACACTCGACACTGCACTCTCATGCTTGGTATCCGACCGGCCAGTATCCCAGAACAGAGCAAGGCAGGACAACGACGAGCTGCAACTCGTAGCGACCGGCAAGCCTGGAACAACGAACTACACGAGCTACGATCGGGCGGGCGGTGAGCGGCGCAAGCTGCGGGCGCGGGGCAGCAGCCGGTGAGCTACAAGTGGCGACCAGCGAGCTGCGACCACGGGGCGGCGGCCGGTGAGCAGCGGCACGGGCGGCAGCCACCAGCTGCTCGCGTATATCCTCTAGCCACGATTGGTCAACGCATTAAAGATAAATAGGTTTAAAGTAATAAAAGAACAGAAACTATAAAGTACAATCTGGCTCATGGGAGAGACTCCGATGAAAAACATGTTCTGACCTGCTCCCGCTCCTTCCTACTGTTCTGACCCGAGGTCCTGTTCATGGTGGAGCCACCTTGATTCCCTCCCATGGCGGGCCTCGGCGCTCGGGTTCTAGCCTTAATCTTGAAGTGGCCTTCTCACCACCCAGAAACCCAACTCCCTATCGTGTGTCGTAGTACTCTCCGCTGCTTGCGAGATACCTCAATTTCAGATCTGATGTTCATCAGCGGCTGACCCTGGTGATTCTCGGAGATGAGGAAAAGGGGGATTCAGGAGGAGAGTCGCAACAGGGATTGGGGGATCATGGGAGTGAACTTCGGTGGCGAGGGTCCTCAAAAATCCACGCAACCTCACGTCTCTTACACAACAACATGGGGTCTCTGCAAGCCTCATTCGTGGCGGAATCGAAGGCGACCTCGAGCGTCCACCTCCGCATTGGCTCCTTTGAGCCTATCCTCGTTGATGATGGCTCGGATTCAATTCGACCTGAAGCAAGTTCAGCCACATCGGAGGAAGCCGAAGCAGAGAAGCATGTCGGTGAGCAAGCTCCTCCAATCCCCCAATCTGAGCTCCGAGCTACCAGTAGGGATGCTGCGTAGAGTGAGGAACCAAAAATGGAGGAGGCCAAGGACGGCGAGCTCCCCTCTCTCCCGTATCGAGCAGGATGTTCGTCAAGGATTGTGGTTCTGTCTCAACCGCACCAGAGTTTTCGAGGAAGGTTTGGAATGCTGCTCTGGCTCTTTTCGACCTCAACCTGCAGGTGATGTTGTTCGATGCAATACTAGAAGCTCTAAAGGAGAATCTGAAGAAATAGCAGGGTGGACAGTTCGAAGGAAGAGGAGACAGTTTGGGGCACGCTTCAAGCTGTGTCGGAAGCTAGTTGCCAATGGGGTAGAGGTGGTTGTTGGTGTTGGAGAGGGAGGAAAAATTGAGGATGTTTTTTTCTCGCAGCTCTAGAGGATGCCTGGAGATCCCCACACCCACCTGCTACCATCTCCACCGCAAATCTTCCCTCTTCCTCCTGCACATGGTATAAAGCCTCCCTCGCCACAGCCTAGGGTTCACATTCCTCTTATCCTGGTGGCGGCGGAGAGAGAACAAACTCAAGGTATCAAGTGTCTAGGCTCAGACTTCTCCTTGATGTCTGAGTGTTGCTTGAGAGATAAGGAGATGGGTGATCGTGGAAGAGGAGGAAGGGGAAGAGGAAGGGGTAATTCTGGTGGACAAGACCAATGGCAGAATGATCAGGTGCAACAACCCCAGTAGATGCAATCGCAGTAGCAAGGGAGTCCTTTTGAGTTTGGTCAGTTATCTCCCCACTTTTTTGCTGCACGGCCTCCCTATGGCTTCATCCCAGGAGGTATGCACCCACCTTGGAGTTTTAATGCTCCTTTCCCTCCTTTCCCACCCCACCAGCAATTTGGAGGTGGTTCCAATCAGTGGTTGGCACCTAATCCAAACAATCAGCAACATCAACACAGTCAGGAGATAGATCAGGGGGAGAAACAGAAGGTTGTGCAGAAACTCAAGAAGAAACAAGCAAACACATCTAGAGAGGTGCAGATGGTTTCAGGTTTAGGGGCTCAGATGAACTATGCTGATGCAATTTGTCTGTGCTATGGAGAACCTGGTCACTTGCATGCTACCTGTTGAAAGAACATTTCATGTTTTCCTATGTTTTGCGTGTTAGATAACAATACTATGGAGACTTTTCATATGTGCTAAGTGTGCAGGAAGTTTTGAGGGGGCCGGATAATCCGCCCCACCAAGGGCCGGATAATCCGGCCTACCTCATCTCTCAAGGAAGCCAAGGCGCGTCGCTCGGTACCCGGTCGGATTTTCTCTCGGAAAATCCGAACTGGGGGCGGTTTTTCCTCCCCAGCCGGATAATCCGGGTGTCGCATGGGCCGGATAATCCGGCCCCTAGTTTTCGAGCAAAAGGAGCCAAGGCGCGTCGCTCGGTATCCGGTCGGATTTTCTACCGGAAAATCCGAACTGGGGCAGTTTTTCTTCCCCAGGCCGGATAATCCGGCCTTCGCATAGGGCCGGATAATCCGGTCCCCAGAAGTTGATCAAGGGCAAGCTCGGCGTGTCGCTCTGTCAGGGGGCGGATTATCTGTCGGATATTCCGAGTCTGGGACGGTGTTTCCCCAGACAGGATAATCCGGCCCTCACTTGGGCCGGATAATCCGGCCCCCAAAGGCTGCAACGGTTGGTTTCTGAAGGGGGGTATAAATATCCCTTCTTCCCCAACGTTTAGTCTCCTTGATTCATTCGAATTTGACCAGACCTTGTGCAAGAGCTCTAAATCTCGATCTCCCACTTCAACCACCCAAAGGTCTTGATCTTTGGTGGAATTGAAGGAGGAGAAGTTCATCATCATCAAGAATCAAGCGCTTCAACTCCTCTCCATTCAATTGGAGAAATCCTTGATCTAGTATTCTTGTCAATACCTAAATCTTGTTTATTGTATTTGATAAGTTTGTTTTTGTGGCAGCTTGTTGTCATTTCGGGAGCCTCCAAGTTGTTGTGGAGTTGTTGCCCCGCTAGTTGTGTAAAGGCGCCGGTGCCCGCCTCGAATGGTACCTATAGTGGAAGGTGGATCAGGCCTGTTGTGGCGAGATCCATCGGAGAACAGGGTGAGGCCTTTTGTGGCGTGGTGGTCTTAGTACCGCCCACCCCTCCAACGCAGACGTACTTCCCTTAACAAGGAAGGAACTACGGTAAAACAAATCCTATGTCTCTACGTGCTTCACTTTGGTTTACTCGTTCCTCTTCCACTCGCTCTTTACTCGCTAGTAGATAGGTTTGCATATAGGGAAATTCCACCCAATAGTCTATCTAGAGAATTTACCCTTTGTGCTAAGTCTAAAACTGAAAAAGAATTAAAAATTGGTGTAGCACCTATTCACCCCCCCTCTAGGTGCCCATACGATCCATTTCAATTGGTATCAGAGCCCCGGCTCTTAATTCGGGCTTAACCGCCTAAGAGTAGTATGGGTACCAAGGATGATGGAAATGAGGCTGTGGATAAGGTCACAATGGATGATCTCAAGTCGTTGGAAACAACTTTGTTGAAATCCTTTGAGGCCAAGATGGAGGAGATGAATCAAATGATTGCTCGCCTTACATCATCCATAGCTCCATCTCCATCCTCCTCTGAGGCTCCCACACCATCATCTAAGGAAAAGGGTAACACCGGATCCAAGGATGATGATGTGGAAGGTGAAAAACTAAATGGCTCCACCTCCAAAAAGGGAAATGGTAAGGAGGAATATAGTGAGGTTCGCCACGTATATTCCCCCGACACACTGTGGCATCCCGCAAAAACCACTACTAGAAAATCGCGGTGTTTTCGTGCATTGCATCATCATGACCGCATGCTCATGTCATCATGCCATATTGCATTTGAGCATCGTCATCATCATGCATGGTTTGCCAAAAGCTATTTTTGAAAAGCCTGGTTTTGTTTTCTAGATGCCCCGTCTTAATTTCAAATTAAAACCCGGGCTTGTCCGGATTATTTCGTTTCGTCTACAAACGGCTTCTAAAAGCCTTGTTTGAAATAAATAATTTATTTTAATTATTTTTAGGAGGCAGCCCGCCAGGCCCGAAAGCCCGGCCGGCCACCTCCAAACCCTAAAACTAAACCTACCTAAACCCTAACCCCAAACCATCTCCCCACCCTGCCGTCTCTCTCTCTCTCTCTCCCCGCCTGGCCCCACCTCTTCCTTTTCCCGCCCACTCCCACTAGCCACCAACCACGCGCGTGACGCCCACCAACCAGTGCCCCGCGCCACGTCGCATGGGCCAACCCCTCGTCGCCACCTGTCACCACCCTGGCCACATCGCACTCCCCACCCCGCCAACCGCCACCACCCCGACAGCCTCGATCCCCGCCCCGGGCCCCACCTTGCTGGAGAGGCCCGTCCCCGACGCCCACCTACCCCGCTCCTGCGGCTCTCTCTCCCTCTCATCTTTTCCCTCCGCCGCCGTTGCTACCACCTCCTCCACCTCCCGGTGGGCTCCCGCTCGACCTCACCGTCCCGCTCCTCGAGCCCTTCGTCGCCTCCCCGAGCTCGCCCGACCCCGCCGGAGGCCGCCCGTTCTCGGCGACGCCGACCACGCCCCCTCGCGAGCAGCGTCGTCCGTGCCCCTCAACTTCCCCGGCGCCTCTCCCACTGCTCGCCTTCGAGTTCCCTTCCCGTCGCCTTTTTCCCCGTCGCGGCCGGCCCCTTCCGCGTCAAGCTCGCCGGCCACGTCTCTGGCCGCCACTGCCTGCAGCGCCGCGTCGACTCCCGCGACCCCTCTCCCCGAGCTCGGCGTGCGGCCCTCGCCTCCCGGAACTCCTCTCCCGAGCACGTGTCCAAGCCCGCCCTGACCCCAGCCGTCGTCGGGCCCCTGCCTCCACCTCGCCCTACAACACCAGTCACCGTGACCCCTTCTCCCTCAGCTGCGCTGCTTGTCCTCGCCGCCGGGGCCCGAGCTCTGCCGCCTATCCCTGCAGGCCGCCCAAGGGTCGCTGCCAAGCGCCTGTCCCGCTGTCGATTGCGAGGCCCAGCCCCATCTGAGGACGTCGCCTTGTTCCGCTTTGAGCCCGTCAGGGCCTCCTTCTTTTTTCAGCTGTGTACCTGAGAACAACCGCACCGTGCGGCTTGGCTATTTTCGCCACAGTATGGCAATGTTGGCTCCCTTCGATGATGTGCAATTCTCCTGTTTTTCTTATAATGATGCCTTCACGGTGTTGTTGTCCGACTCTAATTCTTGTATGCCTGTAGGTTTGTGCTGTTCGATGCCCCGAGCTTCGGTTTGTGTTACGCGAACTGGAGGGTACCCGGTACGCTGAGAGGATGTGAGATTATAGCAAGACCTCCTGTCGGACAAGATCGACCGAGACGTTAAAGTTGTACGAGCACCACGTCAAGAACTCCTTCATGGATCTGTTGAACCGAAGCTCTCATACCAGACCCGGTCATGCCGTTGCCTCAAGATCTCCCTCTTGGACAACAAGACCGTTCCTGGAGCCGGAGCTAGAACCCTGGCGCGTACTCCTTCCTCTTTAGAGACCGAAGACCCCGAACCCCTAAGGCCGAACCCCGGACCCCCGGAACCCAAGATCTTCGGAACCCAGATGTGTGCCCCTAAGCCCCTATTTTTATAATATGACATTATCAACTGTCGCATATTAAATTGTTCATGCATGCATATATGTCTGTGGTTTGGGGGCATTATGCCGATTCACCTCATAATTAAATATGGAGTGTTTATGCGGAATACCTTTTGTCTTATTTTGGACTCCATTTAAATTTGCGTAGCGAATCGATGACATGTTTTGCCTTGTTAATACAATTTTTAATTTGCGGGGTAGATAAACAACATGAACCACTTAATTAATCGTCGGGACCCTGGTTCCACTTAATATTGCCTAATTGCACCGCATCTATGCCATGCCATGCATCATATCATAATCATGCCGGATCTTCTGCCGTAGTATTAAATATTGCATCCGGTGTTTCTTCTAGTGTTTCCTTCTTCACGAATTAGGCCGATGAGTTGTTGTGAGATTCGAAAAGTTCTCCAGATATGAACCTTCGTCAGTGTTTTCCAGGCGAGCATCTCTCCCCCTTCTACCTATTTTGCATTTATAGTCTTTATTTCCTCCTATTGTTCTATGCTATCCGTGTCGCGATGCTTTAGTTTTCTGTACACCAGTTATATCCCGTGCAGCCTCTATATTGCTGTGGACACCTCCTATTATCTGTTTTTGGTAGATAGCTGGCCTTGCGAGTCGTAGTTGCTTGCTCAGGTGCGATCTCGTGTTGTCAAGTACCACAGTTGTTGGAATGCTGGCAGATGTTTATGGTGGAGATGCTTAATGGTGGAGATGATCATGACTTTAAATAGAACTATTAAAATGCTAGATATAACTAATGCAGAGGCATCAGTGGGCAATAGATGTTATTTGGTTCTTCCACGCTCACTTGTGTCCCGTAGGACCCCGAGTACTTGATACCTGTTCCTTGACTATTCGCACCATCCACATCCGGGAGGCCTTATGGACCCACCTGAGCAAGTGCTTGATTCATTTCTATTTCTTGGGGCCACAACTAGTTTGGGGTTTTATTACTATCCTGTACCTATGCCATGTTACTGCTTTATTTAAGATTGTGCGTGGAGCACCTGTACTGTTTTGGATCGCGCCATGTTTTCGCGGTATGGACAAGCCCAGTCACACTTTCGGGTTCCCAGTCGTTTACAGCTGTCGTCACAACCCCTGGGTCCGTTCCGGAGCCAGCCAACTTCGTTGCGGGTAGCTTAGTGCGGTGGCCCCCTGAAATATTTTATGAATCCTATGATCGCTTTGTTGTGAAAGCCTCGTTGGGTTTTGAGTTGGTTTTTCCGAGGTTGATCGAGTGTGTGTTGCTATTTGTGCACCCCTGCAGGGTAAAACTTTCTGAAAGCCATGTCCGCGGTTATGGACGACTTGGAGCACAGTATCTCGATCATAGACAAGCATAACTAAAGTAGTACTATAAATTTGACTTAATATGTGACTAGTAATCAACTCAAGTATAACAGAATGGATATTAAAAATGCCAATAGCTGGTGGTTCTGGGTTGTTTTGTGACATGCTATACCTGCCTAGTAAGTATTGCAACTCCAATGGAAGGTGATAAAAGTGCCAACAAATGCTGGGTTTGGGATTCCTCAGGACAATTATATCTGACTAGTAAATGTTCCAACTTCAACGGAATGGTAATTAAAATTGGCACTACTAATGCTTCAGGATGACTCATGCTATCTATATCTGATTAGTAAGTGCTGCAACTATAACGGAATGAATAAAACTACCAACTGTGTGAGTTCCTTGGTTTTGACTTCCTCGTTTGGTATCGAGGGGGAAATTCCAGGATGGGTATGTTTGGTGTTAGTATCATGTTAGATCCGAATAGGTCTTTCTTATCCCTCTCTAATAGCCGCCAGTTTTACTGAGTCTCTATAGGTTGTTTAGTGCTGCTGCGCTGTCGCTTCAGTCCACCATACCTATGTAGGCGAGAGCCGCCGAATTCTAGCCTCGCCATGTACTGGCCTCAGTACTGACGCTCCTCTTTTTCCTTTGCCCTTCGTCGGCACCCCTCTTGTTTTAGCAGGTTTGAGATCGACGTCGTTAGCGGGGTTACCCTTCCGGCTTGGCCTGGGCAGGGTTATGGACGCCATTGGTTATTCTTCAGGGCTCTTAGCCCAGTTTGCATCTTGTCCGTACTCGGACGCTGTATCGATTTCAAGGTGATTGGGATCTTCGTATTGTATATCTGTATTCTTGACTAGTTTAGTCGCTGTGGTATATATATCTGTTCTGTGGTCCCATCGAGGACTATTGTGTAATGGTATTACTTCGTTTTCCACCCGCACGAAAGTGCCTGGTGGGCGTCCTTGAATCGTTTCTATGCGGGTTTGGCGGAAAGGGCTAAAACTTGCATAGGGCCGATTCGAGGGTGTTACACTAAGGCTCTAGAAGGTATTTTTGTTGGTTATGGTGCCGAATACCACACTTATAGAGTCTACAATAAGCTCTCCGGAACTGTTGTAGAATCTTGTAGTGTGGTGTTCGAGGAAAATGACGGTTCCCGTGCGGAACAAGTTGGTGTTTGTGATGCAGATGTTGAAATACCCCAAGATGCCATAAGAAGAATGGGCGTGGGATTCTTCCGCCCTATTGAGGAACCCCTTGTGGTGGACCGGGAAGGACAATGCTCTACTCATATAGAGCCCTCATCTACACATACGCAACATGCTCCAACCACGAGGGCAACTTCTACACCATCTCCATCAACTGCTGAAGGTCAAGGTGCTCCAGAAAGCTCTAGGCCGGATTTTCCGGTTGACACCGGATTATCCGGCCACCCCTCTCCAGCTGACCATGCTGCTCATGGTGGTGAAGATATCAACGCAAGCTCCAGGCCGGATTTTCCGGCTCCTCGCCAGTTCAAGCAAGTCCCAGGCTTCCTGATGAAGCTGCTGCATGTACTCCCAGGCCGGATTATCCGGCCTCTCCATCGGCCGGATTATCCGGCCCTGACTCTCCAGTTCTGCAGCCTCCTGCTATGGCTACGGATTTACCTCAAGGGCATGCATCTCCATCACCTGCTACTGATATTCCAGTTACTGACCAAGGCAGAGAAAATGCTTCCAATGAAGACTCAAGTGATGAATCTCCTCCTCCAAGAGACAACAAACTTATTGAACTTCGTCGCAAGGCTCGGGTTGATCGTAACCTTAAGTTGAGGGGTCACACTCTTGACAAGGTTGTTGGTGATCTTCGACGAAGGGTTTCTACAAGAAGAGAATTGGCCTGTTTTGGTGAGCATCAAGCTTATATCTCCATGGTGGAACCTAAGAAGGTCTTTGAAGCTCTTGAAGACCTAGACTGGGTTGTTGCTATGGATGAAGAATTGAATAATTTCGAGCGCAACAAAGTCTGGAAACTAGTGGAGAAACCCAAAGAGTACCGCAATGTTATCGGCACCAAGTGGATTTTCAAGAATAAGCAAGATGAGAATGGCATTGTTGTGAGGAACAAGGCAAGACTTGTGGCACAAGGGTACTCCCAAGTTGAGGGCATCGACTTCGCGAGACCTATGCTCCTGTGGCTCGCCTTGAGTCCATCTGTATCCTACTTGCTTATGCTGCTCATAACAATTTTAAGTTGCAGCAAATGGACATCAAGAGTGCCTTCCTTAACGGTCCTCTACATGAGTTGGTATACGTAAAGCAACCCCGGGGGTTTGAGGATCCTAACTTCCCGAACCATGTCTACAAACTCGATAAGGCACTCTATGGCCTTAAACAAGCCCCACGTGCGTGGTATGAGCACCTTAAAGAGCTTTTGTTAGATCGTGGCTTCGAAGTTGGGCAAATCGATCCCACCCTTTTTACTAAGAAGGTTAAGGGGGAGCTCTTCGTATGCCAACTATATGTAGACGATATCAACTTTGGTTCTACTAACAAAGCTTTTAACGATGAATTTTCAAAGCTTATGACTGACAGGTTTGAGATGTTTATGATGGGAGAATTACGGTTCTTTCTTGGATTCGAGATCAAGCAACTTAGAGAAGGAACCTTTATTAATCTAGCAAAGTACATCCAAGACATGATCAAGATATTCAAGATGACGGATCTAAATAGTGTCGCCACTCCAATGCAAACAAAGTGTCACCTTGAACTTAACACTCATGGTAAAGATGTGGACCAAAAGTTATACCGGTCCATGATCGGCTCTCTTCTTTACCTCTGCGCATCTAGACCCGATATTGTGTTGAGTGTGGGAGTGTGTGCAAGGTATCAAGCAGGTCCTAAAGAAAGCCACTTCGTGGCGGTCAAGAGGATCTTTCGACATTTGGTTCATTCCCCCAACTTTGGTCTCTTGTATCCCAAGGGCTCCAATTTCTCTTTATGTGGTTATACTGACTCAGATTGGGCTGGTCATAAGGATGATCGGAAATCCACTTCTGGAGCTTGTCAATTCTTGGGAAGATCTCTTGTATGTTGGTCCTCCAAAAAGCAGAATTGTATATCTCTATCCACCGCCGAAGCTGAATATGCTGCTGCTGCCAGCACTTGTACTCAATTATTGTGGATGTGGCAAACTTTAAAGGAATACGGTGTCAATTGTGACAAAGTGCCTCTTTTATGTGATAATGAAAGTGCAATCAAAATTGCGTACAATCCCGTTCAACACACAAGGACGAAGCATATTGAGATTCGGAATCATTTTATTCGTGACCATGTTGCTCGAGGCGATATTGATCTATCTTTTGTGAGCACGAAGAACCAACTGGCGGATATTTTTACAAAGCCACTTGATGAAGCAAGATTCTGCTATTTGAGGAATGAGCTAAATATCATTGATTCCGGGAGTTATTCCTGATTACCCATGCACTCACTCGTACATCTCAATCCTTGTTTGGTCTAGGTGTGGGCATGGATATAGGGGGAATGTGGTCCTAACTCATTGGGCTAACCCTCTCCCCATAATGCCAATATCAAGATATATCATTTCTCTTAATATCATGTTGTGGTATGAGAGCTTATTGATGAGTATTGGTCGTGAACCCAAGATATATCTTCGCGGTGTCACACCATACACTCCAACAAGATGGCTTCGTCCACCGCCCTCTCCCTTGTGGAGAATTGGATCTTTTTGGATGTTATTTGCTTTCTGATGTTCTTATGGGAATCACACTCAATCTTGGCTTTTATTTGATTTGGATTTTGCAATTTTGAGTGTCTAGTACCATCTCAGTTTGGCTCTCTTAATCCTAAGCCTTCCCTACCCCTAAGCAATCTATTCTGCACACAAGTCCCTTGTACACCTTGTGGGGGTGTTGTTTGGGGACGCGCTTGGGCCGGATTATCCGGCCTAAATTCTGGGATTCTGTTGTACACAGAACCAGGCCCGCGCGTCCCCAAACAACACCCCCACAAGGTGTACAAGGGCCGGATAATCCGACCCTGGCGGATTTGATCTTAAAGGGTAGGGCTCGGGGGAAGGGCTCATATCGAGCAGCACTTCTCCCCCAACCCTCTCCTCCTCCACAGCCGCCGCCTGCCACCCCTCACCCTCCCCGGAGCCTCTCCGGCCACCGGATTTTCTGGGCCTCCCCGGATCTTCTTCTCCGCGCCTCCGGGTACCTTCTCCTCCGTGTTCTTCCTCCAATGAGTGAGGGTAACTCCCTCTCTCCCCATCTTTGGCTAGATGTGTATCTTGTTGGGTGGAACATTGTTTAGAAGGGTGTGTTTTCGCATAGAAATCGTAGTCTTGCAGTTTCTAGGCCCGATCTACTTTTTTTGCATGCAATCTTGGTGAAATCGAAAATTTCTGCCAGGGCCGGATTATCCGCCCCTGGCCAGGCTGGATAATCCGGCCTGACTGATTCAATTCTGCTTCAGTTTCAATATGTGTATGCATTGAGTAGTTTTGTCCTATAAACTTTTTGACTACTTTTTCCATGCTCTCTCCTGGACTTGTGTGTATGCTTATCCCCTTGCTATCGCCCTTATTCTCCTCACAGGTGGTTCCGGTGTTTCCAAGACCTACAAGCGCCGTCCTCGCGCCAAGTACTTTCGGGATGACGGTCAAGGTAACCTTGTGGACGAAGTTGAATTGAGGAGAAGGAAGAACGAAGAGAGGCGAATGGCTGAACAATCCAAGAGGACTAGGAAGGGGGTGTCCAAGAGGAAGGGCAAGGAGCCCAAGATCAACTACAAGGCTTTAGATGCAGTCTCCTTTTCCGCCATCCGTCACCGTGACTTGTTTGCTGAGCTGCCTCGTGATGTTGAGCTGGGGGATACCCGTTTTTGGTGTGCCGAACATAAGGGGATTTATAAAGACATCTATGCCAGGCTGAACATTAGGCCTATGAACCCTCTAGTACTTGCTGATGCTTTGGAGAAGGCGCATCTTGTGGATGCAATGTTTGTGGCTAAGAGGATGGGGCTGCACCATCTCATGTCTCTCCAGTGCTCCTTTGACTCTGAGGTGGTGAAGCAGTTCTTCTCCACTTTGGTGATTTGTGGGGATGAGCGTTGCACTATGAAGTGGATGACTCATGACAGGCCAATGACTGCTGATTTTCACGTGTTTGCTGAGGTTCTGGGGTATCCCTTCCGCAGCAGGGATAGAGCCAGTGGCCATCGCATCATCACTCAGTTTAAGCCCAACAAGGATGCAGCTCTCTCTCGGTCCACTGTGGACAATGGCATTGTTGGTACTATGGCTGGTCTTGCTCCCATCTATGCTGCATTAGTGGGTCTCTTCCGTGACTCTATTACAACGAGTGGGGGCAACAATGACAGCATCCGTGGTCACCTTGTTCAGCTACTTCAATTTTCTCATGAGGTTGTCTCCTGCGAGGAGGAGTCAGTGCAGTACAGGCTGGATGTCATGGATTTCATCTACCATGAGCTGTGTGATGCTATGTTCAATCGTATGTCCATTCCCTATGCGCCCTACATTATGATGCTTATCCGCCACCTGCTTCCTGCTGAGGAGTTCCACATTGACTCGGTGCACAAGGCCAAGAAGATATACAAAAAGGTTCGGAAGACCTCTCACCCCTCCTCTGCTCCTGGGGGTCTCATGAGGGATGCTCGCAGGCCCCCTGTGCCCCCCGTGGCCCGTGACATCAAGTAGCTGAACTAGTTCCAGCGTCACATTCTCTGCATGGGCGTGGACACGTGCAAGGGTCAGTACGAGGCTTATAGGCAGCACCATGAGTTGGCTCACTCCTAGCAGCTCATTCTCCACCACGTATCCGGTGCTTCGGGTGCTCCTCCGGCTCCTACACCTCCCACTCCGTATGCTCGGTGGAACTCTTCCTCCGGGCTGAACTATGGTGAGCTGGAGCGTCACTTGTTCCCTTCTGCGCCCGCTGCTAATGAAGATGAGGAAGGTGACACTGAGGAACTTGAAGATGAGGATGAGGAAGAGCATGAAGAAGAGGGCGATGACGAGGACTACGATGAGTGATCCCATGGGGCGCTAGCATCGCTCTTCTCCCTTTTTGGTGTCTTGATGCTAAAGGGGGAGAAGTAGTTCTATTAGGTTGTCCGTGGATTTGCATGGGTCGGGCATAAGCACTTGCATTTTTCTATTTGTTATTTCCTGCTTATGCCCATTTAGCGTTGAACTTTAAATTCATGATTTGGTTGTTTGAGACTCTTTGTGGTTGTCTGGATTATACTATGCCTATGGTCTTCATATCATGGATTATGCCTATGGATCTATCTATTCATATCCTATTGCTGGAGGTATATCACGGAAGGCGCACTCATATTGGTTATCCGGTAATAATTGTGACTTATGTCAAGGATGCCTATTCTCTACTTCGGTGGTATGTGTTTTTGCTCTTATGTCTATGGAATAGATTCACCTATTTGTGTGCATTTTTATTCCAATGCAAAACTCTATTATGCACACATTGAGGGGGAGTCTCTTTCATAAGTTATCTCTGTCTGTCATGTGTCTTTCTCCTGCAAATCCTGGTATTGTCATCTAACACCAAAAAGGGGGAGATTGAAAGAACATTTCATGTTTTTCTATGTTTTGCGTGTTAGATAACAATACTATGGAGACTTTTCATGTGTGCTAAGTGTGCAGGAAGTTTTGAGGGGGCCGGATAATCCGCCCTACCAAGGGCCAGATAATACGGCGTATCTCATCTCTCAAGGAAGCACGGGCGCGTCGCTCGGTACCCGGTCGGATTTTCTCCCGGAAAATCCGAACTGGGGGCGATTTTTCCTCCCCAGGCCGGATAATCCGGGTGTCGCATGGGCCGGATAATCCGGCCCCTAGTTTTCGAGCAAAAGGATCCAAGGCGCGTCGCTCGGTATCCGGTCGGATTTTCTACCGGAAAATCTGAACTGGGGCGGTTTTTCTTCCCCAGGCTGGATAATCCGGCCTTCGCATAGGGCTGGATAATCCGGCCCCCAGAAGTTGATCAAGGGCAAGCTCGGCGCGTCGCTCTGTCAGGGGGCGGATTATCTGCCGGATATTCCGAGTCTGGAGCGGTGTTTCCCCGGATCGGATAATCTGGCCCAACTTGGGACGGATAATCCGGCCCCCAAAGGATGCAACGGCTGGTGGGAGAAACTCCGATGAAAAACATGTTCTGACCTACTCCCGCTCCCTCCCCTACTGTTTTGACCCGAGGTCCTGTTCATGGTGGAGCCACCTCGATTCCCTCCCATGGCGGGCCTCGGCGCTCGGGTTCTAGCCTTAATCTTGAAGTGGCCTTCTCACCACCCAGAAACCCAACTCCCTATCGTGTGTCGTAGTACTCTCCGCTGCTTGCGAGATACCTCAATTTCAGATCTGATGTTCATCAGCGGCTAACCCTGGTGATTCTCGGAGATGAGGAAAAGGGGGATTCAGGAGGAGAGTCGCAATAGGGATTGGGGGATCATGGGAGTGAACTTCGGTGACGAGGGTCCTCAAAAATCCACGCAACCTCACGTCTCTTACACAGCAACATGGGGTCTCTGCAAGCCTCGTTCGTGGCGGAATCGAAGCCGACCTCGAGCTTCCACCTCCGCATTGGCTCCTTCGAGCCAATCCTCGTTGACGATGGCTCGGATTCAATTTGACCTTAAGCAAGTTCAGCCACATCGGAGGAAGCCGAAGCGGACAAGCATGTCGGTGAGCAAGCTCCTCCAATCCCCCAATCTGAGCTCCGAGCTACCAGTAGGGATGCTGTGTAGAGTGAGGAACCAAAAATGGAGGAGGCCAAGGACGGCGAGATCCCCTCTCTCCCGTATCGAGCAGGATGTTCGTCAAGGATTGTGGTTCTGTCTCAACCACACCGGAGTTTTCAAGGAAGGTTTGGAATGCCGCTCTGGCTCTTTTCGACCTCAACTTGCAGGTGATGTTGTTCGATGCAATACTAGAAGCTCTGAAGGAGAACCTGAAGAAATAGCAGGGTGGACAGTTCAAAGGAAGAGGAGACAGTTTGGGGCACGCTTCAAGCTGTGTCAGGAGCTAGTTGCCAATGGGGGAGAGGTGGTTGTTGGTGTTGGAGAGGGAGGAAAACTTGAGGATGTTTTTTTCTCGCAACTCTAGAGGATGCCTGGAGATCCCCACACCCACCTGCTACCATCTCCACCGCAAATCTTCCCTCTTCCTCCTGCACATGGTATAAAGCCTCCCTCGCCACAGCCTAGGGTTCGCATTCCTCTTATCCTGGTGGCGGCGGAGAGAGAACAAACTCAAGGTATCAAGTGTCTAGGCTCAGACTTCTCCTTGATGTCTGAGTGTTGCTTGAGAGATAAGGAGATGGGTGATCGTGGAAGAGGAGGAAGGGGAAGAGGAAGGGGTAATTCTGGTGGACAAGACCAATGGCAGAATGATCAGGTGCAACAACCCCAGTAGATGCAATCGCAGCAGCAAGGGAATCCTTTTGAGTTTGGTCAGTTATCTCCCCACTTTTTTGCTGCACGGCCTCCCTATGGCTTCATCCCAGGAGGTATGCACCCACCCTGGAGTTTTAATGCTCCTTTCCCTCCTTTCCCACCCCACCAGCAATTTGGAGGTGGTTCCAATTAGTGGTTGGCACCTAATCCAAACAATCAGCAACAACAACACAGTCAGGAGATAGATCAGGGGGAGAAACAGAAGGTTGTGCAGAAACCCAAGAAGAAACAAGCAAACACATCTAGAGAGGTGCAGATGGTTTCAGGTTTAGGGGCTCAGATGAACTATGCTGATGCAATTTGTCTGTGTTATGGAGAACCTAATCACTTGCATGCTACCTGTTGAAAGAACATTTCATGTTTTCCTATGTTTTGCGTGTTAGATAACAATACTATGGAGACTTTTCATGTGTGCTAAGTGTGCAGGAAGTTTTGAGGGGGCCGGATAATCCACCCCACCAAGGGCCGGATAATCCGTCCTACCTCATCTCTCAAGGAAGCCAAGGCGCGTCGCTCGGTACTCGGTCGGATTTTCTCCCGGAAAATCCGAACCGGGGGCGTTTTTTCCTCCCCAGGCCGGATAATCCGGGTGTCGCATGGGCCGGATAATCCGGCCCCCAGTTTTCGAGCAAAAGGAGCCAAGGCGCGTCGCTCGGTATCCGGTCGGATTTTCTACCGGAAAATCCGAACTGGGCAGTTTTTCTTCCCCAGGCCAGATAATCCGGCGTTCGCATAGGGCCGGATAATTCGGCCCCCAGAAGTTGATCAAGGGCAAGCTCGGCGCGTCGCTCTGTCAGGGGGCGGATTATCTGCCGGATATTCCGAGTCTGGGACGGTGTTTCCCCAGACCGGATAATTCGGCCCTCAACTGGGCCAGATAATCCATCCCCCAAAGGCTGCAACGGCTGGTTTCTGAAGGGGGGTATAAATATCCCTTCTTTCCCAACGTTCAGTCTCCTTGATTCATTCGAATTTGACCAGACCTTGTGCAAGAGCTCTAAATCTCGATCTCCCACTTCATCCACCCAAAGGTCTTGATCTTTGGTGGAATCGAAGGAGGAGAAGTTCATCATCATCAAGAATCAAGCGCTTCAACTCCTCTCCATTCAATTGGAGAAATCCTTGATCTAGTATTCTTGTCAATACCTAGATCTTGTTTATTGTATTTGATAAGTTTGTTTTTGTGGCAGCTTGTTGTCATTTCGGGAGCCTCCAAGTTGTTGTGGAGTTGTTGCCCCGCTAGTTGTGTAAAGGCATCGGTGCCCGCCTCGAAGGGTACCTATAGTGGAAGGTGGATCGAGCCTGTTGTGGCGAGATCCATTGGAGAACAGGGTGAGGCCTTTTGTGGCGTGGTGGTCTTAGTACCGCCCACCCCTCCAACACAGACGTACTTCCCTTAACAAGGAAGGAACTACGGTAAAACAAATCCTGTGTCTCTGCGTGCTTCACTTCGGTTTACTCGTTCCTCTTCCACTCGCTCTTTACTCACTAGTAGATAGGTTTGCATATAGGGAAATTCCACCCAATAGTCTATCTAGAGAATTTACCCTTTGTGCTAAGCCTAAAATTGAAAAAGAATTAAAAATTGGTGTAGCACCTATTCACCCCCCCTCTAGGTGCCCATACGATCCATTTCACCTGTGACACAAAACATATGTGCTTTATCTGCAAGAGTACCTCTCATTCTGTTGATAAATGCCATGTCAGGAAAAGGCCTCATCAGGTGGCTAGATATATTGGCAGTGGTGCTCCGGGTCTTGGCTTTTACCATATTGAGGTCCCTGAGGTGATTGCCAGTCCTATTTCTTCTACCAAAAACTGTGGAGTGGTTCTAGTGGAAGAAGGATCTTTGACAGCTTGCTGAGGAATTCTCAAAAATTTACAAGACCAACTGGCCATGGCAGATTAGAGAATTAGGGACCGATAACACGTTCTTAGTCAAGTTCCCACTACACATTGTGGTTGAACAGGTTATTGGGTACCCAAAATTTGGACTTTCCAAGCCAGGTGTGTGCGTTAAAGTGGAAGCTTGGTATGATGATCCTGAACCTGTGGAATCTCTAAAAAAGGTTTGGGTTATCATCACTAGGCTACGAACCAAGTGGTGTGAATCAAACATACTTGACTAGGCAGTATCAACCTGTGGAATCCTTGAAGATGTTGACTATCTCTCTATCTTTAAGGATAATACTAAGGAAGCTAGGGTCCTAGTCAAGTGCAAAGACCCCTCCAAACTGCCACTGGGAATACTCTTTAAGTTTCATGATCACCTCTTCTAGCTGAGTTTTGCTCTGGATGTGAAAACTCCTATCATTAATGATGAGGATGACCTGCTCTCTAAAGAGTTGAATGATCACAGGGGGGATGATGGTGATGGTGATGCAGGTGGACAAGGGAGAGGTCTCCCCAAAGATAGTGCTAACAACAAAAATTCTGGCCCTAATCAAACCCATGACAACAGTAATGGCTCAAATGGGGGTGCTGGTCCTTCCAAGGTCAGAATGGTGGAGAACGGCAATACTGCTCAGGCTATCTTCAGTTTGCTGGATTAGAAATGTTTGTTTAGCAGAGATGGTGCATACCTAGGAGTTCGGGAAATACCTCAAGAAGTTGTTGTTACTAAGGCTCAAAGTTTCCGGGCTGCAGAACAGGAAGAGAGGTTGACTTTTGGGCAAGAGAAGGAGATGTCTTCCTTGAACCCGCCTGATGATATCATGCCCGAATATGAATATTTGCAGCTAGGACATGAGGAGATTGGGAATAATAGGAAGAAACAGAAAGCTTGGGGTCTAATTCAAGCTATAAGGCGGAGTGCCAGGGTGGAGAGATCAAAGAACATGTTGGAGAATGCTACGGAGCTGAAGAAAGTGACTAACCTAGATGCTCCGAAACCTATGAAAGGTAAAATGAAATCTAACCCCTTTAATGTGTTATCTAGTTCTGAAATCGAAGAGATTTCTCATAATATATGTGTATAATTCCCTCTAGATGGAATAGATGATAGAACCCATAGATGTACTCCTAGCATCTCTATTTCTAATGCCTTGCATAATGATGAGGTTTTAGAAATAATGTCTGAAGATTGGATAGAAGTAGTGCATAAATCTCGGGGCAAGCACCCCAGGAAGAGAAGACAATGATTTGTTCCTTTTGGAATAGTAGGAGCATTTCTGCTCCTGGTAGACAAAAGTTTATAGAAGATAATATCTTTTCTTTACATGTATATTACATTGGTTTTCAGGAGACCAAGAAAGACAAGTTTAGTAACTCTTTCTTGAGGAACCTCTTGGGTAATAGAAATTTTGCTTGGAACTTCCTGCCCTTTGTGGGGACTGCAGGAGATGTTCTAGTAGGGGTTAATGTAGATTTGTTTGATGTTTTAGCTTGGGATGTTAAAACCTTCTCTATTAATGTAGTTCTTAGAAATAAAGTCTTTGATGTTATTTGTAGGATTATAACTGTTTATGGTCCTGCTTATGAGGATAAGAAGCAAGGATTCATTATTTTTGAGCCTCGTGATCTTTTCATTAATTGGGATGTTTAGCTCTCATTGGAAGTGATTTCAACTTGGTTAGGTCCCCTGAAGACAAGAGTAATAGAAATTTAGATTTTAGGTGGGTAGATAAGTTTAATGCCTAGGTGGAGCTTTGGGCCCTGATGGAAATTGGTCTATCTGGGAGAGCTTTTACTTGGGGAAACAATAAAGCAGATCTTATTATGAGTAGGATTGATAGGATTTTTTGTACTACTAACTTTGAAGCTAAGTTTCATTTAGCTAGTGCTAGAGCTTTGCCTAGAATTGGGAGTGATCACACTCCCATTTTCTGGGATTCTGGTGAAGGACAGGTGATTAGAAATAGAAAGTTCAAATTTGAGAAGTGGTGGATTCGTAGACTAGACTTTAAAGATATTGTAATTAAAGCTTGGTCCCTTAGGGTAAATAGTAACAATATATTAGATGTTTGGCAAAATAAGTTAGGTATTTTAGGAAATTGGCTAAGGGGTGGAACATTAATGTTGAAGCCGCCCTTAGGAACAATAGGAAAAATCTCATGGAGGAGTATGACACCTTAGATTTCAAATCTAAAACTAACATCCTCTCTCACATGGAGAAGAACATATTGGATGCTATTATGATAGAATTAAATTATTTTTGGGTTATGGAAGAAATTAAAGCTAAACAGGGGTCTAGGGATAGAAACATCATAGAAGGATATAGAAATACTGCCTACTTTCATGCTGTTGTTAATCAACATAGAAGGAAGAAGCTTATCCATGTATTAGAGGGCCCAGATGGTCCAGTTACTGAAGTAGAAGATATGTTGAAGGTGGCCACTAGTTATTATAGAGATCTTTTTAGGAAAGAGGATAGACCTGACATTCTGTTAAGTGAAGACTTCTTTAATTTGGATGAGAAAATTAGTGTAGAGGAAAATAGGATTTGGGGATCTTCCTTTTCTGAGGAGGAAATTAAGCTTGCTGTTTTTGGTTCTTCTAGTGAAGGGGCTCTTGGCCCTGATGGTTTGTCTTTCTTTTTACCAAACTTACTGGGACATAATTAGGTATGATCTTTTGGCTAGGTTTGAAGCCTGGTTTGAGGATAGGTTGGATATTTTTAGGTTAAACTTTGCAATGCTCACTCTCATCCCAAAGGAGAATGGTGCTAGGACCATGAAAAAGTTTAGACCTATTAGTCTTTTAAATTGCTCCTTTAAAATCTTCACTAAAGTTCTGACCAATGGACTAACAAAAGTTATTGGTAGGATTATCTCTGGTAATCAATCTTCTTTCATTATGGGTAGGTTTATCTTAGAAAGTGTAGTCACTTCTCATGAACTCATCCATGAGGTGCATAGGAAGAAGGATAAAGGTTTAGTGTTCAAAATAGACTATGAGAAATCATATCATAGAGTTAATTTAGATTTTTTGGTTGAAATTTCGGAGATGAGAGGTATTGATCCTTTCTTTACTATACTCATTAAACACATCTCTTAGTGTGGATCTATAGGAGTTAAGGTTAATGATGTTGAAAGTGACTTTTTCCTTACTGGAAAAGGCCTTAGGCAAGGGGACCATATTGCCCCTCTCCTCTTTAATATCATGATTGATGTGTTTGCTAGGATGTTGATTAAAGGTACTAGATCTGGGTGTATCAAAGGTTTATGCCCTGATTTTGTCCCTGGTGGAGTAGTTTGCTTATAGTATACTGATGATACCTTATTATTTTTAGAGAATGATGAAAGGGTAGCTATTAACCTTAAATGGATCCTTACTTGTTTTGAGCAAATTTCTGGGATGAGGATTAACTATGCTAAGAGTGAAATTATCCCTATAAATCTAGATGAAGCTGACTGTCAAGCTTTTGTTGACATTTTCCAATGTGTTTTAGGAAGTTTTCCAGTTAAGTACCTAGGTATCCCCCTCCATTTTTATAAGCTTAATAGGGAGGATTTACAACCTTTAATTGAAAGCATCCTTCATAGAATTACTGGCTGGAGAGGGAAGCTTCTTTCTTATGCTGCTAAGAGAGTGTTAATTCAAGATTGTCTTTCTAGCATACCCATCTACTTATTATCCTTTTTTAAATTTCCCAAATGGGCTCTGAAAATTTTAGACTCCCATTTAGCAAATTTCTTTTGGAATGATGAGGAAGGTAACCATAAACTTCACCTTGCTAACTGGGCATCTATTTGTATGAAAAAAAAATACTTTGGGGGTATGGGTATTCCCAATTTCAAAGATCTGAACCTGTGCCTTTTGGGTTCTTGGATTAAGAGATATATTCAGGGGGAAGGGACCCTTTGGACGAAAGTTATAGATGCTAAATATCATACTAGATCCCCAAATATCCTTTGTTGTAGAGATATTCATCCTTCCACCTTTTGGAAAGGAGTGATGTGGGCCTCTAGGGCAGTATCTCCAGGATATAAGTGGAAGTTTGGAAATGGTAGAAGCATTAGATTCTGGGAGGACATTTAGTTTGGTAATTCCCCTTTAGCTACTCAGTTCTGGGACATCTACCTAATCTCCAACCAGCAAACTAAAACCATATCAGATTTGTGGGATGGTTCTCAACTTAGATGTGATTTTAGGAGGATTTTTTCAGAAGATATGATGGTGCAATGGTTTGATCTTATGCACATTGCTGCTACCATTTTTCTGGAGGATTCTGAAGATCAAATGATTTGGACCTATGAATCCTCTGGAGTTTATTCTTCGAAATCCATATATGTTGTGATTAATTTTAGAGGGGTCACTCCAATTTATTTACCATCGGTGTGGTCTTTGAAAATCCCTCCTAGAATACAGGTCTTCCTTTGGTTGTTTTCCCAAAATAAAATCACGACCAGAGACAATTTGAGGGAAAGAGGTATCCCTAAAGGGAGGTGCTACGTGTCCCCCAGGGGATCAAAACTTTCGATCCCCCTGGTCCTCCTACTGACACGTGTCCTTTAAATCCCGTTTTTTCTACACTAAATCCTGCTTTTGCTACATAATGCCTGGTTTTGCTACACTGTAGCAAAAAATGGTTCGCGCAAAAACAGAACAAAAAGACAACCCTCACCGAAGACCTCACCGGAGACTTTGTAGCAATTTTTTTACTAATGTAGCAAATCCGACTTCGCCGGAAAATATCACCAGAGACTCACCGGGAAAAACCTCGTCGGAGACCTCGTATCAAAAACATTACGCTATTGTAGCAATACCACAAAACTGTGGTAGCAAACAAAATGTGCTAATGTAGCAAAAAATAGATTTCACCATAGACCTTGTAGCAAAAAAAAGTTGTTACCTAGCAAAACGACTTCTTTAGAGACTATCGTCAGTCATCTTGTAGCAAAAGTTTTATAGTTGGAGCAAAAAAAAGTATATGTATGTAGCAAATCCTGCGGTTGTAGCAAAAAACCCCCACATGAAAATCCGCCACTTCGTCTGTAGCAAATCCGCCGGCCGTCGGTAGCAACGACGATTGTAGTGGGTAGCAAAATCTCCTCGTGTAGGTAGCATGCTGATAACCCACAAGTATAGGGGATCGTGTGTAGCCTTTTCGATAAGTAAGAGTGTCGAACCCAACAAGGAGCTAAAGGTAGGATAAATATCCTCTCAAGTTCTATCAACCACTGATACAACTCTACGCACACTAAACGTTTGCATTATCTAGGAAATAAAACTAGAGCAACAATACGAGTAATAGAGATAGCTTTGCATGATAATAAATAAAAAGAAAGTAAACCTAGTTGCTGCAGCAATAAAATACACTAAACTAACAGAACCATGAGTGTGGAATAGCGGTGGTAATTGTGGTGGCTTTTCCCAAGTTTAAATAGCGAATAGATCGGGTTCATTGTCTTTGATGCAGTTTTCTATGTGGGAGAGGCTAAATATGCATGCGCTTCACTACTTGGAATTACGTGTACTATATGATTGGATTGTTAGCAAAGATCCGTAAGTACTAATCAATGTATTAAGGTTTCCCCAACCATAGCCTTAAGTTTAATGGTCCTCTTACTCCCATACGTGCAACGTTCCGGTTCGCGTCCTCAGGTTTCTGTCACACCGGTAGAACTTTCTCCTTCCTCTTACACATACTACAAACCCTATGATGTTTAATCCATGCGCGCACAAATATAATGGATACCAAAGGATTGTACCATATCAACATACAACTCTAATGAATCAAAGACGTTCAACAATAATATCTAAGAACAAAGAAACTACGCAAACATGACATAGATCATAGGATTATAACTTATAGCATCAAACACCATGTTTACATAGGACGGTACAGAGGTGCGTGGGAGGATGAACCACTGCATACTAGGAGATGGCGGTGAAGATGGTGAAGAGGGTGGAGGCGGCGCCAGCGGTGGTGCGGGGGACTTCTTCCCCGCTGCCGATATCATGGGGGAGCACCGCCCCTTAGCCCCCTTCCTTGATGGCTTGTTGGGAGCCGTCCCCCATGGAGATGGGATCCATGGGGAGGCAAAAGCATGGCTTTGGTGGCTGCAAATTCATGGGTGAAGATGCCCTGAGCGAATTAGGTTTTCTCCCTTTATATAGCTTCTCGGATTCTCGTCACCCCATCTTGGGCTGTAGTAAATCGGGCCAAAAAGGCCCGTCCAGATTCGGAATCAGCTAAATTTTATGTCCAGAACGTTTGTCGCGAAATTTACAACAACTTTGCAGTTGAAGAGTTTTCCGTGGGACGCTGTATTCGAACCGAAACGTGACCATATTCAAAAAGAGTTCTGAAACAGATTTCTGGAAAAAATCCCAATTTGACTCCAACAAGGTTTCCACTTGTATTCTTGGTAATTTCTACACATCGAAGTGTAAAACAAGAACATTGTACACTTTTGCAACTATTAGTAGGTTAGTACAAATAAATCATAAACTTTATACAAATAGGAGTGTCAAAAGCATATTATTAGCATGAAACCATCAAAAATTATAGATACGTTATGGAGATATCAACATCCCCAAGCTTAGTTCCTGCTCGTCCTCGAGTTGGTAACCGATCAAAACAATATAATTTTTGAGGTGACATGCAGACAACACAATCTTAATCATCATTATTGTAAAAGCATTGATAGCTGGGATAAAGGTACTCTAAACATGAATGATGAAAGATAGAGTTTTAACAGTAAGACATAGCAACTATGTTGTAACATGAAAAGGCACAAACAGAAGATTAATGAATAACAATGATTTGCAAGACGTTTGTTTGTTTTCCCATAAAGAAAGCATAATGAGAATGGTTTTTAGCTTGTCCCTCATAGAGTAGCAAAACATAAATGCATGGGACACCTTCAAAATTTATAAGGGTGACTAGATACAAATAGTTTAAGAACAAGCAATATCAAAGTTATGCATCAATCAACAAGTTTTGGGACAATGCACATTAAACTAAGAATGGCCACTATGGTCTCTTAATAGGTGCATAAAGATAGAAGATGGAGACTCAACATAAAAGTAAAAGAAAGTCTCATAAAGAGCTTCCAAAAATATGATATTTATTAGCTTTCAGCTCTCATTGCCCCTATCATAAGAATCTTTAGGTAATTAAGGTTAAAGTGACACAAGTAAGAGGATATGCTTGACAAGTTATAAGTTGAAATCTCATGCCCCTTACTTACGAGTACCGAACCTCATGCTACTCAACTTCAGTCACAAGTAAGCTCTTGTTATTGTAAGTACATATGTATCATAGAGAACCGCCAACGGGGTACCCCTTGCACATGATACAGGAGCTATCTCATAATCAAAATGATAAGGCAACCAGACAATGAGCATCTCAACAATATTTTTATTTGCTATTTGCATAGATTTTTATTGAGGATGCTTCATAGAGTGCTCATTCTGGTTATGCTGCAAGTTTCCACCATGATTAGGCATGGCTTAGGCTAGCGGTCCAGACGTTTCTCTAACACACATACAAACTCTATGATCTTACAATTTCCCCTTTTATTTTACACCGTCGGGATCCATAAGCAAAAGAATCATGATATCAATGGAATATAAGTGTAATGTTGAAAGCGTTCCCCATGATACATGGTTCTGCTAACTTCAACTTATAAAGCGCAAGAATATACGCAACAAAGATAGACACAATGGATCAAGTTTATTAAGTGCAAGAAAATAAAGTGTGCCATCAAGTTCGTGAGAGCTTTAATCACTAATTTTCACATAACAAGTTTAATTCGGAAGGTAGATAAAAGCATGAATATACTTGGAATAGGAAATGCTAATAGGTAGGTATGGTGGACTCTTTAGGATAACTTGGTTTTATTTGGAGTTGGATGCATGAGTGGAACTCATACTTGGTTATGGAGGCTAGCAAAAGACTAGGAGTGACCAACTATAGAGCAATAATGGCCATAATCATGCAAAATGACAAAACATCATTAATTAAAGCATCAAGTGAAATTACAAGTCGAAAACTAAAGGATCATAAAGGCTATGGTGACTTGGGATAGTCATAACATGGTGTGAGCATGCGTCAAGTCAACCCAAATAAAGCATCAAAGGAGAATACCACAATACTATACTTTAATATGCTAAAAAAATGCATGATTCTTTTAAGGCGCATTAAGAAATCTCAATTGTTTATAACATGTCATTCTATAGCAAAAGTCACTAAGCATAAAGCCAAAACAATATCAAGCATGACATGACAAAGCATAGGCCACCGTCAAAAACGAGCTCCTTTTACCACTTAAGCATGAACTTTTCCTACTTTTTTCCAATCCAAACCACACTTATTTGAAAACTAATGTATGAAAGAGGGGGTCCAACCAATTTATTCAAGCAAACTAAGAAAACCAAGCAATCGAAAATGAACACGAATATGCTCCAAGAACAACACAACTGTGCATGAAACAATAAAAATAAAGTATTTGGAAGAAACCTAAGATTTTATTTATGAAGAAGGGGATGCCTTGGGCATCCCCAAGTTTTGACGCTTGTACATTTTGTATATATTTCTTGGGGTGACACGGGGTGGTATCCCCAAGCTTGAGTTTTAGTCCATTCTTCATCTCATTACATCATTCTTTCCTTAACACCTGAAATTTTTCCTTCATACAAAACTTCACATAATCTTCATTAGCAACATTAGTGTACTCAAGATAATAAGTCTTTGGGTTCAGTTTAAACACCACTAAAACTTCTATTAAAAGACAAGCTACTGTAGCACTTCCCTTAAAAAGCTCAATTCCCCAAAGAGAACCCCAAAAGGAATCAATAAGAAGCAAATGCAAATAATAGCAGAAATCTGTCAAAACAGACGAGCAGAAAGAAACCAATTTTTTCGAAGACCTTCTATTGCTCAAATCTAAAACTGTTCAAGTAAATAAAGTTGGATAACAACCTGGGTCAGAAGCACAAAAAGTTACAGCTCAAACCGATGTAGAGAGATTTTACACGAATTTTTACAGCGAAGCACAAAAATCTGTTTCGGGACAGCAACTTTCCCAAGCATTACTTCTCTCTCATTAGAGGTTACTCTTGGCACAAAAAGCAAATAAAAAGGATAAGGAGATGTTATTACTGAAGCAATAACTTCCAAGACTCAACTAAAACTTTTGGGTTATCTCCCAATAAGTACTTTTCTTTAATGCCTTTAAGTTAGGCATAGGAGCAAGATTCAAGTATTTTCGAATGAATAAGCATTAAGATTAATACCAGAAATATCTTTATTTTTCAAGGCTTCATGCATTCCTACAAGTTTTTAATTGAAAAGCTTCCATGGAAAGATTTTTTTTGATTTCATAGGCATGAACACAAGTGTTCAAGGTCGACCCCAACTTAACCATTACTCATCTTTCCAATAACTTTCCTTTTTGAAAACGTTTTCAGGTAATAAGTACAACTAATTTTTTTTTGTAATTCGCAATGTCTATCCATACTAATATAGAGAACAAATTAAAACTGAAAGTAAAACCTATTTAGAGATAAAGCAAACAAGTGCACACAAGAATATTCACCCATACGTTATTGCTCCCCGGCAACGGCGCTAGATAAGGTCTTGATAACCCACAAGTATAGGGATCGTGTGTAGCTTTTTTGATAAGTAAGAGTGTCGAACCCAACGAGGAGCTAAAGATGGATAAATATTCTCTCAAGTTCTATCAACCACTGATACAACTCTACGCTCACTAAACGTTTGCATTATCTTGGAAATAAAATTAGAGCAACAATACGAGTAATAGAGATAGCTTTGCATGATAATAAATAACAAGAAAGTAAATCTAGCTGCTGCACCAATAAACTACACTAAACTAACAGAACCATGAGTGTGGAATAGTGGTGGTAATTGTGGTGGCTTGTCCAAGTTTAAATAGCGAATATCGGGTTCATTGTCTTAGATACAATTTTCTATGTGGGAGAGGCTAAATATACATGAGCTTCACTACTTGGAATTACATGTACTATATGATTGGATTGTTAGCAAACATCCGTAAGTACTAATCAATGCATTAAGGTTTCCCCAACAATAGTCTTAAATTTAATGGTCCTCTTACTCCCATACGTGCAACGTTCCGGTTCGCGTCCTCAGGTTTCTGTCACTCCGTCAGAACTTCCCCCTTCCTCTTACACATACTACAAATCGTATGATGTTTAATCCATGCACACACAAATATAATGGACACAAAAGGACTGTACCATATCAACATACAACTCTAATGAACCAAAGACGTTCAACAATAATATCTAAGAACAAAGAAACTACGCAAACATGACATAGATCATAGGATTATAACTTATAGCATCAAAAATCATGTTTACATAGGACGGTACAGAGGTGTGTGGAAGGATGAACCACTGCATACTAGGAGATGGCGGTGAAGATGGTGAAGAGGGCAGCGGCGGTGCTGGCGGCAGTGCGGGGGACTCCATCCCCGTTGCCGGTATCATGGGGGAGCACCGCCCCTTAGCGCCCTTCCTTGATGGCTTCTTGGGAGCCCTCCTCCATGGAGATGGGATCCATGGGGGAGGCAAAAACATAGCTTTGGTGGCTGCAAATTCGTGGGTGGAGATGTCCTGGGCAAATTAGGTTTCCTCCCTTTATATAGCTTATCGGATTCCCATCATCCCATCTTGGGCTGCAGTAAATTGGGCCTAAAAGGCCCGTCCGGACACGGAATCAGCTAAATTTTATGTCCAGAACGTTTGTCGCGAAATTTCCAACAACTTTGTAGTTGAAGAGTTTTCCGTTTGACGTCGGCTTCGACCTTAAACGTGGCCATCTTCAAAAAGAATTCTGAGACAGATTTCTGGAAAAAATCCCAATTTGACTCCAACAAGGTTTCCACTTGTATTCTTGGTAATTCCTACATATCAAATAGTAAAACAAGAACATTGTACACTTTTGCAACTATTAGTAGGTTAGTCCAAATAAATCATAAACTTTATACAAAAAGGAGCGTCAAAAGCATAATATTAGCATGAAACCATCAAAAATTATAGATACGTTATGGACGTATCTACATCTCCAAGCTTAGTTCCTACTCGTCCTCGAGTAGGTAAACGATCAAAACAATATAATTTTTGAGATGACATGCAAACAACACAATCTTAATCATCATTATTGTAAAAGCATTGATAACTGGGATTAAGGTGCTCTAAACATGAATCATGAAATATAGAGTTTTAACAATAAGACATAGCAAGCCAGTGTACAATGCACGAGACACCACACACGCCAGTGTTCCTCGATGGAGGTTGGAGTAGAGAGGCGACATCTGGCGATGCCCTGCCGGAGGCGAGCACGTGCAAGAGAGCATGCTCGGCATCTCGCTGCGTCGGTGCTCCGCTTGTAGGGAGGCAAGCTCTAGCCGGAAAGATGGGAAGACGGCGAGCTCCGGCGGCGTGCGTATGGCGAGCTTCTGTGGCGCGGCAGTGCGAGGCAAGGAGAGGCGTGCGTGTAGCGAGCTCCGGCGACGTGCAGCCATGCGAGGCAAGGAGCAGGTGCGACCAGCTGCCGGCAGCGGATGGCGAGATCTAGCACTGGAGGCCGCAACGAGCTCTGGCGGTGGAGGTGGCTGAGCACGGGGCGAGCTCCGGCAGTGACCAGCTGCCATGCGCCCCCATGGCAATGGAGGATTTCTGTCTAGAAACTAGCTGGAAGAGATAAGGAGAGATGAAACTAGGTCCCACCCACGAGCAGAACGAGCGAGACCACGACCCGGGGGATCGCGAGGCGTTATCCCCCGGGGGAGTAGTATGCTTTTCCATCCCTAAACCCCTAGAGTGTATCTTGTGTAAAGAAATAGAAACTGTGAAACACCTCTTCTTTGAATGCACTATCTCTAGTATCCTGTGGGATGATGTTCTCGAAGTTTTTGGTATCACAGTAGATAGTTTCCTTTCCATTGCCTCTAAATGGCTTGCTAATAAGAGACATGTGCATTTCAATGTGGTTTTTGCTGTAATCATTTGGAGTATTTGGAATAATAGGAATAATTTAGTCTTTAATTCTTGCTCTATGAAGCAGAATTGGCGTTTGGTGCTCCTATACCGTCGAAACTGGAAGGTTCCCTTCAAGGACCTAGAGGGTGGGAATCTGGAGATGTTCACGAACAGGATGACAAACAGAATAAAGATGCACTAGCTTTGAGTGGATTTCCACCTAGAAGACCAGTGCCTCGTCCAAGCATAATGAGAGAGCTTCTCTAGAGTACCTGAAGGAGCATCCTGAAGAGGAAGGCACAATTCATGTTATCTTGGGCAAGTGCTTCCTGGTTATCTGCGAGCATGTTGGGGCTCCTTTCGCTTGTTCTGTTTCTCTCTATTCATGTCCTAAAGTAGACTGTAGTTTTGTGATAGGTTATCCGTGGAAAGCTCCTGGAGATTTTCTTTTGGTTTTAGTGACTGTACTAGTGTGTGTGCTATGTTTAAACTCGGGTGGTTTCATTTTATGAAAATGGAGGTGAGAGAGCGATCCCTTTTCATCTAAAAATAGAAACTAGAGAGATAGAAAAGCACAACCTCATGGCGGTTGGCTTCCTCCGTCAAGTCTGTGCCACGTAGGCACTAACAATGGGCCCACCTGTCAGGAAGGCTGTTAAATGGCTAAACACGGTGAGTTAGTGCTATCTGTCACACCCCTACCACAAAAGTGGTTTTTATGTGTCAAAAACCCCTAAGGTGGTAGTTTTTTGACCAGAGTGGCGCAAATGTGGTTGTTTTGCGCCATTTTCTCATTATGTTACTATAACATCACACTTACCAATGAAAGATGAGTCTATAAAACAATAAATGAAGGTTTCTATGTTACTAGATTTATGTCATGTTATTAGTCTAAGTTACTCCCCACTATGACTAGCCTTATCCATAAGTAAGTGCTACTTTATTTGGGTAAGACCCACCTTACACTCACACAAAGTGCCTAGCAGAATGTGTTGTAGCTAGCTCTTACATGAGAGCCCACTTATCTTCTCTCTCCACTTCTCTCTCCTCCACTTCATCTCAAATATATTATTTAAATTCTTATAGCCTGCTGACATAAGCTTATTGTACTTGCTCTTACTCAACACTGCAAGTGCAACCAGCTGTGCTCACAAATGGTCCCACCTCACAGAAAAAGTGTCAGTTCATGTTCAAGTTGTTTCTAGCATTTTTTTTGGAAAACTTAAACATTGTGGTGGGGTTTTATCCTGAAAACTAAAAGTGGTATCTTTCGATAAATTCGGCTTTAAAAGTGACTCTTTGATAGTATTAGGTTTGGTTTCCTACGTCGGTGTTATGGTGGAATTTGCCCGACCACTCGTCCAGCTCGATGGCAGCATAGAGGAGGGCGAGGGGTCGTTGCTCTTCGTCTTGAGCGATGGATCTTGTTCAATGTTTGTGTTTGCACCTAATTTTTGTTCCTTCACGTGCTAGCTTCTTCTGTGACCGAGGGGTTCACTTAGCTTTTCCCTGGTTATGGAGCTAGTCAAGTTAGGCCATAAATATGTTGTGGTCATCCACTAGTAGAAAAAGGGCCTTCTGTACGGAGCATTAGTCCCGACCGTGATTGGGTCTGGTCCCGGTTCCAATGGCTAGTACCGTCGTAGGGGCACGACCAGCTCTAGTCCCAGGTCAAATGGGACCTTTAGTCCCGGTTGGAGACACCAATCGGGACTAAAGGGTTTTCAGCAGGCTGGGACCAGCATCAGCCCCTTTAGTCTCGGCTGGTTTCTACACCCGGGACTAAAGATGGACCTTTAGTCCCAGCTGGTGTCTCCAACCGGGACTAATGTCCTTCATATATCATCTGCCTCCCTGCCCCGAGCCATACTCCATTTTGAAGTTGCTTTCTCCTCTCTGTTTCCTCCCTGAGCTAGAGTTCATCCCCATTTTTCACACGATTTGTCAAGATTTGGAGGCACCCATCTATCCAAGGGTTCTAAAAGGTTATCAACTTCATCCTTTCATCTTTCATTGCTAGTTTAGCTCATTTCATGCTCTAGAAGTAGAGGGATTTGTGGGTTTAGTTTGGGAGTAATTTTTGCAATAATAACATTTGGTCATTACTTTACTTTTGGTTTTAATGTGATGAACTTGTATTAATTTAGTCACTTCTCTATTCATAATGTTGCGTAATGGTTTTTGATATACTTATATAATGTAGATTTGGCCACTCCTCCCCGAGCTCAAGTTCATCCCTATTTTCACACGATTTATCAAGATTTGGCGGCGCCCATTGATAGCTGTGAGATTCGACACATTTTTATGGTTTTCTCCCGGATTTGATCGTTTTCTAGCTTTACCTAACGCTAATACTTTGGTAGTGAAGAAAACTTGGTTTTCAAAGTGTGTTTCAGGTTCTGAACATCAACAGAAGGTTTTAACTAGAGAAACACAATATTCAGGCGAAAACAAGCGAGTCTTTCTCTGTAAGCAATCGAGGGGAGCATACAGGGGCTTTAACGAGCAACTATATGGCAGGAACATTTTTCTGGCTATATAGTTCCCGCCGTATAGCTGCCACCACCTCCGTCTTTTCAAAAGGGACAACTTTCGTGAAGAGGCCAGACGCAAAAACACAACACAGCAGCCGCCATCCCATCCAGAAGGGAGAAAGAAGAGATCCGGAGAAGAAGGGGAAGACGTTCTTCATCTCGCTCCACGATCTTCGACCTCCTAGCCAATACGCCCCCATAGCCATTACTTGTACTTGAGAGAGAAAGAGGGATCTTCACCTTGCAAGACTAGGGTTTGAGATTGTTTCTTCCTGTCTTGAATTGTGTTGGATTACTTTTCTATTCTTATTGTGGATCTCCACGGTAATATCGATAAGAACTCCCTTTATTTAATTATATCGATGATGCTTTATTCTCTCATGTGTTAGTAAGTTCCTTGGGCATGGGAGATGTAAGGGATTGGTGAGATGTGATGTGCCTACACATATTTTCCATTAGATTTTAATTACTATATTATGTGTGCTTGACTATCTGTGGGATGTCTAATGCTTGTTATCCAATTAAGGTCCTAGACAACATGATGCTTTGTTCTACATAGACAGGATCTTGTTTGCTAGCATACTGGCGACCCCCAAGTGACATGGGGATATCAATGGAAAACTAGTAGACTCGAGGATAACGAGGAACCACTATGCTTATTGCATTAGTCCGATCCAAGGAGCTTAATTGCTAAGCGGCCTAAAGGGTCTTAATCGTCTAGTGTCTGGCCATGGTTTTGGTAACAAACTAGTAGGATTATTGAAGTTGGGACGAAATCTACCAAGGGGAGTTCCAGCTAATTATGGGTTGCTCGCCTACACATATACTTATAAGATTATTATTGTTACATTTATCATTTGTCCACCTGGCACAATCACTATCACCATGAACTGAATCTCCCCACGCCTTCTTTTGCTATCTAGAAAAAACAAAAAAAAACAACTGAATTGTTCTTTACTTTTATGCTTTTTATTTCTGAAGTTTATATTTTAGATTTATTTAAATACACCCAGTTTAATCTAGACTCCATTCTCATTTCAACACTTGGAGTCAATTCACTCAAAGACCTGTGACAACTTTGGGTGTGATAGAGACTTCACTCATAAACAGTATCTATACTTCGAAACTAGCTACAAACGATATGTGCACTTGCAGACATCACCCATCTATCAACGGTTTATAATAGGTTAGCAAGGCCATCCTTTCATCTGTTATTGCTAGTTTAGCTCATTTCATGCTCTAGAAGTAGAGAGATTTGTAACCACTGCATCTTCAAATTCTAGATGGATATTAACAAATAACACCATCATTATGCATAGACATATATATATGTACCATAGTAAACAATAATAATCACAAAATTGTAACAAAAATAGAGTTATTTCAAAAAAGGTTCATAAGAAGACACACTAGAAAAAAACATAATCTTTCTCATTATATCAATACACTCAGGAGCTAACAAATTTCACATATATGGGAGTGCCTCTATGGCGAGCTCCTCGAAGATGTCTGAGGACGGGATCCTAAGACATCTTCGAGAAGCTCCGTCGTAGTGTTGTCACTCTCGCAATATCTTGCAGTTTATAACTTCTCTAGATCAATACGCCTAGGAGTTATCAAATTTCACATATATGGGAGTGCCTCTATGGCGAGCTCCTCGAAGATGTCTGAGTATGGGATCCTAAGACATCTTCGAGAAGCTCAGTTGTAGTGGTGTTCCTCTCGCACCATCTTGCAGTTTATAACTTCTCTAGATTAATACGGTCGGGAGTTAACAAATTTCACATATATGAGAGTGCCTATGTGGCGAGCTCCTCGAAGATGTCTGAGAACGGGATCCTTAGACATCTCGTAGTGGTGTCCCTCTCGCACCATCTTGCAGTTTATAACTTCACAAGGATGCATCTTGCCTATTTATAGATTAAGCGCCATAATATTGTGATGCACCCCGAAAGCATAATGCTACAACTAATAGTGAAATAGTGTCGCCATCCACGGCATAGTATCACCACCCACCGAATAGTATCACCACTCACGGCATAGTGTCGCCACTCACGGCATAGTATCGCCACTCACCCATGACATAGTGTCGCCACCCACGATTAAATAAATCTAAACGTTTAGTCCCGGTTGGTAGTGGAAAGTTTTTAAATCAGTGCATAGTTTTTTATTTTTGCAATAATGACATTTGGTCACTACTCTTCTTTGGTTTCAATGACATGACATGACAATGGATGTACGATGACCGACGCTCTACCGAGTTCATTAAGGGCATGCATTATTTTATCAGTGTGGCTGGGGCAAACAAGTGGAATGGTTTTGGTGTTTGTAAGAATAATAAGGATTACTCTTCCTCAACAATGTTTCACATCCACTTGTTTCAGTCTGATTTCATGATCGTCTATAATTGTTCGACCAAGCACGTATAAATAGGGGTTATAATGGAAGACAATTGTGAAGAAGAGGAGTATGACAACTATCGTAGGTTCCCTGAATACGGTGATACTGTAATGGGAGAAGTTGAAGAAGAGGCACAATATGAGCCCGCTAAAGAGCATGTTTATGATCTTGGTCGGGCCATTGTTGATGCACAGAGAGACTGTGAAAGTGAAAAGGAGAAGTTGTAGTTTGAGCGCATGTTAGAGGATCACAAGAAATTGTTGTACCCAAATTGCGAAGATGGCTAGAAAAAAGCTGGGTAGCACACTGGAATTGCTGCAATGGAAGGAAGTGAATGGTCTATCTGACAAGGGATTTGAAAAGTTGCTGAAAATTATAAATAAGTTGCTTCCAAAAGATAACGAATTTCCCTATATGTAAACTAACTACTAAGCAAGTAAAGGCGGAGAGAATAGAACACGATAACCGTAGTGGAGCACGCGGAGACAAATGATTTGTTTTACCACAGTTCCTTTCTTGTTAAGGGAAGTACATCTGTGTTGGAGGGGTGGGCAGTATTAAGACCACCATGCCACAATAGGCCTCACCCTGTTCTTGGATGGATCTCGCCACCAAACGCCTGATCCACCTTCCACAATTTGTTACCCTTCTAGGCGGGAACCGGTGCCTTTACAACTCTAACGGGGCATGCATCCACAACTGAATTGGAGGCTCCCGTGATAACAACAAGCTTCCACAAGAACAAATTAATCAATAACCGAAATTGAGATCTAGAGATTTGCAAGATACACTAGATCAAGAATCCTCCAAGTGAATGGAGGGGAAGTGAAGATCTTCATGTATACCAATGTAGATCAAAGTCTCCTACTTCGATTCCCCAAAGCCCGGAGCCTTTGAGTGGTTGAAGATGGATATTGCGCTTGAATCGATATGGACTGGGCAGAGCTTCTTCACAGGATCCAAGAAGTCTGGAATGGGGATCTGAGGCGCTATTTATAGCCCCACTTGAAAAGCTGCCGTTGGGTGATATGGGGGGCGGATTATCGAGCCTAAGTGGGGGCCGGATTACTCGGCTGGGGCGAACATCCAGTCCTAGATCGGACAATCCGGACTAAAATTCTGACCCTACCCTGCGTGACGCGCCTTGGTTGCCTTTCCAAAAATCCTAGAGGGGCGGAATATCCGGCCCCCTGGAGGGGTGTCTTATCTGGCATACACAAATGCTCCGGCCCTAGCCGATTAATCCGGGGAAATTTCGCCCCTTACTACATGACAAGCCTTGGTGTCATTGGCAACACCTTGGGGGCGGATTATCCGGGCCCCTGAAGGGACGGATTATTCGGCCTGGGCGAATGCTCCGGCCCTGGCCGGTTAATCCGGGGATAAACTCCGCGCCTTACCGCATAACGTGCCTTGTTGGCTTTGGCGAACTTGGTAGGGTGGATAATCCGGCCCTTGGTAGGTGCGGATAATCCGCCCTCCAAAACTCTGGTTTAGTAGTATTTCAGAGGAAACATTGTTTTGCACACGAAACACACAATTAAATCATCCTTGGCATTGTTATCTAATACACAAAATACTAGGGATCATAAAATGTTCTTTCGGTAATATTTGGAAAGGTTGTTGGCAGACAATATGTTCTGAATGATGCTACCAGACACGCACCCTGCCCGAGCTACCCTATTGGAAATTCCAAGAGGTCCGCTCTGCAATCGACATGATGCACATGACGAAAAGTCTTTGTGTGAACCTGCTAGGCTTCTTGGGCGTGTATGGGAAGGCAAAAGATACACTAGAAGCACGACATGACCAACAACATATGAAAGAACGAGACGGCATGTATCGAGAGCAGTATCAAGGTCCTTCCAGCTACGCTCTTACCAAAGAAGAGAAGGAAATCTTTTTTGAAGTCCTGAGCAGTGTCAAGGTCCTGTCTGGCTTCTCATCGAATATAAAGGGAATAATAAATATGGTAGAGAAAAAATTCCAAACCTAAAGTATCATGACTACCATGTTCTTATGATGCAATTGCTTCTGGTTGCATTGATGGGTTTCTACCGGAAAATGTTTGAGCACCCATCGTGAAGCTATGTGTAGTCCTCAATGCAATTTCTCAGAAGGTAATCAATCCAGAAATTCTACAACAATTACAAAATGATGTGGTCTAATGTCTTGTCAGTTTTGAGTTGGTGTTCCCACCATTCTTATTCAATATTATTACACGCCTCTTAGTTCACCAGTCAAAGAGATTACCATTCTCGGTCATGTATTTCTAAAAAATGTGTTCCCCTTTGAGAGGTTCATGGGAGTATTATAAAAATATGTTCATAACCGTCCTAGGACAAAATGGAGCATCTCCAAGGGCTATTCCATAGAGGAGGTCATTGAGTTTTGTGTTAACTTTATTCCTGACCTCAAGCCGATTGGGGTTCCTGAATCCCGGCATGAGGGGAGATTGAGTGGAAAAGGCAATCTAGGAAGGAAAGCAATAATAAGAATAGACGGACATTCTTACACTCAAGCACACTATATAGTTCTACAAAATTCCACCTTGGTGTGCTGCAAAAACCCAGGGCACGCTACTGGATTAAACATGTACACATGGCGACTTTCAGTGGTTAGTTGCAAACTCATCTCATAAATAACACTACTATTGGAGATCAGTTGTACTTGTTTTCCAGTTCACCATCTTTGACTATATTGACTTTCGAAGGGTACGAGATAAATGGAAATACATTTTACACGATAGCCCAAGATAAAAAGAGCAACAACCAAAACAGTGGTGTCTGATTTGATGCAATAGATGACAATGGGAAAAAGGACAATATTATGGTTACATATGTTGGGGTTCGCATAAAAAACAAAACTTTCCTACGCCAAGAACCCTAATGTCAGGACCTATCTATTAGTAATGTAGTAATGGGAGGGGATTTTTGTGAACTTGCCCTTGAAGACCGAAAAGCATTGTCAATGCTCAGGGGAGTGTGGTTGATGTAGTCGTACAATGCCAACCTCGGGGTCGTGTTGAAGTATTTTGGCTCCTACGGCTCTGACGACTCCTAGTGCCCCAGATATTGCACCTTCGAGGGAGTTACACACGCCCGGTGCTTGACCATGACTCCCGCTCCTCCGATCCACCGGCAGTTGCGGAAGTAGACCTTTTGGATCTGAATCCCATAGAACGACGGCTCTTCGCGGTGAAGAATTCTCCTACTCACGCACTCCTTACTCGGGACCACAATTATGGGATATAGAGAGATAATATCAACTGGAGGATAGCCCAAAAGAGAGGGAACCTTTTATTGATTATTGTGTATTTATTTTGTCAAAATACATCCCAATATATAGGGGAAAATCCCCACATAGCTAATTAGCTTAGCCATGTGGGACTAAACAAAGGAGAGGGAAGAGGGGGCTTGGTTGGCCGGCCAAGGCCCTAGTGGACCTCTGATACGTTGCAAATGTATCTATAATTTTTGATGTTCCATGCTTGGTTTTATCCACTTTCTTGTGTTTTGTTCCAACTTTGGAGTACTTTTCATATGATTTCTTGGACTAACCTATTAACAAGAGCCAGAGTGCCAGCTGCCTGTTTTTTGCTGTTTTTGGTTCCAGGAAAGTCAGAAAATGAATATTCTCGGAATTGGACGGGACAAAAGCCAAAGTGCCTATTTTTCCGGAAGTGATCAAGTGCCAGAATACGAGACGGAGAAGGGCCAGGGAGCAACCACACCACCTGGCCGCGTGGCTAGGCCTGGCCCGTGCCAAGGGGTGGTGTGGCCGCTCCCGGCACCCCCTCGGCCTCTCCTTCCGCCTATATATTGCCCTCGGGATGAAAACCCTAAGGGCCCGATCAAAAATCCACGAAAGATTCTATAGCCGCCGTCATCTCCATCCCTAGACCGGGAGGGTTCTGAAGCTCTTCCCGGCACCCTGTCGGAGAGGGGAATTCACCCTGGAGGCCTTCTTCATCACCATGCAAGCCTCCGGTGTGATGCGTGACTAGTTCATCCTTGGACTACGGATCCATGTAGTAGCTAGATGGCTGGTTCTCCTCCTTCGTGCTTTCATGTCTAGATCTTGTGAGCTCCGTTCATGATCAAGATCATCTATTTGTAATTCTGCATGTTGTGTTTGCGGGGATCCGATGGATATTGATATGCTATTTTAGATTGATTATTTCAGATCCGATGCATCTTGCATGCTTTCCGTTGTTAGTAGCTATCTTGGCCAATTAGATGCTAGCAACTCCAAGAGTTAGTATTTATGCTCGATAGTGGGTTCATGCCTCTGGTAATCTGGGGAAGTGACAGAAATCTCTAAGATACTAGATGTGCTGTTGCTACTAGGGAGAAAACTCTAAGGCACATTCATCTATTTGCTAGGTTGGACACTCTTGAGGCTAGCACTACTAGATTAGAAAGTTGCTATAATACGCTTAGGGAGCATTACGATTATGTTCCAATAAACTCTGAACCATCAAAGTGGTTCCCTACAGTAAAGATTGAGATGAACACTGAAACTTTTCAAGCTTGTTGTGATATCATGTCTGAATTTTGCCTTATGCCCAAAGATATTTATAAATCTCTGAATACTTGGGGGCTCATTGAGGGAGGAAAGGAAATATCTCTTGCTAATAATACTACCATATTACCTCTTGGAATAGCTGAAGGAGTTTTTACAAAGATCCTTGGGAAAACGATTTCTATTGATTATCTTGTTATTGAATGTGCAGGAAAAGGACAAATTACACTTGGAAGGTCCCTATTAGAACTCCTTGGAGCAATAATAGATGTGCGAAAGGGGACCATGCACCTTTCTTCTCCACCAAACAATCATATTTTCCCCAAGGTTAAGAATAAAAGTAAGAGAGGTAAGGGCAAGAAAGTTGGTCTTAATGCTTCTTCATTTGAGAACACTTGATTCTTTCTTTGCTTCTTATGCCTAACTTAAAGGCGTTAAATAAAAGTACTTATTGGAAGATAACCCAAAAGTTTTAGATGAGTCTTGGCAGTTATTACCTCTGTAATAACCGCTCCTTATCCTTTTTATTTGCTTTTTGTGCCAAGAGTAACCTCTAATGAGAGTGAAGTAATGATTGGGAAGTTGTTGTCCCAAGACAGATTTTTGTGCTTCACCGTAAAAAGTCGTGAGAGAGCTCTGTATGTCGGATTGAGCTGCAAATTTTTTTGCTTCTGCACCATGTTGTTATCTAACTTTCGTTAGTTCAACACGTTTTGATTTGAGCAATAGTAGGTCTTCATAAAAATTCGTCTTTACCTGCTGTTCTATTTTGACAGATTTCTGCCATTTTCTGCATTTGCTTCTTGTTGGTTCCTTCTTGAGTTATTTTGGGGAATTGAGCTTTTTGAGGGAAGTGCTACAGTATCTAGTGTTCTAATTGAAGTTTATTTGGTGTTAGAACTTAACCTTGAGACTTATTTATCTTGGGTGCACTAATGTTGCTAATGAGATTGTGTGAAGTTTTGTATCAAGGAAAAATTTCAGGTCTATGGAAGGAATGAGTAATGAGATGAAGGATGGACTAAAGCTCAAGCTTGGGGATGCCACGCGTGTCACCCCAAGAAATATCTAAGAAGTACAAGCGTCAAAGCTTGGGGATTCCCAAGGCATCCCCTTCTTCATCAATAAAAATCCAGGTTCCTTCCAAACGCTTCATTTTTATTGTTTCATGCACAGTTGTGTTTTTCTTGGAGCGTCTTCTTTTTTGTTCTCATTTTGGTTTTCGTTTGCCTTGGTTTGCTTAGTTTGCTGAATAAATTGGTTGGACCCCCTCTTTCATGCTTTGGTTTGCAAATAGTTTGGTTTGGTTTGGAAAAGAGTAGGAAAGTCCATACTTATGTGGTAAAAAGAGCTCGTTTTTGACTGTGGCCTATGCTTTGTCATGCCATGCTTGATATTGTTTTGGCGTTATTCTTAGTATTATTTGCTGTAGCATGACTTGTTATAAAGAATTGAGATTGCTTAATGTGCCTTGGATGAATCATGCGTTGTTTTAGCATATTAAAGCATAGTATTGTGGTATTCTCCTTTGATGCTTTATTTGGGTTGACTTGGCGCATGCTCACACCATGTTATGACTATCCAAAGTCACCATAGCCTTTATGATCCTTTAGTTTTCAACTTGTAGTATCACTTTATGCTTTGATCAATGATGTTTTGTCGCTATGCATGATTATGGCTATTATTGCTCTCTTAGTTTGTCGCTCCCAGTCTTTTGCTAGCCTCCACAACAAAGTATGAGTTCCAATCATGCATCCAACTCCCTAAACCAAGTTTTTCCAAAGAGTCCACCATACCTACCTACTAGCTTATGCTATTCCAAGTATATTAATGCTTTTGTTTATGTTCCACTTGTTATGAGAAACTAGTGATTAAAGCTCTCACGAATTTGATGGCACACTTTAAGTTTTTGCCTATAATAAACTTGAACCATTGGGTCCTTCTTTGTTGTGTATATTCTTGCGCTTTATAAGTTGAAATTAGCAGAACCATGTACCATGGGGAACGCTTTCAACATTGCAGTTGTACTTTGTACCCCGCTGATATCATGTTCTTTTGCTTACGGATCCCGGCGGTGTGAAATAAAAGTAGAACTTGTAAGATCATGGAGTTTGTATGTGTGTTAGAGAAACGCCTGGGCCGCTAGCCTAAGCCATGCCTAATCATGGTGGAAACTTGCAACATCACCATAATGAGCACTCTATGAAGCATCCTCAATAAAAACCTATGCAAATAGCAAATAAAAAGATCGCTGAGATGCTCATTGTCTGCTTGCCTTGTCATTTTGATTATGGGAAAGCTCATGTATCATGTGCAAGGGGTACCCCGTTGGCGGTTCTTAATGATACACATATACTTACAATGACAAGAGCTTACTCGTGACTAAAGTTGAGTAGCATGAGGATTGGTCTTCGTAAGTAAGGGGCATGAGATTTCGGTTTATAACTTGTCAAGCATATCCTCTTAGTTGTGTCACTTTAACCTTAATCACCTTCAAGATGCTTATGATAGGGGCAATGAGAGCTGAAAATTACAAGTACCATAATTTTTGGAAGCTCTTTATGAGACTTGAATCCCTACTTCCTTCTATGAAGGCCCTTCCTTCCACTTATATATTGAGTCTCCACCTTCTATCTTTATGCACCTACTTTGAGAGCATAGTGGCCATTCTTAGTTCTATGTGCATTGTCCCAAGACTAGTTGATTGATGCATAACTTGATATTTCTTGTTTTAAACTATTGTATTTAGTCACTCTTATGAACGTTGAAGGTGTCCTATGCATTTATATTTGCTACTCTATTGAGGGACAAGCTGAATACTACTATGCTATGTTTTCTTTATGTGAAACAAACAAACGTCTTGCAAAGCATTGTTATTCATAAATCTTTTGTTTGTGCCTTTTCATGTTGCATCATAGTTTCTTTGCTTATTGCTAGAACTTTGTCTTTCATGTTATGATTGAAGTACTATGATCCCAGCTTTGAATGTTTTGCAAATACTTTGATTAAGTCTTCGATGGTGCATGTCACCTCAAAAATTATTGTTTCTTTTTTATCACTTACCTACGCGAGGACGAGCAGGAGTTAAGCTTGGGGATGTTGATACATTGCAAATGTATCTATAATTTTTGATGTTCCATGCTTGGTTTTGTTCCAACTTTAGAGTACTTTTCATATGATTTCTTGGACTAACCTATTAACAAGAGCCATAGTGCCAGCTGCCTGTTTTCTGCTGTTTTTGGTTCCAGGAAAGTAAGAAAACGAATATTCTCGGAATTGGACGGGACAAAAACCAAAGTACCTATTTTTCCAGAAGTGATCAAGTGCCAGAATACGAGACGAAGAAGGG
This sequence comes from Avena eriantha, assembly GCA_910589775.1. Lineage (NCBI taxonomy): Eukaryota > Viridiplantae > Streptophyta > Magnoliopsida > Poales > Poaceae > Avena > Avena eriantha. The sequence continues at coordinate 98,834,683 of OU342743.1, read as the reverse complement.
CCTGGGAGCCACCACACCACCTGGCCGCGCGGCCAGGCCTGGCGCGCGCCAGGGGGTGGTGTGGCCGCTCCCGGCACCCCCTCGGCCTCTCCTTCCACCTATATATTGCCCTTGGGACGAAAACCCTAAGGGCCCGAACAAAAATCCACGAAAGAGTTTGTAGCCGCCGTCATCTCCATCCCTAGATCGGGAGGGATCTGAAGATCTTCCCGGCACCCTGCCAGAGAGGGGCATTCACCCTGGAGGCCTTCTTCATCACCATGCAAGCCTCCGGTGTGATGTGTGAGTAGTTCATCCTTGAACTACGGATCCATGTAGTAGCTAGATGCCTGGTTCTCCTCCTTTGTGCTTTCATGTCTAGATCTTGTGAGCTCCGTTTATGATCAAGATCATCTATTTGTAATTCTGCATGTTGTGTTTGCAAGGATCCGATGGATATTGAGATGCTATTTCAGATTGATTATTGATTCTATCATGTCTTTGTTATTTGTGATCTTGCATGCTTTCTGTTGTTAGTAGCTATCTTGGCCAAGTAGATGCTAGCAACTCCAAGAGTTAGTATTTATGCTCGATAGTGGGTTCATGCCTCTGGTAATCTGGGGAAGTGAAAGAAATCTCTAAGGTACTAGATGTGTTGTTGCTACTAGGGAGAAAACAACAATCCTTTGTTCATAGAACAATCATATTGTCTACTTTACACACAGTTCGTAAACCAATAATCTGTTGCTTGCAACTTAATACTGGAGGGGGTTTAGATGATAACCTGAAGGTGGATTATTAGTCATAGATGCAGTTGGATGGCGGTCTATGTATTATGTTGTAATGCCCAATCAAGTCTCAAAGGAGTCAAGATGATTAGTATATGCATGTATTGCTTTCTCGGTGTTTGTCAATTGTCCCGCTGTAATTTGTTCACCCAGCATGTTATGTATCTTAAGGAGAGCCACCTCTAGTGAACTATGGATCCCGGTCCTTTTTCTTTACATACAATCTACAATCTTTTACTGCTTTGTGTTTTACTTTCTGCAAACTTTTACTTCTTTCCATTCGATACGTTTAATCCTTTGTTTTCCGCAAAACACGGTGAGATTGACAACCTCATCGCAAGTTGGGGACAAAGTTCTGTGGTTGTGTTGTGCAGGTCTCCACGTTGCTACTAGCACCGGTAGTGCGCCCTGCCAAAGCTCAGCTAGTAACACCTTTGGGGTGTTTCCTTGCTCCTACTGGTTCGATTAAACATTGGTTTCATAACTGAGGGAAAACTTACTGTTGTGCTCATCGTACCTTCCTCTTGGGGTTCCCAACGAGCTCTACGTCAAACGACGAGCACATCAACCTCGCGCGGGGTGCCCAAGGCCCAGCCGGCCACCCCTCCTTCCTCCCTTTGGTATTTCCCTCATGGGCCCCTTTCCCTAGGGATTTTGGCCCAATTAGATATTTCGACCATTTTAATCCTTTTTATTTTATTAAATAAATATGAATGAATGACAAAATCAATGTTCGACATTCACTTACATATTATTTAATCCACGTGGCCATGGAACCCCTTCCACTCCGGACATACTCTGGACTTACCAAAACTCATTCCAGTTTTCTCTCTCTTCATTCTTCGATGATTCCGAATGTACCAAAACGATCTCCAAGCATCATCAAGCCCTTAAGCTTGATACCCCATGGTTCAGGAACACTCCAGACATGGTCGAGATCCCTCTCGTACCAATGATCAACGATTGGACCTAGATGCCCATGATGAACCCTATGCATTCCATGAATCTTTTGTCGTTTGAACCATGAACGTCGTGTTCTATTTCCTTTATCTCTTTGATACTTGCATTTTCCGAGAGCTTACCAGTGACATCACCATGTTGTGTTCAATCTCGTTACCGACAAATGCTACTTGACTCGTTCCGGTAAGTGATATCCCCATGACCTAGTCACATGCTGCGCAGCTGTTTGGATATATTTTCTCCGAGTGGGCTCTCAAGTATCTTTCCGTCATGCAGATGGACAAATCCCGCTCTTGAAACATAATGCTTCTACATGCCCCTCTGAATACCTGAACACATCTATCATGATCTCTTCTCATGCAAGTGACGTTTGATGCTATCAAAGTATTCTCGGGTGATAGCGATTGATTTGGTCTCACGGTCTAAGAAATAAGACACTATGCCTTTTTTCTAATCATCATGACTTGAACTTCATGACATGATCGGATCACGATTCTTAGATTGGTTATAGCTCATCATCTCATTATCGTAATGAGGTCACTCCATTGTCAACTAGCATAAATGCCACATGATTAGGAAACCTTGATCATATGTTGACCAATGAACCAGTGACTAGAGTTTCACCAGGAACTACTGGTTGTTTGTATATCACACGTGTAACGGTGTTTCCTATCAAGACAGTTATAGCATGATTTAAAACTTAAACATAAACTTTATGAAATATGATAATAATCCATATTATTATTTGTCTCTAGGGCACATTTCCAACAGTCGCCCACTTGCACTAGAATACAAATAAACTAGTTGCATTCGTTTACTAATCATCGGTACCATATAACCCGCTACTTCTGATCATGCATGTCATGGAAGAGGTTGAGTCTAGGGTCTAAACTTTATAGCCCCGTATCCTTTGCAACTTACTAATGTCACCTTGATTGACATTAATACCTTTATAATCTCATGATACTTCCTTGTGTATGTATATTAGTTATGGCAACAGAGTGAGGTCGGTTTCTAGGAGCCATCAATGACATTAGATTAGTCAATGCGAATGTTCTCATGGACACTGTGCCCTGGGACACACTCTCTACGAAAAGACGAACATTTCCCGCTACAACATTATACATCCCTTTTTAGATAATATCCTTATACTTTTATTCTAAATGTAGTTATCTAAACACTAGTGCACTATGTGCATTTTTTTATGTTTGCCACCATGCATCCTATTTGACTTCAGTCAGTATTATTGATGCAGAGATTTCCAACATTTTTTAAAGGTTAACACATGCCTTTATAACATAACCCTTTATGATTTTAAGGTATGCCATCCTTCATGGATATTGGAAAACGTGTCTACAGTTCTAATCAGACACTGTGGACATACTTAGCTCAATGTTTAGTGATTCATACTTAATCACTTCCGAATGTTTCCTTTTGGATCATATATTATGTTAAGTTCTCATCATGGTTTCTAAGACAGAACCTATGTCCCAACATAATGGATGACGATCATCCTTTTCTTCCTTTCAACCATCAATGCTGTACTTAATTCTATTCCTAATTCGAATGATCAAGGAAAAATCCTTAATCACTTATTATTCCAAAACAACCTCAGAATCTCTTTTAGAAATACATTCAAACATAATATTATACTTACTTCTCAACTTTTAATCCCTATAAATCATTATTTATTGCTACTGGATCCTTTATTCTTAATGTATCATACAGAGTTAAGAATCAATCATTAAGCTCCCACTCAAAATATGTTTCCTACGCATTTTGAGTATGAGACATTCATTGCTCCCACTCAAAAATGTGTAATTCACATATTGCTTTAGGAATACTTTAATAGATCCCACTCAATTTCATGCAAATTGCATATCTTCTCAATATTTTGAACAACTTCAAAATCCCTTGATCATTTATCCAACTAAGAGTTTATTACGAGATTCTAGTACTTTACTACTATCAAATCCACTAGATTTTTTAGCACTTCTGAATTAAATTATTTTGAATTTTTCCAATACATTATTCATGACAAATCATGCCTTTGCCATTCACCTTTTCCATCACGCCCTTAGAGTCTTTTGGAAACATCAAGCAACCCTTTACTTAGTAAGATTCAGCAACATTTTGCGTTCTAACCTTAAGTGAATTTTCCTCTAGGATTTCTCATAATTTTAGTTTACCATCATTTCCTTCGTAGTTTGTAGATATGCCATATTCCGGTAACATGAAAAGTGATTCATAAATGTCTCCATACAAGATGTGGGGTACATTTTCGAATCCTACTTCATGTAGTAAAAACACTAGTAGGGAAAACACAATGATCATTATCATTGATCCTTTTCTTTATGAAGAGTTGCGTTCTGAAACATGTTCCATTGCACTTCTCAGCACTCTGATGCGGGGTCACGAACCCTCATCGTGTTTTCACTATCTTCCACTGGCTTCATTGTTGAGAACATATACTTTCTATAGAATGCACCAAAATTTCAGCAATACTAGTTTTGCCTAGTTTTTGGTTTTAGCCATGGATTTCATATTCAAAGTTTCCAATGAATAATCTACAAGGACTTGTTCATTTTTGCTATGGTGATATCGAATAACTCCAAAACTTCAACGACAATCCATACAAGATATGGTGCCGATCTCACGAATTTTAGATGGTTCACTTTATTCTAAATGAATGTTCACTATTTTCTACTAATGGTCTTTACATTTATACTACTATGATTTATTCAGTGCCAACTAGTCACCCACTCGATATCGAATATAATATTGTGATGCTTTGTATTTCAATGTATCAAAATGCATTGCATTACAAAATTCCTTATGCCAATCTTATAACATCGAATTTCATTACTATTGATCAAATCATAGCAATTAGATTCTCTTTTATCTCTAGTACCCTTTGATGCTGAAATTCTTTGATCATATCAAATTGTTTCATGCTCATGTTTCCTTTGGTAAGCTCCTTTTACAAAATTCAACAAGTACAAAATGATAATAACCATTCCATTGAAATGTGATACATCAAACATGTATTTCTTTCAACAATTCATCAAAACACATTGTATTCATATAATACATGGTGTTTCAGATACCTTGCCGAACTTAGGCATGATTCATATGTGACAAAAGATCAAATATCTATGACTTCACATATAATCAATCATAACTTATGACTATTAAAATAATGGTTTCATTCAAAATGAATATATCATTAAGTTAGATATTTTCAAGGCATTTCAATATTTTACGAATGTTCATGCATTATCAATTAGTTTCACAACATGAATGATTCACATATAATCGAAACCATATGAACACAAATAGAAATCACTCACAAAAGTAGAACAACCGTTTGTTACAAACTTATATGAATAACCGTCTCACGAAGTGTGAGACACACTAAAGAAGTTCACAATCCATCAATTATAATAATCATCCAAAAACGATAATCTAAATGATAAATGTCCAGGGAGAGTGTCATTGGCCATCATCATCATGCTCACCATCAACACACAATGTCACCTCCTCTCCAGCAAGAAACTCTCATGCAGAAGGACCTGTTTTCACCAAAACAGAACCAGTATCAAATACTTTAACATTGCAACAAGTGTTTACAAGATTATAACATTTATAAATTTGTATATCAAATATATACCTTTGTCATCGATGACCTCTCCAGCAATGGGTTCAACTTTCACATTTCTGAAATGTCATATGAACTCGTGGAAATCCTGTGTTTCCCCATCACCTCTCATGATGCAAGTCCTGGCATGTGCTTGGTAGCTTGGGGGCAGCGACCGTAGCAACACGCCTATTGCAAAAGATTATGCCATCCAGTGATACAGGAAGTAAGCAATCATTATGTACGCATCATGTATGCATTCCAAGTGGCTCTCCAGTGAAGCATTCTCTTCCATCTTTATGGTGAGGAAATCTCCCGTCAGCTCGTGCTCCTATATGCGCACTTGGTCCACGAAATGCGATTTAAGCTATACCATCATCGCATGAGGGTGAAGATTACCCACAACTGGGTGCAGCTCATCAAGCATCCCGAAGCGCATCGTCACTGAAATGAAGGTGGTCATCTCACGATTAATGCGGTCTTCCTGCTGTTCTAGGGTCTCATAGAAATAGGGTTGCTCCAAATCCATCTCATATCGTATGTAGTCGACCAAATCATTCTCACTAAGAAGAACATGGATACGCGCAACCTACTCAGAAAAGTTGGATCCATCTAGTTTGAGCTTCTCTCCTTTTAACCAATCGTCAATTGGGAAGGTAGCATCGGGGAGAACCATTTCTACATTTAAATTACAAAAGGATTTTAGACTAAGTTTATAATTTATGTGAGTTAAAGAAAGAACTCCACTAAAAAATCCTATCCCAAGAGGGGTTTAGTGATTACATGATCCCTATTCACTACACCGCCCCTGATCGTCATGGTTGGTGATATAGTTGCAAAGGTGGATGCTCATCCATCGATCACATAATTCATGTGACTCGTGCTCGATCTTTCGACCATCCGTGTTTCGAGGCCATGTATGCACATGATAGGCTCACCAATCATGACCTTACGTGTTTCTTTCTTGTGCAACATGGCCTGCACCCACCGTATGTGCACCTAGATATGTGTGACGTTATTATAACATAGCTAGTTACATCACACAACCCAATGTAATATGAGCCTATAGCCTATAAATAAACTCTTTTATGACACTACCTCTAAGATAGTATGCACAATGAAGGTACAAATGCAGAGTAATGTCATATGCATGACACTAGTTGATGTTTATCGCCACTACGACTAGTCTTACACTCTCACAAAGTGCATAGAAGCACATGCTACAGCTAGCTCTTGCATGAGAGCCAACTACTCTTCTCTCATCCAACTCATGCCAAATATATTCTTTGAAGTCTTATAGCATGATTGTACTTTCTCTAGTCGTCCGCCCCAACAAAACTTAGTTAATTAACAATATTTTGTTGTTGTTATTAGATGTTCGATTAAAGATTGGTTGGTTGGTTGGATTACTCTTATCAGATGGAAAGGGCAAAAGATACCAGGCCACTGACGTTGCACCCTCATTCATTCAAACTCTTCTTGGCGAAGGTTTCTATAGAAGATATGTGAGATATTGGGAATTTTCATTTCCCACCACACGGATGGGTTCGCTCGATGTTGATTTATGTACTCCATGTTGTCAATTATCTAATGATGTGCGGATGGGTACGAAGGAGTAACATTCGTGATCGGCACAAAGATTTGGTCCAATATATATCTTTAGGTTTTATATATATACCAGCACTATTCTGCAACCGGTTGCAGAATATTATTCTGAGCATCGACTTAAACTTTTTCAGATGCAGGGTTAAACTGCCTGCCGCCTAAGGTTGAACTGCCCTCTGCTATAACTACATATTTTTTAAAAATAAGTCGTACATTTATTGTAGGCCCACCATTTACGACACCAACTTGAACTTATCTGAACTGCCTATGAACTGCCTGCCGCCTAAGCTTGAACTGCCCTCTGTTATAATTGCGTACTTTCATATATGACTATTTCTGTATTGAGTTGCCCTTATCTCGACCTTGAACTTCCCGTATGACCGTACATGAGATGCTTAGTACAGTTTTCCCGTGGCCCAGTTAGGTCCCGTGCTTTTCCCCAAGCTTGATCTGCCTGGCTTTCAAGGTTGAGTTGCCCGCACAGGCAAGGTTGAGCTGCCTGGCTCTCAAGGTTGATTTGTCCAACACTTACAACAAATCAAAATAAGTTTAACTATGACCAACTGAGCAGTTCAAGTTACTATTTTCAAGCAGTGCAACCCATGATACACAGGCAGCTCAAGCTCAAAACTTACAACAAATCAATAAAAGTTCAGCTAGGGACAACTGAGCAGCTCAAGTTACTATTTCAGGCAGTGCAACCCATGATACAAAGGCATCTCAAGCTCAACATTTACAACAAATCAATATGAAGGATCTTGGTGAGATGTTTCCTCATGAAATCTTGGCGAGGATCTTGTAGGAGCTTCGGGATGAACTTGTTTTCTTGTGACCGGGATTTTGCTCGTTTGAGGAGGACCCATTGCTTCGGATTTGATGAAACTTGACAAAATCGGCAGGGACACCGTCATCTCTCATGTCACCCGCGAGGAGGACGATCTCGAATCCACCTCGCGCGTTGTCTCTGATGTCCCACTTGATAAGATCCCGCCGAAGAAGAAGGTACAAGAGGTGGAGGACGAGCTCGAATCCTCGTCGAAGTGGTCGTTTCATGGCGTCCCTCGCTCCATCGGGCCGCGCTGGAGAAGAAGGTGCGCAGAGGTGGGGGGCGAGCTTGAAACTACGGCGTCCCTCGCTCCCTCGCGTCGGCGTCCCACCGTCGCTCCCTCGCTCGGGCCGCGCCGGGGAAGATGGTGCGCAAAGGTGGGGGACGAGCTCGAATCTCCAACGTTCCTCGCTCCCTCGCTCCGGTGTCTCGCCGTCGCTCGCCCAGGCTACGCCGGGGAAGAAGGCGGCGACGGGATCTCGGCGAAGTCGCCGTAGTGTCGGGAGGAGGTGGGGATTGGGATTGGTATGACGCGGTGAGTGTCCGCACCTTATATAGGGTCGTTCGGTGCTTAGAATAATATTCTAAGCATTGGTTTTAGAATAGTGCAACCCTATATATATTTACACGCACGCACGCAGCGCTCGAAGCAATCGCACACGCACGCAGCGCTCGCACGCACTCGCACGCACGCAGATAGATATTATGCATATCTTGATTAATCACAATTCGTGAAGACCCAGGATCGAGATGATATATACTATCTCCCTTGATTGGTAGTACTCCCTCCGTCCCAAAAGGATGTCTCAAGTTTGTCTAAACTTAGATGTATCTAGACACTTTAGTATATAAATACATCTAAATTTAATCAAACTTGAGACATTTTTTTTGAAACGGAGGGAGTATTACGTATAGCCTATTGGACTGAGAAATAAAAACAAAGCAAGCTCGATTTGCAGTGTGATTTTGTTGGCCGGTTATGAAGGGATCGTACGTGCACCACTAACTCGTTTCTTAATACAGTCGTATATGTACAAGATCGTTGTACGCACGAGGATCCAAAATCAGATCGAGACCATGGCATATCATCGTGCCTATATAGTTTGACACGTACGTACGTACGCCGTGCATGGATAAAAGTGAAGTTATGGAACATCATCGAGTTTACATGCACCAACAACGTTGGAGATTTCTCTAGGGTTCTTGCACACATTTCTGTAGGGTTATGGGACAGAGTGAAACTGTACCTGTACAGCAACTAGCAGGTGCAACTATGTATGTAGAACATGCATGATGCAAGTGTGGGTTTGGTGTATCCCCATGCATAGGCAGCAGCATACATCTGCATGCGCCCTATAGCACTGCAAGATCGAGCTAGTACTTCGAAACAGACCATCTACATCTACTGACATACTACTGTTCATCGATCTATGTAACAATAATTGAGGTGATTGAGTAATCACTACACTATCAATATCTATATATGCTGAAAAGTATATGGGTAACATCACAATTATATAAATAAAAAAGACACCAAGGTAGACGTATGAAAAGTAACTGTCAAAGTTATATGCATGCTAGCTTCTTGTGTCAAATTAAGCATGTGGAACATACAAAGATCTTTTAATCACCTGTGAGAGCAACGCTGCCTGGAGCTCTTTTTTTACTTAATTATTAACACACGCTGCATGGATGGAACTTATTAAACGTGCGTGAGCTGTACGAATTGCGGCGGCAGTTAAAAAATGCCAAGACTTTGACACGACGCGTACGTGCGGCGTGCTCGAAATAATCGTTCAGGCACGGCCACCTGTTCCGTTGAGGTTGATTTCAGGGTTGGGACTTGAGAGCATCCAGCCATGCGTGCATGCATGGTGCCAGTTAAGAGCGTCTCCACTCGGTCCCCTATATGGGTTCCGGAGCGATCAATGTTTAGTCCATATGTGAGACGCCAGCTATATTCTTAATTTAAGGGATAATGTTCCTGGTCACGCCCCTCCTAATAGTTTATATGTTCGATTTATATCTCACATAAGGGCCATTCTGCATCGCTAACTCTACGCCAACCTAATCTACGACGCCGCTATCGCCGTCCTCCTTATCCGCCACATCGCCGTCCTCCTCCATATCAGAATCGAGGTCGACGATCCCGGTGGCCTCCGCCCTCCCCGTGAATTCTTCGCGGCGCGCCGCCTCGGCTTGACGGTGTGCCTCGTCGATAGCGGTGTAGACCGTACCCCCCGCGCACTATCCAGAAGCGCTGCCTCCCTTCGGGGTTGCGCAGATCCAGGTGGAGCTGCCGCCGGTGATCTCGGCACAGCGCGAGCTCCTTCGCCCGCTCCTTCTTGAACCTCTTCGGCCAGTACACGCTCATGGGCGCGTACAGGGCCATCGTCCTCTTCCGCTCCGGCAGCTCGCGGTGGCGTTGCTCTATCTGCGTCGTCAACTCGGTGCCACGCAAGGGCGGCGCCACAGGCACGCCGGCGTAGCTGAGCTCAAAGCCGACAGTGTAGAGGGATTGTAACACGTGTTGTATTACTGTGGTGCAAACCGCACACATATATAGTACAATGGGAGGCCACCATACCCTTAGACATAAAATAGAGAAGGGGCATAATCGCTAATGTACTATACACAAAATATCTACTCAACACCCCCCCCCCCCCCCCCGCAGTCGAAGCGTTGGAAGGATGCCGTAGGCAATCCTTTGGTCATGATATCTGCGAACTGCTATGAGGTGGGTACGTGTAGCACACGTATGGGACCAAGAGCCACCTGTTCGCGAACAAAGTGAATGTCGAGCTCGATATGCTTCGTCCGGCGATGGTGGACAGGGTTGGTGGAGAGATACACGGCGGAGACGTTGTCACGGTAGACCACGGTGGCCTTGTTGATAGGACAAGAAAGCTCCTGAAGTAGCTGTCGAAGCTAAGAGCACTCAGTGACATCATTAGCAACAGCCCGATACTCCGCCTCGGCGCTGGAGCGAGAGACCGTGGGCTGCCGCTTGGACGACCACAAGATGAGCGAGGGTCCAAGGTAGACGCAGTACCCCGAAGTGGAGCGCCGCGTGTCGGGGCAGACAACCCAGTCCACGTCCGAATAGGCGATGATGTCTGTGTCCGCAGAAGCAAGCAGCGAGAGACCAAGATCTAGAGTGCCTCGGATGTAGCGGAGAATCCGCTTTACTGAAGTCCAATGAGCATCACGGGGAGCGTGCATGTGAAGACACACCTGCTGAACAGCATACTGGAGCTCCGGTCTGGTGAGAGTAAGGTACTGAAGCGCACCAACAATGGACCGGTAGAGCGAGGCATCCGGCGCAGGAGAACCATCCGTGGCAGAGAGCTTGGCCTTCGTGTCGACAAGTGTGGAGACGGAGCTGCAGTTAAGCATCCCAGCACGGTCGAGTAGCTCGTAAGCATACTTCTTCTGATGAAGAAAGAAGTCATCCGGTCGGTGCACAACCTCGATGCCGAGGAGGTAGTGTAGAGGCCCCAAGTCCTTGAGCGCGAACTCAGCACGAAGATAGTCGGTGAGCTGCTGCAAGAGTGCAGAGGTGCTGGCTGTCAGGATGATGTCATCAACATAGAGCAGCAGGTACGTCGTGGAGTCTCCCATATGGTAGACGAACAGCGAGGCATCAGAGCGTGTAGAGCGGAAGCCGGGTTGGTGAAGAAACGCTGCGATGCGCTGGTACCATGCGCGAGGCACCTGCTTGAGCCCGTATAATGAGCGCGAAAGCAGGCACACATGATCTGGATGAGCGGAGTCGACGAAGCCGGTGGGCTGCTGGCAGAACACTTGCTCCTCAAGATGACCATGAAGGAAAGCGTTGGAGACGTCCATCTGGTGAATGGGCCAGCTGCGAGACACGGCGAGTTGGAGCACGGTGCGGATGGTGCCGGGCTTGACCACAGGGCGAAGGTCTCGGCGAAGTCAACACCGGTGCGCTGACGAAAGCCGCGAACGACCCATCGCGCCTTGTGCTGATCGAGGGTGCCATCCGGATGGAACTTGTGCTTGAAGACCCACTTGTCGGTGATGATGTTGGCATGGCGCGGTCGAGGGACGAGCTGCCATGTCTGGTTGCACTGGAGGGCGTCGAACTTGTCCTGCATGGCTATGAGCCACAGCGGGTCGCGAAGAGCCGCCCGAGCCGAGGCGGGCAGCAGAGATGGCGCCGGAGGTGGCGGAGGCGGCGACGGAGCTGTCGTGGCATAGTATGCGTCCGCAGGGTACCGTGTCGATAGGTAGAAAACGCCCGCGTGTGCGCGGGTGACCGGACCCGGAGGGGCAGGCGCAGCATCAGCCGAATGTGCACTCGAGGGTGATGCGGCCGATGGAGCGGCACCCGAGCTAGGGCTCGAGGGCGACGCAGGCGACGTCGGCAGGGCGGCACCCGAGCTAGGGCTTGAGGGTGCGGCAGCTGGTGTCAACGGGACGGCACCCGAGCTAGGGCTCGAAGGAGACGCGGGCGGTGTCGATGATGCGACACCCGAGCTAGGGCTCGAGGGTGCGGCAGGCGGTGTCAGCGGGTCGGCGCCCGAGCGAGGGCTCAAGGGCGACGACAGTGGGGTCGATGAGGCAGCACCCAAGCTCGAGGGCGGGGTCGATGTGGCCGTAGTAGGTGCACGATGCCGCGGGGTAGCATCCGTGGAAGGAGAGGAGGACGCCACCTGTTCCTGTGCAAACAGGAAGCATCACTCATCAAAGTAAACGTGTCTCGAGGTGATGACCCGATGGGATACAGGGTCGTAGCAGCGATAGCCTTTGGTGTTAGCTGGGTAACCGAGGAAGATACATGGGATGGAGTGAGGAGCGAGTTTATGAGGGGCGGTGGCGGCACCACTGGGGTAACAATGACAACCAAAAATCCGAAGGCCATCGCAGGAGGGAAGAGAACCAAAGAGGAGGTGGTGTGGCGCATAGCTCCAGCGAGTGCAACATGGTCGAAGGTTGACGAGGAGGGTGGCGGTGGCTAAGGCGTCGAGCCAGAAGGTGGGCGGGACGTGACCGTGAAAGAGAAGGGTGTGTGTGCAGTCGTTGAGGGTGCGAAGGACGCGCTCGGCACGGCCGTTTTGCTGCGAGGTATACGGACAGTTTAGACGGAAAATAGTGCCATGAGAAGAAAGAAGAGTGTGGACGAAAAAAATGTCAAAATTCTTCGATCGAACTGGGTAGACACATAGGCATAAAAGGAAGTGAGAGTGGTGGCGACAGCTGACTTTTTACGAAGAGGAAACGTCCACACAAAGTGAGAGAAATCATCGAGAATGACTAAGTAGTAAACAAAACCAGAGTTACTTGGAATGGGAGAGGTCCATACGTCACTATGAATTAATTCAAACGGAAAAGACATAACTATGGAAGAATTGCTAAAATGAAGACGAACATGTTTGCCAACACGACAAGCTTCACAACTATGCGTAGCCTTTTTATTACAAGAAAAAGAAAATCCCCTCATTATTTAATGAAGCGTGTTGGCACTACGATGTCCAAGACGAGCATGCCAGAGGTCGACGCCAGCGGAGAAAGCACGAGGACCAGCGCCGGCGGTTCTGGTCGTTCTGAGGCATGCCGAAGAGTTCCTGCTACAGGAACATGATCCGCTGGAGCTTGTTGTCGGTGAAGAGGCCGTTAATTTTTGTCCACACCGTGCGGGCATCATCGCCCTCGTGGACAACGGTCTTGAAGATGTCCGGCGAGATGGTGAGGAAGAGCCAGCGGATGATGGTGGCGTCGATGGCGAGCCAGTCGGGGTCGCGGCTATTGAAGAGATCGACGGAGCCGTCGATGTGATCGCGCAGATGGTACTCACGGAAGAGGAGGTAGAAGTACGTCCTCCAGGCGTGGTGGTTCTTCTCGGTGACGGAGAGCTTGATGGGGACGTGCTCGGCGATGTGCACCTCGCGGATGACCGCGAGGGTCGGCGGATCGGAGCTGTCGGAGGAGTCGGTGGAGCCGAAGGGATTGGCGGAGGAGAGGGACGACATGGCGGTGGCGCACGGGAGAGGGGGCAGGGCAGAGGGAGGGCGCGGCGGTCACGGAAGATGCGACGGTGGCGGCGCACGGGGGAGGTGGCGCGGCGACGGCTAGGGTTGAAGGGGATCCGCAGCAGAAAACAAAAAATTTGCTACGTTGGAACCCCAAAACGGCATAGGATCTATCTATGTAGTAATGCGGTAACGGCCAATGCGTATAGAGTACATACCCTTATAGACCGTACGCGGTTAACGTTCCGCGGGGAACGTGGTTGATGTAGTTGTACTCGTAGCCGACCTCAAGGTCGCGAAGCTCCTCACAGGTCACCCCTTGCTTCTTCTTCATCATGCAGCAGCTCCGGCTCACGACATTCAAGCGCCCCAAGTGGTGCGCCTCGTGTCTTCGTACACATCCGGTGCACGATAAGACCTCCGGCTCCCCGATCCTGCCGGGAGTGCGGAAGTTAATATCCGGCTAGGAATCTCTACAGCGCAACGGCGTACTGCAGGTGTGCCTTGTTCGCACAACCCAAACTTGAGGCCATGGTCACAAGGGCTAGAGAGAGGGAAGGAGGAAGTCAACCAAAGGACTTCTCCAAATATTGGGTGTTTAATCCCACCCATGGGCACCCCTTTATATAGGCGGAGGGGTGTGTCCTCCCCATTAGGTTAGCCATGTGGGACTAATTACTAAAATAAAATACAGCTAGATTTCGTCCCAGCCGAATGGGCTGTTTCTGCTCAGCCCAACAGGCAAAGCAGCAGCTAATAGTCAGCCGGGGTGGGCCGGCGTGCCACCCCACGGCCCATAGCGCTGCGGCGCTCAGTGCAGTGGCTGGCAACCCGCGATGGGCCGGCCAGCGTGCGCGGCCCACTTGCCGTGGCGGTGGCGACGCAGTACGGGAGCAACCCGGGGCGGGCCGGCCTGCACGCTCTCGCGGCACAACATGGCCAGCAAGGCGGCTGGTAGCGGCGTCTGCCTCTGCTTCCCGGGTGGGCCTGGGATAGCCGCGGCCCGCCAAGCGATGCACAGCGTCCAGCGCCCCCGTGCGGCGCATACTACCGGCCGCCCTCCTTTGGGCCGGCTTACATAGGCCCACGACGGCAGTGATGATGTTTTCTGCAACTTTTCTCTTAGGACATTTCCCTCCGGGGATTTGGCCTAATATAAAAGTTGCCTTTATAAATCCTAACTTAAATATTATTTAGAATATATCAATTCATAATTAACATATAATAAATGCATATTCAAATTCCCATTTATCCGAAAACACTTTTCGGGTCTTTTTCTTTATTCTTTCTCCGAACAACTTCGGATCTCTCTGTGGAACAGTTCCAGCTTTCTCTTTCTCTACTGTGATTCCGTCTTACGAATGATCCCTCTCATCATACCCTTAAGTATATCCTCTCACGGCTCGGGAATGCTCTAGACATGATCTGTATCAATAATCAACAGAGGGACCAGGGATATCCATGTGACCCCTATGCATTTCTGATGACAATGTCGTTTGAACCGCTAAATGTAGCATCCAATTCCTTTTGTTTCTCGATATGACTTGTCCGAGACCCGATTATTGGTATCACATACCTTGTTCAATCTCGTTCACAACATGTTCTGTTTTCTTGTTACCGTGATATTACATCCCCGTGACCGAATGACATGTTGCAATATTTATGGATGTAATCTCACCAAGTCGGCCGTATGTATCTTTACCCGTCATGTGGATGAACAAATCCCGGTCTTGCAGTCACATGTCATCTACTGTTCCTTCGGAATACCCAACGTATATCTTTATGGCCACCGTATTACCAGATGACGGTTGATGCAGTCTAAGAAGCCTCGGGAAATAGTGAGTAATATGAGCTCACGGTCTAAGAAAAAGGAGCCTAGGTATAGATGTTGCAACAATAAACTATATGACTTCATCGTGTTGCAATCCTTTGAGGAATGTCCAATCACATTATTCTCCAATGATATGATCCCGTTGTCAATCTATTATATATTAAAAGTACATTACGGGCGACCAGAAAAAAGAGATAGTCTAGAAAATCCCACAAAAAACAGAAACATCTAGCCATCGATTTAATTATTTATCGCATGATAGCCGATGGATTTTAGACAAAATCTATTAACCTTAAACGTACTTAAAATTACCCACTGATGCCATACATAATTTTTCATACCCCTTCATACTGTATCTGGCCAAGGCTACGGAATCCTCCATCAAACGAAAAATAAACCTAGGACCTACCCTAGCACGTCCTCGCCCACGCCGCCACCACCACCACCGTATCTGCCTGCCGGCCCGCCGATCTTCCCAAAGTCCACGCTGACCAGCTAGCTCATGTTTCAATTTATCTTGCCTCAGGGATGGAGAGCAGACCACCAGGGGACACACGTCCTGCAAGAGATCAATGACTTGCATCATAAGATGAACATCTAGGTATGTACGTCTCGATGATCAATATGTATCTTTCCATTGATATTTATGCCCTTCCTGCTGATCTTAAGGCTTCCGCTTAGGTGGGTTCAGCTGCCCCAAAGCCGCCCAAATCTGACTCAATCTAGGGAAGAGCCGATCAATCGAATACAAAAACAAGTGGGGTTCAAACTAAGGCTGACACATAGAAGCAAACCCTACATTTGTTGCAGGATGCACGTGTGATTAATATAGATTTTGAATTGGGCATATAAATAGTATAGTATGTATGTCGCTAACAGTAGGGGACGTGATAGTTGCGACCTTGCCGGCAGGCCGACGCATCTTTTTCCCCTTGTGATGAACGTATTAGTACTGTCTGATAAAGAAGCTAGCTATAGTTCCTTTTGTGATGAACGAATTATGGCATGTTTTAGTTCCTTTTTTAACTTATTACAAAGTATTGTTTTATATCATTGTTATTAAAACCTGTGTTTTATTTGTATATGTGAAGGTTTGTCATACTTATTTACTTACAAGTTCATGGGTGGTTTGCATGAGAGTTTTCTTGTCCAAGAAGTTGAATTGCAAAAGAAAGCAACTAATCATGGCCATGTTTGCTGTAATGAGGTACATTCTTGATCATGTTACTAATCTACATCGCCATTACACAAGAGTCAACCTCATTCTTCTTAAAATATGTGCAACACATGTGCAATCTGAAAAGCGAAATATGTGCATTGCAAAGTTTGTGTGGTGTCAACTTATTTTTTTGGTTATATGTATACGCTAATATGCAGAGCTTTTCCTCCAAGAGTTCATGAAGGACAACCGATTGATATGCTCCTTTCTTACGTATCCTTAGGCTCCAGATCAGTGAATTATATACCAGGGGAACAAGCTCACGGTATTGATGTCAAGTGTGTACCATGGGATGCTCAAGAATTCAGTCTTTTTTATGCTTAGATTAGAATTGTTTCGAGAGGCTGGTGAATGGCAATTCCAGTAAGACTTGGTTAGCTATACCTCACTGGTCATATTATTCATAGTGTGGTTCTGAGATAATGTAACTGAAAATCACAAGGTTATACAGATGTATTCATCATTTTATCTACCAGAGAGTTGGTTTTGGTTTTGTGCTACTGGAAAGCTTTTTATATGTCGGTGAATGATTATGGAAGATTGTAACACATTGGCTTGGATTTATATGATGTTGGCAACAATCCTAGACATTTATTGTCTGTAGCAATAGTGAGGTCTTCTATTGCTTGCTCCTCGTAGTATGGACCAACATTTTCACATGAGGCCTATTAAGTGATTTGATACGTGGTGACTAAGACCGACTTCTTCTTCGACCCACACCACCAATATGTTATTTTTAAATGAAGAACCACCGCTAGCATCTCTATATTTAATTCCCTTGTCATGGGTAAAAATGGATTGGCAATATGGTGTCTTGTGGTCGAACCAAAATTCAAAGGGAAGGATTGCCTGGTATACCTCCTATAATAGTTCAGAAGAGTTGCAAGCATTAGACTTAAATACAGCCTCCGATCCATATTAATGGCCTTAGATTTTTCTAGATTTAGATGTATGAAGTCATGTTTTAGACCTAGATATATCCGAATTTAGACAAATCTGAGGTCTTTAATTTGGATCGGAGGTAGTATAAGTATTTAAACACTATGAGTTAAATATGAGGCATATTTGTAAGGAACATTTGCTTCCTGGTAGTCTCCCATCTTACAATGATATCACTAGAATAATTTCAATATTACATGATGTCATTAGACCATTTTGTTATGGAAGTACATAAATATTATGAAAAAAATCATGCCGTCAGATCTCATACACAAATAAAGATTCTCATTATCTGTTCAATTACTATGTTGGCGTATATTTTGGATCTTTTCGTCGGGGTATTATCAGCTCCATCAATCCATGACCGCCCTAACCTGGAATATATACTACATGAATTGATGGATTGATGTATCAGATAAATTTTCTAATTAAAATTTAAAAACAGATTGCATAAAGAAATTTAAAGATGATGCCCGCGTATTTACGCGGGCCACTCATCTAGTTGGCACAAATACCCATGATCTTAAAACCCAGATCATCCTCATGACCAACGAACTAGTATGAATAGAGGTTACTAGGGACTTGGTTGTTTCATACCACAGCTGTACCAATATTTCTACTTGGTACAATTATAGCATAATATAAAACTATTATAAACTAATTAAGATATGACAATAAAAACCTATTTATTATTTGCCTCTAGGGCATATCTTCTTCAGCTCCCACTTGCACTAGAGTATAAATAATCCAGCTTGCATTTTACTCATATAAACCAAATACCATATGCGTTTACAGATCATGCATGTTCATGGGAAACGTAATGTCCATGTTCTGTTTTACCAGATCATTATGTCTTTTGCAAATCGTTAATGTCTTCCTAATTTTGGCATTCACTCCATTATCTTATAATGGGTCGAAGTATTTGTTTGGCGACAAAGTGATACTTTGTTTCTAGTGTTTATGATGACGGTCGTTTTCACCGTTGTCATCTAAACTTAGAAACACACGTTGCTATCCTTTGTGTATATACTGTAGTCATGACAGTAGAACAAGGCCGGATTCCAGGAGCTTACAGTGACTTTAGATCAACCTCTAAGACTTTCTCATGGGCACTGGGCCCTAGGACACATCATTCTACGTTAAAAGTGAACTAGCTCCGCCATAACATTATACATCACATCAAATGAAGCCTTTATACTTCTATATCTATGTAGATCATAGTGCATGAAATGCATCTATGTCACTTACATTGCTTCTTGCCATTTAAGTACAAACTTAATTATGGTTCAGTGATCAACTTAGGAATCACTCAAAGACACGTTCTTACAGTTAAGACTTTGTCCTACCAACCAGAACTTCGGGTCACATTACGTCGAGTATACAATATGGTTATATGGAAGAACCTATGACTGAGGCATAGGAGATGCAACACATCTCTTTCTTTCCACCATAGTTGCAATACTCACCTTGTTCCATTCTGAGCTTCTTCAGAATCTTGCTTAGGACATTCTGAATATCTTTCAGAATCAAGTCCAGGAAGCATTCGACATTTAGTGTTTATTAAACTCACCAATCTATCTCGATAGATCTTATTGTTTAATAACTTCAACTTCATCCTTATTTATCTATTTAAATGTTTTTAACACCAATCACATCATTCATATATGTCGTCCACATATACTAGAATGATTTTACGCTCCCACTCAAATATGACATTCATGTTTGAGATCCAGGGATTTCACTTAGCTCCCACTCAAAATATGTCAGCTACATATTATGAATTAGCCAAGCTGATTTGCTCCCACTCAAATCCAGGTCCTCTCGACAATCTTGGATATTCCAAAATTCCTTGATCACTATGAAATCGAGAATTCCACTAACGAGATTTCAATAACCATTCATTTCTCGCACTTAGGTCCATCATGCTTCTTTGTATTTCGTAGGTATGTCTTGTTCAAAACATGACAAGTGAATCAACAATACAATTCCACAAACTTGTAGAATATATAGTTGAATCCTACTTTCTTTAGTAAAAGTATTCGCTAAAACTTTATGATCATTATCATTAGTTTTTCCTCTATTTGTAGAGTTTGGTTTCATGAAACAAATTCTGCTGCGCCACTTAACAATTCGGAGGTAAGGTCAAATACCTTGTTTTGATATTTTACTTTCTTCCACATGTATCTTCATCAAGATACGTCTTGGACAACAGCAGGTTTGCCCCTTATGGACGATGCATTCATAGCTTCCTAAGAATGCTCTACAAAGACTTGTTTATTCGCCACGATTTCGACTTATCGAAATCTCCAGAAACTCGAACTTGCCATAACACTTATGGTGTTGTTTCCACGAATCTTTAGATGTTCCCTTGTATTTCAAATGAGTGTTTGCTTATTTTGATCTCTAACTCTAAATGACAACTATAACCCCGATAAGAGATAATATTATACCATATGTATCTAATACATAATGATTATGATGTTTAGACATTTCAACATAGTTTGAATTCATCCAATTATCATAATTTGTGAAACATCTTTCACAAGTCCCTTTTATGCTAAACTTAACTTGAATACTTTAGTCGTGTCGATCAAATCGAAGAGACTTATTAATTCAATATCCTCTTTGTTGTGAACTCATTTGAACAATTCAAATCATTTCAAACTCATGTTTCATTAAGTAAATACGCATATTCACTTAAGTTCACAATAAATGATTTCCACTACTTGTTGAAAATACGATACATCACTATGTATAAGATTCAACATTTCTTCGCATATCACTGTTTTACCAGAATGCGGAGTTTCAGTCATTCTGTCCAACGAGGCACGGTTTTGCAAAGTCTCTAGATTAAGCATCTAGGACCTTGATCTTCATTAAGAACATGCAATAACCAAAATGACTTAAACTATAGTGTCATTTCATTATTAAACTTTGGATATCTTTTAGCATTCTAATCCTCTTATAAATGTTTTAATCATTATCATAAACATAGTGATGAGAATAACTTATTTATAATCATAATGTGACCATAAGGTATTTTTCATAAGAATAGTACAGACTGGCTTGTAACTTGTTCATATGAATAATCGTCTTGCCAAAAGCAAGACACACAAACTAGGGTTACAAAATTATATTCAAGTCCACTAATCAAATAATAAACTTTGAGGAAAGAGGTGATGTCGGTCATCAACTGTTTTGTTTGTCGTCATCAAGTCACGTTGCCTCAAAACCAGCAATTCTCAAGCAGATCCTCCTGTTTTCGCAAAACGGGACAAGTATCAAATACTTTGCAAACTGCAATGAGTTTTGCAAGAACCACATTTATAATTTGTATATCTTACATATACCTTTTCATCCATGACCTCCATTTGCAATCAAGCCTTTCTAAGAGTTCTCAACTCTAATGCAAGATCGCTAAGTGTTTTTCCAAATATTCCCTTTCTCATCCATGATGGAGGAAAACCCATCCAATGGCTCATACTTTTTGTGCCAGATTTTGCAGAATACAAAATGTAGCCCAACTCTCCATCGAATGGAGAATGGCTTATTGGATGACTATGGAGAAAACACAAACATTTTGGAGTCATCGAATTATCTCCTAATGGTTATTGTATCAAGAGGAGAAGATCACCTTTTACGAGGATATCCCTCAGGCGCGGGTATTAATCTATGAAGTTGGACCCTTTCGCTAAGTTCCATATTAAGCAATATATTCCCATGGTCACAAAGGACCTCAATGGGATAGGCCATGATCTACTAAGATATTTACAAACAGACATCTAGACTAAGTTCATAATAAGAGATCAATTTATAATTGGTCTCCTACTAAAATTTTCATCCCCTGGACGATTTTAGTGATCACATGATCCATATCCTATGCACCTCCCCCGATCGTCACGGCCATCAGTGCAGCATCAAAGGTAGACATTCAATAATGCCAATCACATCATCCATGTGACTCATGCTCGATCTTTCGATCTCTTGTGTTCCGAGGCCATGTCTGCACATGCTAGGCTCGCCAAATCTAACTTGTGTGTATTCGCTGTGCAACATGGCTTACACCCACTGTATGCGAACGTAGATATGTCTGACACCCATGCCTGTACCATGGATCGCCTCATATCGAAGAACTTTCTTGGTGGTGCACACACAAGGGGAACACGGAACATTGGAATTAAATAGGGATTATCTTATTTGCTACCGTTGAGGATTTAAATACTAGCACACAATAAGATGTAAAATAGATATCAACATCATATGTATAATGTGATATGATATGGTGCTTCTTGCGCCTTGATCTGCATCGAGCGCTCCAGCATGATCTCCATCTTGCCCTTGGTTTGACGCCAAGTCCACGACGCCTCCACCAGGTCGTCCATCGGAACGATGACTATTACTATACTACTTAGTAACAGAAAAGTAAACTACTTTACCTTCGTAACGAACATTTCCATATCATAATCACATGCCCCCTACAAAATAAAGTTAGACGCCTCTACTTTATCTATTGCAAGTTTTACGTGGTTGTTAGGGCTTTCACAATAGAACCGTTTCTAAACTATGAACTTTCCAACCACAACATGGATCCGACAGTTGTCTCTATTTTTACACCCCTTTCGAGGCCCTCCGTTGTAAATGCTATATCAACTATCCAATGAGAGACAGACACCCGCTAGCCACTTATACAGTACAAGCCGTATGTTGAGCGTGGAACCAGTATCGCATACGAATACATGTAAGGTTGGTTCGGGCCGCTTCATCAAACAATACCGCGATATAAACAAGTACACATTAGAGGGTAACAACTAAGCGATCAATGCCTGCACAATACTTGTGCGTACTGGCCGTACAGCACTCATACGCATAGATCGGCTCTAATACCACTAAAGAGGATCCGCAGCAGAAAACAAAAAAATTCCTACGTTGGAACCCCAAAGCAGCCTAGGATCTATCTATATAGTAATGCGGTAACGGTTAATGCGTATAGAATACATACCCTTGTAGACTGTACGCGGTTAACGTTCCACGGGGAACGTGGTTGATGTAGTCGTACTCATAGCCGACCTCAAGGTCGCGAAGCTCCTCGTAGGTCACCCCTTGCTCCTTCTTCATCGTGCAGCAGCTTCGGCTCATGACATTCAAGCGCCCCAAGTGTTGTGCCTCGTGTCTTCGTACACATCCGGTGCACGATGAGACCTCTGGCTCCCCGATCCCGCCGGGAGTGCAGAAGTTGATATCCGACTAGGAATCCCTGTAGTGCAACGGCGTACTGCAGGTGTGCCTTGTTCGCACAGCCCAAACTTGGGGCCATGGTCACAAGGGCTAGAGAGAGAGGAAAGGAGGAAGTTAACCAAAGGACTTCTCCAAATATTGGGTGTTTAATCCCACCTATGGGCACCCCTTTATATAGGCGGAGGGGGTGTGCCCTCCCCATTAGGTTATCCATGTGGGACTAATTACTAAAAGAAAATACAGTAGGATTTTGTCCCAGTCGAATGGGCTGTTGCTGCTCAGCCCAACAGGCAAAGCACCAGCCAATAGCCAGCCAGGGTGGGCCGACGTGCCACCCCGCGGCCCATAGCGCTACGACGCTCAGTGCAGCGGCTGGCAACCCGCGATGGGCCGGCCAGCGCGCGCAGCCCTGTTGTCGTGGCGGTGGCGAGGCAGTACGGGAGCAATCCGGGGTGGGCCGTCCTGCACGCGCTCGCGGCCCAGCATGGCCAGCGAGGCATCTGGTAGTGGTGTTTGCCTCCGCTTCCCGGGTGGGCCTAGTATGGCCGCGGCCCGCCAAGCGAGGCACAACGTCCAGTGCCCCCGTGCGGCGCATACTACCGGCCGCCCTCCTTTGGGCCGGCTTACACAGGCCCACGACGGCAGTGATGCTGTTTTCTGTAGCTTTTCTCTCAGGCCATTTCCCTCCCAGGATTTGGCCTAATATAAAAGTTGCCTTTATGGCCACCGTATTACCAGATGACGGTTGATGCAGTCTAAGCAGCCTCGGGAAACAGTGAGTAATATGAGCTCATGGTCTAAGGAAAAGGAGTCTAGGTATAGCTGTTGCAACAATGAACTATATGACTTGATCGTGTTGCAATCCTTCGAGGAATGTCCAATCACATCATTCTCCAATGATATGATCTCGTTGTCAATTGGCATAAATGCCCATGATCTTGAAACCCAGATCATCCTCATGACCAACGAACTAGTATGAATAAAGGCTACTAGGGACTTGGTTGTTTCATACCACACATGTACCAATGTTTCTACTTGGTACAGTTATAGCAAAATATGAAACTATTATAAACTAATTGAGATATGACAATAAAAACCTATTTATTATTTGCCTCTAGGGCATATCTCCTTCAAGGGTTAGGTTCGAGAGGAATCTGATACCATTTAGAGGGATTGTAACAGGCGTTGTATTACTATGGTGCAAACCACATACATATATAGTACAATAGGAGGCCTCCATACCCTCAGACATAAAATAGAGGAGGGGCCTAATCAGTAATGTACTATACACAAAATATCTACTCAACAGACAGGAAGCCTTGCGCGCTTGAAAGGACACAGATGTGGCCTAGAGGGGGGTAAATAGGTGGTTTTAAAACTTTTCCAAGAGAAGCTTGATACATTGCAAATGTATCTATAATTTTTGATGTTCCATGCTTGGTTTTATCTACTTTCTTACGTTTTGTTCCAACTTTGGAGTACTTTTCATATGATTTCTTGGACTAACCTATTAACAAGATGCCATAGTTCCAGTTGCTTGTTTTCTGCTGTTTTTGGTTCCAGGAAAGTTAGAAAATCAATATTCTCGGAATTGGACCGGACAAAAGCCAAAGTCGATATTTTACCGAAAGACTCACGGAGCCAGAAGACGAGACGGAGAGGGGCCACAGGGTGGCCACACCATATGGTGGCGCGGGCTAGCCCTGGCCGCGCCACCAGGTGGTGTGGGCCCCCTGGCCGCCCACCGACCTTGCCTCTTCGCCTATAAGAAGCCTCTCGATGCATAAACCCTAGGTCGTCAAGCCTCCAGCCACGAAAAGTTCCGCTGCGCCGCCGCCACCGAAGGGGAGATTCGGGGGATAGAAAGTCTCTGTTTTGGCACCCTGCCAAGACAGGGAAGTGCCCCCGGAGCCATCTCCATCGATCTCCACCGCCATCTCCATCACCGTTGCTGATTCCTATGATGAGGAGGGAGTAGTTCTTTCTCGAGGCTAAGGGTTCTACCGGTAGCTATGTGTTCATCTCTCTCTCTATGCATGATCATATTGTGATCATGAGCTTGTAATCTATAGATCTACCTTGCTACTCAAGTGCTTTAATAGATCTCTTCTCTCCCCATGTGTGTGAAGTTGACAGTGTGCACACCATGGTGGCACTTAGGCTAGAGATTTCAAATACTTGTTATGAGTTATATTTGGAGTTGGATGTCTTTATGAAATTGTGGTGTTTATTTGAACCATCTAGTGCTCAAGGTGACAGTGTGGGGTTATCTAGATACGGAAAGCAAACTTTGAGGTGTGCTGTTATAGCCCTACCATCGATTAGAGTGTCCAATCGGAGAGTAGTTAAGAGTAGTATCATGAGGAAGAATATATTTATATGAGAGTGTTCACTAGTGAAAGTATGATCCCTAGGCCTTGTTTCTTAGCATTGATACACCGTTTGCAATTAGATCTATTACATGTTTTCTTGCTTCCATCTTTATTTCAGTTTGTCTTTAGTCTCTTCCACACCATCAATCTATTTCCTAGCACCGTTACCACTTATAATTATCCATACCACTTGTATTTCACTATCTCTTCGCCGAACTAGTGCACATATACACCTGACAAGTGTATTAGGTGTGTTGGGGACACAAGAGACTTCTTGTATCTTGATTGCAGGATTGCTTGAGAGGGAATACCTTTGACCACTTCCTCCCTGAGTTCGATAAACCTTGGGTGATCCACTTAAGGGAAAACTTGCCGCTGTTCTACAAACCTCTGGACTTGGAGGCCCAACAACTGTCTACAAGAATAGAAGTGCGTAGACATCAAGCTATTTTCTGGCGCCGTTGCCGGGGAGGTAAGGTAAAAGGTATTCACACCGGAGGATTAAATAAAAGGAACCACCCACGGCAAACGCCTATTTTCTGGTGTGAGTACTCGAAGTTATTTCCTTTAGATTCTGCAATTTTGTCCTTTTGTTTCTTGTTTTCACTAGTTAGGCTTAATGGAAAATAACAAAAAAATAGAGAGCTTTATAGTATTTATCTTGAGTTAGGACATGAAGTGTTTGAAGAGAAAATTAAAAAACCTATGGAACTTTATTTGCATGCTAATAGAAATGTTGTTTGTATGAACTCTTTGGACACCATTATTGCTAATGCTATGGAAAATTCTAAGCTTGGGGAAGCTAGTTTTTATGAAAATGATCTTTTTAGTTCCCCAGCTTTGGAAGATAGCTATTCTATTGCTTATGATGATGATACAAAACCTCCAATATATGATGATTAAAATGATGAATATGATATTTTTAGTACACCTACTATTGAGGATAAAATTAATTATGATTACAATATGCCTCCTATATTTGATGATTATGGTGATGAGAATAATAATGATAGCTATTTTGTTGAATTTGCTCCCACTACAGTTAATAAGAATGACTATGTTTATGTCGGGAGTATTGATTCTTTTATGCATGTGGCTCATGATAAGAATGTTTCTTGTGATAGTTATATTGTTACTTTTATTCATGATGCTACTGAAAGTTATTATGAGAGAGGGAAACGTGGTTTTATGCATCTCAATAATATTAAGTTTCCCCTCTTTATGCTGAAAGTTTTGAAGTTGCTCTTGTTTTATCTACCCATTCTTGCTACTATGTGCTTCTTTGATTTATTTTCTTACAAGGTTCCTTTGCATAGGAAGTGGGTTAGACTTAAATGTGTTTTGAATTTGCTTCTTGATGCTCTCTTTTACTTCAATTCATATTTCTTATGTGAGCATCTTGTCAAACTATCATGCCTAACTTTAAGGCGTTAAAGAAAAGTACTTATTGGGAGATAACCCAAAAGTTTTAGATGAGTCTTGGAAGTTATTACCTCTGTAATAACCGCTCCTTATCCTTTTTATTTGCTTTTTGTGCTAAGAGTAACCTCTAATGAGAGAGAAGTAATGATTGGGAAAGTTGCTGTCCCGAAACAGATTTATGTGCTTCACCGTAAAAAATCGTGTAAAATCTCTGTACGTCCTTTTGAGGCGTCAATTTTTGTGCTTCTTCCCCAGGTTGTTATCTAACTTTCGTTAGGTTAACACTTTTTGATTTGAGCAATAGAAGGTCTTCTAAAAAATTCGTCTTTACCTACTGGTCTGTTTTGATAGATTTCTGCTATTATTTGCATTTGCTTCTTGTTGGTTCTTTTTTGAGTTCTTTTGGGGAACTGAGCTTTTTGAGTGAAGTTCTACAGTAGCTTGTGTTTTAATGGAAGTTTTATTGGTGTTGGAACAGAACTTAAAGACTTATTATCTTGAGTGCACTAATGTTGCTAATAAAGATTGTGTGAAGTTTTGTATGAAGGAAAAATTTCAGGTGTATGGAAGGAATGAGTAATGAGATGAAGGATGGACTAAAGCTCAAGCTTGGGGATGCCACATGTGTCACCCCAAGAAATATCCAAGAAGTACAAGCGTCAAAGATTGGGGATGCCCAAGGCATCCCCTCTTCATCAATAAAAATCCCAGGTTTCTTCCAAACGCTTCATTTTTATTGTTTCATGCACAGTTGTGTTGTTCTTGGAGCGTCTTCTTTTTTGTTTTCGTTTTGGTTCTTCGTTTGCTTTGGTTTACTTAGTTTGCTGAATGAATTGGTTGGACCCCCTCTTTCATACATTGGTTTGCATTTAGTTTGGTTTGGTTTGGAAAAGAGTAGGAAAGTTCATGCTTATGTAGTAAAAAGAGCTCATTTTTGACTATGGCCTATGCTTTGTCATGCCATGCTTGATATTGTTTTGGCTTTATGCTAAGTATTCTTTGTTGTAGCATGACTTGTTATAAACAAATTAGATTGCTTAATGTGCCTTGGATGAATCATGCGTTGTTTTAGCATATTAAAGCATAGTATTGTGGTATTCTCCTTTGATGCTTTATTTGGGTTGACTTGGCACATGATCACACCATGTTATGACTATCTCAAGTCACCATATCCTTTATGATCCTTTAGTTTTCAACTTGCAGTATCACTTTATGCTTTGATCAATGATGTTTTGTCGCTCTGCATGATTATGGCCATTATTGCTCTCTTAGTTTGTCGCTCCCAGTCTTTTGCTAGCCTCCACAACAAAGTATGAGTTCCACTCATGCATACAACTCCCTAAACCAAGTTATTACAAAGAGTCCACCATACCTACCTACTAGCTTATGTTATTCCAAGTATATTCATGCTTTTGTTTACCTTCCAAATTAAACTTGTTATGAGAAAACTAGTGATTAAAGCTCTCACGAACTTGATGGCACACTTCACTTTTTTGCATCTAATAAAGTTGAACCATTGGGTCCTTGTTTGTTGCGTATATGCTTGCGCTTTATAAGTTGAAATTAGCAGAACCATGTATCATGGGAACGCTTTCAATATTGCACTTGTACTTTGTACCCCGTTGATATCATGTTCTTTTGCTTACGGATCCCGGCGGTGTGAAATAAAAGTGGAACTTGTAAGATCATGGAGTTTGTATGTGTGTTAGAGAAACGCCTGGGCCTCTAGCCTAAGCCATGCCTAATCATGGTGGAAACTTGCAGCATCACCATAATGAGCACTCTATGAAGCATCCTCAATAAAAACCTATGAAAATAGCAAATAAAAAGATCGCTAAGATGCTCATTGTCTGCTTGCCTTGTCGTTTTGATTATGGGATAGCTCCTGTATCATGTGCAAGGGGTACCCTGTTGGCGGTTCTTTATGATACACATGTACTTACAATGGCAAGAGCTTACTCGTGACTAAAGTTGAGTAGCATGAGGATCGGTCTTCGTAGGTAAGGGGCATGAGATTTTGGCTTATAACTTGTCAAGCATATCCTCTTAGTAGTGTCACTTTAACCTTAATCACTTCAAGATGCTTATGATAGGGGCAATGAGAGCTGAAAGCTATTAAGTACCATAATTTTTCGAAGCTCTTTATGAGACTTGAATCCCTACTTCCTTCTATGAAGGCCCTTCCTTCCACTTATATATTGAGTCTCCACCTTCTATCTTTATGCACCTACTTTGAGAGCATAGTGGCCATTCTTAGTTCTATGTGCATTGTCCCAAGACTAGTTGATTGATGCATAACTTGATATTGCTTGTTTTAAACTATTTGTATCTAGTCACTCTTATGAACTTTGAAGGTGTCCTATGCATTTATATTTGCTACTCTATGAGGGACAAGCTGAATGCTATTATGCTATGTTTTCTTTATGTGAAACAAACAAACGTCTTGCAAAGCATTGTTATTCATGAATCTTTTGTTTGTGCCTTTTCATGTTGCAACATAGTTGCTATGTCTTATTGCTAGAACTTTGTCTTTCATGTTATGATTGAAGTACTATGATCCCAGCTTTGAATGTTTTACAAATACTTTGATCAAGTCTTTGATGGTGCATGTCACCTCAAAAATTATTATTTCTTTTATCACTTACCTACTCGAGGACGAGCAGGAGTTAAGCTTGGGGATGTTGATACATTGCAAATGTATCTATAATTTTTGATGTTCCATGCTTTGT
This sequence comes from Avena eriantha, assembly GCA_910589775.1. Classification (NCBI taxonomy): domain Eukaryota; kingdom Viridiplantae; phylum Streptophyta; class Magnoliopsida; order Poales; family Poaceae; genus Avena; species Avena eriantha. Next base: position 98,805,145 of record OU342743.1, on the reverse strand, counting down.
TTTATCTACTTTCTTATGTTTTGTTCCAACTTTGGAGTACTTTTCATATGATTTCTTGGACTAACCTATTAACAAGATGACATAGTGCCAGTTGCCTGTTTTCTGCTGTTTTTGGTTCCAGGAAAGTCAGAAAATCAATATTCTCAGAATTGGACCGGACAAAAGCCGAAGTCGATATTTTACCGGAAGACTCACGGAGCCAGAAGACGAGACGGAGAGGGGCCACGGGGTGGCCACACCATATGGTGGCGCGGGCTAGCCCTGGCCGCGCCACCAGGTGGTGTGGGCCCCCTGGCCGCCCACCGACCTTGCCTCTTCACCTATAAGAAGCCTCCCGATGCATAAACCCTAGGTCGTCAAGCCTCTAGCCACGAAAAGTTCCATGGCGCTGCCGCCACCGAAGGGGAGATTCGGGGGACAGGAAGTCTCTGTTCCGTCACCCTGCCGGGACGGGGAAGTGCCCCCGGAGCCATCTCCATCGATCTCCACCGCCATCTCCATCACCGTTGCTGATTCCTATGATGAGGAGGGAGTAGTTCTTTCTCGAGGCTAAGGGTTCCATCGGTATCTATGTGTTCATCTCTCTCTCTATGCATGATCATATTGTGATCATGAGCTTGTAATCTATAGATCTACCTTGCTACTCAAGTGCTTTAATAGATCTCTACTTTCCCCATGTGTGTGAAGTTGATAGTGTGCACAGCATGGTGGCACTTAGGCTAGAGATTTCAAATACTTGTTATGATTTATATTTGGAGTTGGATGTCCCCATGAGGATTGTGGTGTTTATTTGAACCATCTAGTGCTCAAGGTGACAGTGTAGGGTTATCTAGATACGGAAAGCAAACTTTGAGGTGTGCTGTTATAGCCCTACCATCGATTAGAGTGTCCAACTGGAGAGTAGTTAAGAGTAGTATCATGAGGAAGAATATATTTATATGAGAGTGTTCACTAGTGAAAGTATGATCCCTAGGCCTTGTTTCTTAGCATTGATACACCGTTTGCAATTAGATCTATTACATGTTTTCTTGCTTCCATCTTTATTTCAGTTTGACTTTAGTCTCTTCCACACCATCAATCTATTTCCTAGCACCGTTACCACTTATAATTATCCATACCACTTGTATTTCACTATCTCTTCGCCGAATTAGTGCACCTATACACCTGACAAGTGTATTAGGTGTGTTGGGGACACAAGAGCCTTCTTGTATCTTGATTGCAGGATTGCTTGAGAGGGAATACCTTTGAGCACTTCCTCCCTGAGTTCAATAAACCTTGGGTGATCCACTTAAGGGAAAACTTGCTGATGTTCTACAAACCTCTGCACTTGGAGGCCCAACAACTGTCTACAAGAATAGAAGTGCGTAGACATCAAGGCTCAACAAAGGCGGAATAAAACTAGCGTTTACTTTGTCAAGCACAAAACCTATATATGATATGGTTCACCTATGTGCACCAACAACTTATGCTAAGCAAGACAAGCAACTATGTGATAGCAAGATATAGACTTCAAGCACGAAGGTTATCACAAAGTAAGGTGCATAAGTAAAAGCTCGGGTATAGAGATAACCGAGGCACGCGGAGATGATAATGTTTTACTGAGTTCCTCCCAACAATAGAGTATGTCTCGTTTGGAGAGGGGGTGGTATCAAACCACCAACGCCACAAAAGGCCTCCCTTGTTCTCTTGTGAATCTCACCCCAACGGGATCGATTCACACTTCCACTATCGGTGGACTTGTCGGTGGCAATCTGGAACCTCTCACAAGATTGGGGCACTTCTCCACAACTCAATTGGAGGCTCCCAACTAACAAGCTTGGGGAAAGCTCCACAACTTAATTGGAGGCCCCAAGTAATCCACAAACCTGCAATACAACCAAACCATATAGGATTCCAAGAACCCAAGAGTAAAAAGCTTCTCACCTTTCACCCAATCGAATCCTCACTGAGAACTCAAACCGATGCACCAAATGCAATGGCAATAACATACGAAGTGCTCAAGTCCTTCTCTCCCAAATTCCACCAAAGCTACAAAAGCTTACGGGGGCATAAGAGAGCAAGAACAATGGAGGAAATCTACAAAAGACTCCAAGATCTAGATCCCAAGATGTTCCCCTCACTTAGAGGAGAGATTGATTGGTGGGGTTGTAGATCTAGATCTCCTCTTTCAAATCCCTCAAGAATATGCAAGAATCAATGGAGGGATTGAGGGAAAGCAAGCTCAAGAAGGTCAGAAATGGAGGGGAGAACTTGCAAGGAAGGTTGGGGAACCATTGGGGAAGAAGGGCCCTTAAATAGGTTCCTAGAAATCCAACTTGCTAGGCCCAGGAATCGTCCGGTCCGGAGTCGCTGGACTGGGACTGGAGTCTCCGCTGTACCCAGGCCAAATGGGGTCAAACTGGTGGACAGTCTGTATGCGGTCCGGAGATAGACCGGAGATTTAGTCCGGAGTCTCCGGTCTTACAAAAACTGGCAGAAAGACAAATATGAAAACAACCATAACTTTTGCATTCGGACTCCGATTTTGATGATCTTGGATTAGTTTTAAAGAGGAAAATAAGCTCTACAAGATCATGCATGGAACCATCATAGTCCAGAAAGGGAGGATAGAACCAAATGACGAAAGGTTTGACCTCGCTCAACAAGACGAACCGGTAAAACCTCCAACATCGAAAACGCAATAGAGAATGCATATGAAATCCGTTTTCGATGAACTTGGGCTTGTCATGAAGATTAACACAAGTTATAAATCCTCTCATGGATAAGAACCAAATAATGGAAGGTTTTACCAATCTCTAAAAGACAAACCGGTAAAACCTCCAATATCGAAAACGCAATAGAGAATGTATATCAAATCCGCTTTCGATGAACTAGAGCTTGTTATGAATATTACCACACGCTCAAGAACCTCACATGGATAAGATCCAAATAACAACCAGGAAATATTATGCCAAGTATGCAAAGGTTTGAGCTCTCACGAAGGATATGATCAAGTTACTCACTCGAGAGCCCCTCTTGATAGTACGGCTATCTATCCTATAAATCGGTCTCCCCAACTAACACCATGAGACCGATAAGAAATAAACCCTATCAAGAACATACATTTGCCTTGAGAATATTCCACTTGAGATTGACGATAGCGATCTTGTCCACCTCAAGATGGAACACCTTTCTTGATTGCACTAGCTTGGTGAAGACTTGCAAATTGCTCTCCCATACTCCACTATGGTAGAGCTTCTCTCTTGGGCATATCATCTTCCCATATTCATGATAACCATAGGATGGCAAGCTTCAAGCAAATGATCTCTTTGAGATGGCTCATCTTGAACTTGTACATCATTTCTTCTTTCTTCATTATGTTGGTGTCTTGAAGGTACATAAGAGATATCATTCCAACTTTAGTCTTCAAGACACACTTGCTATAGGCTCAACTCTCACTTGACCAATCTCAGATCACTCATTGAAACCTTGGTCAACACTTAATCTTCTTCACTTTCTTCTTCTCCCAACCTTGAAGCCAACATATGGTTCAAGCATTGCATATGGACAAATCCTACAGGTAAAACTCAATGCAAACATAAGTCCATAAAGATTGTCATTAATTACCAAAACCATACATGGGGGCACACATGCACTTTCAATCTCCCCCATTTTGGTAATTGATGACAATCCCTTTGAGTGGGTTTATATAAGGAATTAACCAAACAAAACGTTGTGCTAACATCAAATACAACACAAGTATGTGATGTTAGTACAACCACAATATAGAGCAAACTCCCCCACAATCTATGCACGTGTGGATGAACTTGAATTTCACTGCATATATTGCCAACCATTACCGGTTGTGGATTTTTCTCTATATATTCAAGATGCCATGCAACACACTAAGATGCAAAGCACACGAGACAAGTGTTTAAGTACAAAACTCACAACACACAACCAAATTCCCTAAAACCCTCTAAAACTTCTCCCCCATTGGCATCGATTGCTGAAATGGGTGAAAAACTTTAGAAGGCCAATTTAGTAAGAGTTCCTCTATATGCTATGAATTTCTCATAATATGAGTGGAATCAAATGCACGTATCCAATGATGAATACCATGAGGAAATCAAACTAAACTGAGGATCCAAAGATTGCAAAGAAATAAAATGGTGAAGAAGCATCAACGAATGAAGCAAGCAATCAAAAGATCGAAAGAAGCACTTCAAAAAAGGAAGATACCAAAAGAAAGATAGATATTATGATAAGATCGAGAAGAGAGTGATCTAAATAATATGAGGAGACACCCCAAGGTTTGTGCACAAATTATAATTTTGCATTTGAATACAATATGCACAAACATGGCATCATCATTCCCTCTATATCATTTAAACCACGAGCATGAGCAAGAGAGAAGATATTATGATAAGAGAAAATGAGTGTTTAGATGAAAATAGGAAGCTCCCCAAGGTTCATGCACAACAAAGTGCACAATTATGGAATCCTAACTTCCCATAATCAAACAAAACACCAAACAAGAACAAGAAAGCAAATGTGTGTTCTTAGGTAGATTAGGATAGCTCCCCAAGGTTTATGCCCCAAATGTAATAATTGCTTTGAATGCAAAGTGCATAAACATGGTATCCTTGCTCCCCCAAACTTACATAACAATACAAAGGCATGAGAGATCAACTTTATTAACACCAATGAGTGCTAAAAGATGCAAATGAAAAGGTCAAGCACTCAAAGCAACACTTTTGGAGCCACCAAAGAATAAAAAGGAGCACAAGGTGTAGACTCCAAAGCAAAAGGATATCAACTAGAGATTCAGCCATAATTATGTGTATAAGTTTCTAGGTAAACAAAAATCACCAAGATACACATCCACAAAGAAACATGTACACACAAAATGGATACTCAAGAATGAACAAGATATCCAAAAGAAAGTCATAGATAATGCCAATAAGATTTTTTTCCTAGAAAGCATGGCCAAAGGCTCTAATTTATATTATTGAACATCAATGACCTTCAAACACCAACAAATACATCACAACTATCACAAGGGGACAAGAGATAGTTGGAATGCATTGGGAAAGGCAACAAGTATCATAGAGAGCAAATAAGACTTGCAAATTCATCCATATTGCACATGAGAGAAATTGAGGAAATGATTGGAAATAGAATTGCTAGATTGGCATCTGTGGGATTGGTGAATCATAAACATGATTTTGATATACTCCCCAAAATATGCATTCATCTCAACTTACTCATACCACAATAAGGATGATACAATAAAATCTTGCAAGAACCACAATGAAAGCAACTAACAGAAATCATGCCATGATGCAACCACAAAGGTTGGATGCTCAAAAAGTATGCATGATAGGGATACTTGTTACCGAGATACCATTGGTAGGATGAAGTAGATATGAGTTTGTTGATCACCCTAGCTTGACTCCAATTATCATTTAGTCCCCACATCTTCTTATTATTGAAAAGCATCCAATGAATCTCCAATGTACCTATAACACATTCAAGTACACAATGGTCCCAAAACTCATTGGGTCCAAAGTAGTTAGATAAACTACAATACATAGTAGAGACTCCACATAAATATGTGCATATTGATATGAAATTGAATTTCATGCACATCTTAGCCGATAGGATTTGGTGGAGAATCCCCTATATATTGGATCAAGAAAGAAAGCATGCCATAATATAGAACATGTAGTAAATATGCATGCACAAGATTTCAAGAACCAAAAAAGGAGATACAATTTGAACAAAAACACCAAGTAAACCAAGAAGTCGCACACAAGAGTGTGACATGACAAAAGGGTGTCCAAATTGTATCAAAGAGCTAAATCAACACATGAACAGACACAAATTCAACAAATGAAAAAGGCAAAAGCCAAATAGGAAAAGATAGACAAAAACACCAATGCTTAAGGATTTATATCATCCTAAGGGATCAAACAAGTAACAAGAAATGAGACAAAACAAACTCCCAAAATAGCAAGGTTCCAACACACAAACCAAACTCTACACTTTTCATGATGGCACAAAGTACCAAAAGAAAAGATCAAACTTCCAAGCACATAAAACATGATATGGAACAAAACAAGAAGCATAAATATGAGTGTTCTAAATAATATAGGAGAGATCCCCCATGGATAGTGCATTATGTAGGATTTTCCTTTTGAATGCAAAATGCACACAAATGGGATCATCACTAGTACCTACATTCAATAAAACACACGAGGATACCAATAAATAAGAAGATCCATAAGAGGCAAGGAAAGCTTGGGAGATAACACAAAACATTTTCTTGGTAAGATGTAGTACAAAATTTAAGCAAAGGCCAAAGTAAATATGATCAATAACTTCTACCATATATGGAGTACCACTGATCCAATGACAAGAATTATGGGGAAACATTTCCCAAGATAGTTTTCAAGGATATCATGATCATATTCACAACACGAAGCATATGAAGAAATATAAAAATTAAGCTTGATGCTAAGATAGAGATTCTTGATAGCTCCATATAGTCACACAATCATAAAAGATAAAAGTAACTTGAAGCAAATGGTTTCCATGGAGGATATGGAGGTCCAAATATGGGAAACACATACCAAGAAAACTCTCACAAACAAGATCCAAACGATGAGCAATAAAATCAACGTAAGGGAATTGGATCTTGTTTGAGCTAAATGTGCCACTTAGGAGCTAGATAAATATAAATATCAATTCTAAGTGACTGATGACTCGTGTATTAACGAGCTCGTTGGGGAACCCCAAGAGGAAGGTATGATGAGCACAGCGGTAAGTTTCCCTCAGTTATGAAACCAAGGTTATCAATCCAGTAGGAATAAGGAAACACCCCAAAGGTGTAGTTAGTTGAACGTTGGCAGGGCGCACTATCGGTGCCAGCAACAACGTGGAGACCTGCACAACACAACCACATAACTCTATCCCCAACTTGCGATGAGGTTGTCAATCTCACCGGTTTTGCTGAAAACAAAGGATTAAACATATCGAATGGAAGGAAGTAATAGTTTGTAGAAAGTAAACACAAAATAGTAAACAGTTGATTGTAGATTGAAAGTAAAAGAAAGGACCAGGGTCCATAGTTCACTAGAGGTGGCTCTCCTTAAGATAGATAACAAGCTGGGTGAATAAATTACAGAGGGGCAATTGACAAACATCGAGAAAGCATACAAGCATATACTAATCATCTTGACTCATTTGAGATTCGATTGGGCATTACAACATTATACATAGACTAATAATCCACCTTCAGGTTATCATCCGACCCTCCTCCAGTATTAATTTGCAAGCAATGGATAATTGCATTACGAATTGCGTGTAAAGTAAACAATACGATTGTTCTATGAACAAAGGATTGTTGTTTTCTCCCTACTAGCAACAACACATCTAGTACCTTAGAGATTTCTATCACTTCCCCAAATTACCAGAGGCATGAACCTAGTATCGAGCATAAATACTAACTCTTGGAGTTGCTAGCTGATACATTGCAAATGTATCTATAATTTTTGATGTTCCATGCTTAGTTTTATCCACTTTCTTGTGTTTTGTTCCAACTTTGGAGTACTTTTCATATGATTTCTTGGACTAACCTATTAACAAGAGCCACAGTGCCAGCTGCCTGTTTTCTGCTGTTTTTGGTTCCAGGAAAGTCAGAAAATGAATATTCTCGGAATTGGACGGGACAAAAGCCAAAGTGCCTATTTTTCCGGAAGGGACCAAGTGCCAGAATACGAGACAGAGAGGGGCCACGGGCCGGCCGCACCACCTGGCCGCGTGGCCAGGCTTGGCCCGCGCCAGGGGGTGGTCTGGCCGACCCCAGCACCCCCTCGGCCTCTCCTTCCACCTATAAGTTGCCCTCGGGACGAAAACCCTAAGTACCCGATCAAAAATCCACGAAAGAGTCTGTAGCCGCCATCGTCTCTGTCCCTAGATCGGGGGATCTGAAGCTCTTCCCGGCACCCTGCCGGAGAGGGGAATTCACCCTGGAGGCCTTCTTCATCACCATGCAAGCCTCCGGTGTGACGCGTGAGTAGTTCATCCTTGGACTACGGATCCATGTAGTAGCTAGATGGCTGGTTTGTCCTCCTTTGTGCTTTCATGTTTAGATCTTGTGAGCTCCGTTCATGATCAAGATCATCTATTTGTAATCCATACATGTTGTGTTTGCGGGGATCCGATGGATATTGAGATGCTATTTCAGATTGATTATTGATTCTATCATGTCTTTGTTATTTGAGATCGTGCATGCTTTCCGTTGTTAGTAGCTATCTTGGCCAAGTAGATGTTAGCAACTCCAAGAGTTAGTATTTATGCTCGATAGTGGGTTCATGCCTCTGGTAATCTGGGGAAGTGACAGAAATCTCTAAGATACTAGATGTGTTGTTGCTACTAGGGAGAAAACAACAATCCTTTGTTCATAGAACAATCGTATTGTTTACTTTACACGCAGTTTGTAAAGCAATAATCTGTTGCTTGCAACTTAATACTGGAGGGGGGTCGGATGATAACCTGAAGGTGGATTATTAGTCATAGATGCAGTTGGATGGCGGTCTATGTATTATGTTGTAATGCCCAATCAAGTCTCAAAGGAGTCAAGATGATTAGTATATGCATGTATTGCTTTCTCGGTGTTTGTCAATTGCCCCGCTGTAATTTGTTCACCCAGCATGTTATCTATCTAAGGAGAGCCACCTCTACTGAACTATGGATCCTGGTCCTTTTTCTTTACATACAATCTATAAAGTGTTTCTGCTTTGTGTTTACTTTCTGCAAACTTTTACTTCTTTCCATTCGATACGTTTAATCCTTTGTTTTCCGCAAAACACGGTGAGATTGACAACCTCATCGCAAGTTGGGGACAAAGTTCTGTGGTTGTGTTGTGCAGGTCTCCATGTTGCTACTAGCACCGGTAGTGCGCCCTGCCAAAGCTCAGCTAGTAACACCTTTGAGGTGTTTCCTTGCTCCTACTGGTTCGATTAAACCTTGGTTTCATAACTGAGGGAAACTTGCTGCTGTGCTCATCATACCTTCCTCTTGGGGTTCCCAACGAGCTCTACATCAACACCGCCATCAAGCATTTTTCTGGGCGCCGTGCATTGAGCCATCAAGCATTTTTCTGGCCCCGTTACCGGGGAGTCAAGGACATCTTCACAAGGGGAGTCCCTCATAACCAATCTCTTTACTTTGTTGTTTTTGTTTTTCTTAGTTTCTTTTGCTTTGTTTGCTTGTTTTGTTCTTCAAAAGCACAAAAAAATTAGTTTTACTTGTTTGCCTTCTTATTTGAAAACCCAAAAAAATGACTACTCTTGAGAACACTAAGTTGTGTGACTTCACTAGCACCAACAACAATGATTTTATGAGCACACCTATTGCCCCATCTGTGGCTGAAAATACTTTCTTTGAGATAAAACCTGCTTTGCTCAATCTTGTTATGAGAGAGCAATTTTCTGGTATTGGTAATGAAGATGCTGCTTTCCATCTAAATAACTTTGTTGAACTTTGTGAGATGCAAAAGCATAGGGATATAGATGGTAATATTATTAAACTGAAATTGTTTCCTTTCTCTTTGAGAGGAAAAGCTAAAGAATGGTTGAATTCCTTAACTAGGAATAGTATTGATTACTGGACTAAGTGCAAAGATGCTTTTATTGGAAAATACTATCCTCCTGCTAAGATTATATCCATGAGAAGTGAAATAATGAAGTTTAAACAACTTGATAATGAGTATGTTGCTCAAGCTTGGGAAAGAATGAAATCTTTGGTAAAGAATTGTCCCACTCATGGACTGACTGCTTGGATGATCATCCAAACTTTTTATGCAGGATTGAACTATTCTTCAAGGAACCTATTGGATTCTGCTGCTGGAGGTACCTTTATGACCATCACTTTGGGAGCTGCAACAAAACTTTTGGACAATATGATGGTTAATTATTCTGAATGGCATACTGAGAGAGCTCCACAAGGTAAGAAGGTAAATTATGCTGAGGAAACCTCCTCCTTGAGTGATAAGATTGATATTATTATGTCTATGCTTGTTAATGGGAAAGCCCATATGGATCCAAACAATGTTCCTTTAGCCTCTTTGGTTGCTCAAGAAGTGCAAGTTGATGTGAACTTCATAAGAAATAACAATTTTGGCAACAATGCTTATGGTAATAATGCTTAAAGGAACAATTTTGGTAACAACAATTATAAGCCATATCCTCCCAACAATGGTAATGCTTATGGAAATTCTTACAACAATAATAAGAGTGCTCCCTCTGAACTTGAAGTTATGCTTAAAGAGTTTATTAGTAAACAAACTGCTTTCAATATAACTATTGAGGAAAAACTCTCTAATGCTGAAAGAAATATAGCATCCTTAGCTGAAGTTCAATCTACTTTGAATAAAATGGCTGCTAAACCTGAAACTAATGAGAATCACTTTGCAGCTACCAAAGCTATACAAGTAAGAATTGATGAAAATGTTAGACTATTAGCTGAATTACATGCTAAGTGGGAAAGAGAAGATGAAATTGCTAGAAACATTAGTGTTTCTACTATCACCACCTCTAGTGTTGAGGCTAGTAATAGTTCTACTACTTTGGATGATAAAGTTGATTTTGATCTTGATGGTTGCAATATCTCTGAAGTTATTAAGTTCCTACAAAAGCTTGCTAAAAGTCCTAATGCTAGTGCTATGAACATGGCCTTTACAAAACACATTACCGATGCTCTCATAAAGATTAAGGAAGAAAAGATGAAACATAAAGCTTCTATTCCTATAAAACAAGAGGATAGTTGGGAACCCATCATTAATATGAAAGTGAATGACCTTGATTTCAAAGCTTTGTGTGATCTTGATAGTAGTGTTTCTGTTATGCCTAGAAGGATTTATGATATGCTTGATTTGCCTCCTCTTGAAGATTGTTATTTGAATGTCCCACTTGATGATAATACTAAAAAGAAACTCATGGGGAGTCTTAATGATGTTCTTATTATGGTTAATGATTCCTATGTCCCTGTTGATTTTTATGTTTTGGATGTTGAATACAATGCTTCTTGTCGAATTACTTTGGGAATATATTTTCTTAGAACTGTTGGTGCCATCATTGATATGAAAGAAGGCACCATTAAATATCAACTCCCACTCAAGAAAGGTATAGAACACTTCCCTAAAGAGAGAGAAAATATTTCTTTTTCTTCTCCTATGAAAACAAAATTTGGTTTTAATGCTTCTTCATTTGAGAATACTTGATCATTTTTCTTGCTTCTTATGCCTAACTTAAAGGCGTTAAAGAAAAGTACTTGTTGGGAGATAACCCAAGAGTTTTAGTTGAGTCTTGGAAGTTATTACCTCTGTAATAACCTCTCCTTATCCTTTTTATTTGCTTTTTGTGCCAAGAATAACCTCTAATGAGAGTGAAGTAATGATTGGGAAAGTTGCTGTCTCGAAACAGATTTCTGTGCTTCACCGTAAAACTTCCTGAGAGAGCTCTGTACGTTCGATTGAGCTGTAATTTTTTGTGCTTCTGCCTCAGGTTGTTATATAACTTTAGTTAGTTCAACACTTTTTTATTTCAGCAACATAAGGTCTTCGAAAAAATTCGTCTTTACCTGCTGGTCTGTTTTGACAGATTTCTGCCATTTTTTTTGCATTTGCTTCTTGTTAACTCCTTGAGTTCCTTTGGGGAATTGAGCTTTCTGAGGGAAGTGCTAAAGTAGCTAGTGTTCTAATGGAATTTTATTTGGTGTTAGAACTGAACCTTGAGACTTATTTATCTTAAGTGCACTAATGTTGCTAATGAGATTGTGTGAAGTTTTGTATGAAGGAAAATTTTCAGGTGTATAGAAGGAATGAGTAATGAGATGAAGGATAGAATAAAGCTCAAGCTTGGGGATGCCACGCGTGTCACCCCAAGAAATATCCAAGAAGTACAAGCGTCAAAGCTTGGGGATGCCCAAGGCATCCCCCTTCTTCATCAACAAAAATTTCAGGTTTCTTCCAAACGCTTCATTTTTATTGTTTCATGCACGGTTGTGTTTTTCTTGGAGCGTCTTCTTTTTCGTTTTTGTTTTGGTTTTTAGTTTGCTTGGTTTGCTTAGTTTTCTGAATAATTTGGTTGGAACCCCTCTTTCATACATTGGTTTGCATTTAGTTTGGTTTGGTTTGGAAAAGAGTAGGAAAGCTCATGCTTATGTGGTAAAAAGAGCTCGTTTTTTACTGTGGCCTATGCTTTGTTATGCCATTCTTGATATTGTTTTGGCTTTATGCTTAGTATTCTTTGCCGTAGCATGACTTGTTATAAACAATTGAGATTGCTTAATGTGCCTTGGATGAATCATGCGTTGTTTTAGCATATTAAAGCATAGTATAGTGGTATTCTCCTTTGATGCTTTATTTGGGTTGACTTGGCACATGCTCACACCATGTTATGACTATATCAAGTCACCATAGCCTTTATGATCCTTTAGTTTTCAACTTGTAGTATCACTTTATGCTTTGATCAATGATGTTTTGTCGCTCTGCATGATTATGGCCATTATTGCTCTCTTAGTTTGTCGCTCCCAGTCTTTTGCTAGCCTCCACAACAAAGTATGAGTTCCACTCATGCATCCAAATCCCTAAACCAAGTTTTTCCAAAGAGTCCACCATACCTACCTACTAGATTATGCTATTCCAAGTATATTCATGCTTTTTTTACCTTCCACTTGTTATGAGAAAACTAGTGATTAAAGCTCTCACGAACTTGATGGCACACTTTACTTTACTTGCCCTTAATAAACTTGAACCATTGTGTCTCCTATGTTGTATATGCTTGCACTTATTTTTTGGGAATTAACAGAACCATGCTTTCACGGGGAATGCTTTCAACATTGCACTTGGTACTTGTACCTAGTTGATATCATGCTCTTTTGTATATGGATGTCGTCGGTGTGAAATGAAAGGGGAGCTTGTAAGTCCATGGAATTATGTATATGTGTTAGAGAAACGCCTGGGCCGCTAGTCTAATCCATGCTGACATGGTGGAAACCTGCAGCGTAACCATAATGAGCTGTCTATGAAGCATTCTTCTTATAAAAAAAGACTCCTATTGAGAAAAAAAAGAGAAAAAAAAGAGATACTTTGAAAAGAGGAAAGAGAGAAAAAAGCACCATATTCCCATGGTAAATAAGAAGAATGCTGAGATGCTCGTTGTCTGCTTGCCTTGTCATTTTGATATGGGGATTCTTCCGTATCATCGGGAAAGGGGTACCCCGTTGGCGGTTCTCAATGATACACATGTACTTACGATGACAAGAACTTACCGGTGACTAAACTTGAGTAGCATGAGGAGCGGCCCTCGTATACAAGGGACATGAGATTTCTGACTTGTACTTCATAAAGCATGTACACCATAGTTTCTTCACTTTAACCTTAATCACTTCAAGATGCTTATGATAGGGGCAATGACAGCTGAAAGCTATAAGTATCATAATTTTTGGAAGCTCTTTATGAGACTTGAATCCCTACTTCCTTTTTACAAAAGGCTTTTCTTCCACCACTATATTGAGTCTCCACCTTCTATCTTTATGCACTTACTTTGAGAGCATAGTGGCCATTCTTAGTTCTATGTGCATTGTCCCAAGACTAGTTGATTGATGCATAACTTATTATTGCTTGTTTGAAACTATTGTATCTAGTCACTCTTTTGAACTTTGAAGGTGTCCTATGCATTTATGTTTGCTACTCTATGAGGAACAAGCTGAATGCCACTATGCTATGTTTTCTTTATGTGAAACAAACAAACGTCTTGCAAAGCATGTTATTCATGAATATTTTGTTTGTGCCTTTTCATGTTGCATCATAGTTTCTTTGCTTATTTCTAGAACTTTGTCTTTCATGTTATGATTGAAGTACTATGATCCCAGCTTTGTGTTTTACAAATACGTTGATCAAGTTTATGATGGTGCATGTCACCTCAAAAATTATTCTTTCTTTTTATCACTTACATCCTCGAGGACGAGCAGGAGTTAAGCTTGGGGATGTTGATACATTACAGATGTATCTATAATTTTTGATGTTCCATGCTTAGATTTATCCACTTTCTTGTGTTTTGTTCCAACTTTGGAGTACTTTTCATATGATTTTTTGGACTAACCTATTAACAAGAGCCACAGTGCCAGCTGCCTGTTTTCTGCTGTTTTTGGTTCTAGGAAAGTCGGAAAATGAATATTCTCGGAATTGGACGGGACAAAAGCCAAAGTGCCTATTTTTCTGGAAGACTCACGGAGCCAGAAGACGAGACGGAGAGGGGCCACAGGGCGGCCACACCATATGGTGGCGCGGGCTAGCCCTGGCCACGCCACTAGGTGGTGTGGGCCCCCTGGCACTCCACTGACCTTGCCTGTTCGCCTATAAGATGCCTCCTGATGCATAAACCCTAAAGAATCAAGCCTCCAGCCACGAAAAGTTCCGCGGCGCCGCCGCCACCGAAGAGGAGATTTGGGGGACAAAAAGTCTCTATTCCGGCACCCTGCCGGGATGGGGAAGTGCCCCCGGAGCCATCTCCATCGATCTCCACCACCATCTCCATCACCATTGCTGATTCCCATGATGAGGAGGGAGTAGTTCTCTCTCGAGGCTAAGGGTTCTACCGGTAGCTATGTGTTCATCTCTCTCTCTATGCATGATCTTATTGAGATCATGAGCTTGTAATCTATAGATCTACCTTGCTACTCAAGTGCTTTAATAGATCTCTGCTCTCCCTATGTGTGTGAAAGTGACAAACTGCACACCATGGTGGCACTTAGGCTAGAGATTATAAATACTTGTTATGAGTTATATTTGGAGTTGGATGTCTTTATGAAATTGTGGTGTTTTTCGGAACCATCTAGTGCTCAAGGTGACAGTGTGGGGTTATCTAGATGGGGAAAGCGAACTTTGAGGAGTGTTGTTATAGCCCTACCATGGATTAGAGTGTCCAACCGGAGAGTAGTTAAGAGTAGTATCATAAAGAGAAGATATTTATATGAGAGTGTTCACTGGTGAAAGTATGATCCCTAGGCCTTGTTTCTAAGCATTGAAACACCGTTTGCTACTAGATCTGTTACATGTTTGCTTGCTTCCATCTTTATTTCAGTTTGCCTTTAGTCTTTTCCACGCCATCAAGTTATTTTCTATCACCATTACCACTTATAATTATCCATACCACTTGTATTTCACTTTATGTCTTCGCCGAACTAGTGCACCTATACACCTGACAAGTGTATTGGGTGTGTTGGGGACACAAGAGACTTCTTGTATCTTGATTGCAGGGTTGCTTGAGAGGGAATACCTTTGACCACTTCCTCCCTGAGTTCGATAAACCTTGGGTGATCCACTTAAGGGAAAACTTGTTGCTGTTCTACAAACCTCTGCACTTGGAAGCCCAACAACTGTCTACAAGAATAGAAGTGCGTAGACATCAACCTGCACAACACAACCACAGAACTCTGTCCCCAACTTGCGATGAGGTTGTCAATCTCACCGGTTTTGCTGAAACAAAGTATTAAAAGTATCGAATGGAAGGAAGTAATAGTTTGCAGAAAGTAAACACAAAACAGTAAACAATTGATTGTAGATTGAAAGTAAAAGAAAGGACCGGGGTCCATAGTTCACTAGAGGTGGCTCTCCTTAAGATAGATAACAAGCTGGGTGAACAAATCACAGCGGGGCAATTGACAAACATCGAGAAAGCATACAAGCTTATACTAATCATCTTGAATCCTTTGAGATTCGATTGGGCATTACAACATTATACATAGACCGCCATCCAACTGCATCTATGACTAATAATCCACCTTCAGGTTATCATCTGAACCCCCTCCAGTATTAAGTTGCAAGCAACGGATAATTGCATTACGAATTGCGTGTGAAGTAAACAATACAATTGTTCTATGAACAAAGGATTGTTGTTTTCTCCCTAGTAGCAATAGCACATCTAGTACCTTAGAGATTTCTGTCACTTCCCCGGATTACCAGAGGCATGAACCCACTATCGAGCATAAATACTAACTCTTGGAGTTGCTAGCATCTACTTGGCCAAGATAGCTACTAACAACAGAAAGCATGCAAGATCACAAATAACAAAGACATGATAGAATTAATAATCAATCTGAAATAGCATCTCAATATCCATCGGATCCTCGCAAACACAACATGCAGAATTACAAATAGATGATCTTGATCATGAACGGAGCTCACAAGATCTAAACATGATAGCACAAAGGAGGAGAACCAGCCATATAGCTACTACATGGACCCATAGTCCAGAGATGAACTACTCACGCATCACACCGGAGGCTTGCATGATGATGAAGAAGGCCTCCAGGGTGAATTCCCCTCTCCGGCAGGGTGCCGGGAAGAGCTTCAGATCCCTCTCAATCTAGGGATGGAGATGACGGCGGCTACAGACTCTTTCGTGGATTTTTGATCGGGTCCTCAGGGTTTCCGTATCAGAGGCAATATATAGGCGAAAAGAGAGGCCGAGGGGGTGCCTAGGGCGGCCAGACCACCCCCTGGCGCGTGCCAGGCCTGGCCACGCGGCCAGGTGGTGTGGCCGGGCCCCAACCCCTATCTGTCTCGTATTCTGGCTCCAGATGTCCTTCGGTAAAATAATGACTTCGGATTTTATCCCGTCCAATTTCGAGAATATTCATTTTCTAACATTCCCGGAACCAAAAACAGCAGAAAACAGGCAGCTGGCACTATGGCTCTTGTTAATAGGTTAGTCCAAGAAATCATATGAAAAGTACTCCAAAGTGTGGACAAAACATAAGAAAGTAGATAAAACCAAGCATGGAACATCAAAAGTTATAGATACATTTGCAATGTATCAGTGACACAACCTAAAATTTCCACATTTTCTAGGTTTGTAATATGCACAAAGCATATGACTCCCCCATAATGTGGTAAACCGATAATACTCCAACAAGAGGTAAAAAACATCCAAATAGAGATATTAATGAACATTATGAAACTTGAATTTCTCATGAGAAAGATATACCACGTAGAGACTAGATAAAACTTTCAATATATATACTAAGTGGTATTCCTCATGTACATACATTTTAGGATTGTGGAATGCCCAAGCATAACACTCCCCCAAAATGGGATAGTCCATTAAGTTGTCACAAGAGCCAAAAAAGATACCAAATAAATTCAACAAAGGCTCCAACCCAAGAGACACATATACATGGTGTGCCAACCAACATACACAAGCATACTTGATAACTCAATATAAGTATGAGGGAAGCACAACATGTACAAACACATACAAAGGTACAAAACCAACACATGCACAAGGGAGCAAGTAACTTTCAATGTAAATGAGTTAAGCACATGTTACCGCAAGGAGGGACATTGGATATATGATAGAAGCATGATAATCCAAATGGATTGACTTGACAAGAATAAATGATGAATATCCCTCAATTCTTCATAATGTAACCAAGTCTCCAATGCCCTCCAACAATACCTATTGATCAAGTTTTGGCTTGTTGGTCCCCAACCAAGTTGGGTCCTAAGAGGTTAGTCACAATAGGCTTGGCAACCCAAATGGTTCTTTTCATGAACCCACATTGAGCACCAACAAATTTTTCAAACACATTGCCAATCTCATCCTTACAAAGAGAATAAGCATCATAAATAATGATAGGGTTAGAAGAGGACATACCAATAGTGCATGAGGAAGAAATGTGCCCCTTCTCATGGCATATGTAGCAAGTTCTTCTATTTCCATGTTTCTTCTTAGGTGAAGGCATAACTAGAGGAAGAGCTAGAGTAGTCCTCTTACGAAGAGGCCCATCACTAACTTGAGGTAGAGCTTGAGGCTACTTCCCTTGTTGCTTCACACTAAGAGGCTTATTCTTCAATGGGCAAGATCTAACATGATGCCCTTCTTCCTTGCACTTGAAGCAAACAATATTGGTCGGATTCTTGACTTGATATTGGCAATTCTTCTTGTTGCCCTTGTGCTTCAGCTTGATAGTGGACTTGTTCTTGACATTGGAGTTGAATCCAAGCCCACTCTTGTCATTGGGGAATTTTTGCATACTCAAGATATTGTCGAGTGCGCCCTTCCCTTTATGACCCTTTTTCAAGTCATTCTTCAAAGAAGTGACTTGAGCCTTGAGCTCTTTAATTTCCTCTACATGGTTAGTGTGAAAAAAATACTAGAGGAAGTGGATGCTACATTGTTAGAGCAATAAGGGACGAAAAGTAATTCATCACAAGATGTATCAATGGCATGAGTGGATGAATTACAAGGACTAGCACATGTCAATATGACATTTGGAGTAGAAGTAGTGCTAATGTCCACATGAGGCTCATTATATGTTACCTTTGACATAATAGCCTCATGAGCTAATTTTAGCCTATCATGGGAGGCTAGAAGATCCCCATGAGAGCTTGATAGCTTACCATGACTTTCTTCCAAGATCCCATACTTGCTAGTTAGCAAATCAAGTTGAGTCATTAGCTCAACATTCTCCTTCAAAATAGATGCTTCACAAGAAATAGAGTTAGTAGCACAAGCATCATAATTAATTGCAAGAGGTGAGGGCAACTTTGAAGGCTCTTTGAGTAAGAGGCTTTAAGTTTCTCATGTGACTCGGTGAGTTTGATGAGCTCGCCCTTGTTGACCCTAGAGCCATTTGTGAGGTGCTCAAAATCCTCAAGGAGTTTAGCATAAGCAACTTGAAGCCCATCATTTTTTACTTTTGAGATCAATTGCCACCTAAAGATCTCTATCATGAGATTCCTTCACTCTAGACAACTCTAGAGCAAAAGTCTCCTCAAGAGATTCCTTAGTGGTTTGTTACTCTTCAAGAGCTTCATTTATATTTGCAATCTTATTAGCATACCCACGCTCAAGGCTACTCATTTTATCAAGGGTGTTCTCATGCTCCTTAATTTGTGCTTCTAACTTATCAATATGTTCTTTGCTCTTAATAGCAAAGTCCAAGATTCCAACGAAGATAGAGCACACACTATTATTCTTAACAAGAGCATGATAAACCATCTCACCCTTTTCATATAAATTATCAACATCTAACCCTTCTTCCTCATTATCCTCATTCTCATCATCACAAGAGGTATTGGGTTCCAAAGTAGGAGTTACCTTTGAATCCCTAGCCATAAGGCATAGGTGGGTACCATGAGAGGATGATGATGATGAATTATTTGAAGCTCCACTCAAAAACTTGTCTTGCCCCATATAATCTTTGTTTTCCTCTACATGGTTAGCAACACAAGCACTAGACGAAATAGAAGGATTTTTTATCATGGAAACAAGACAACACAAGCATATCATAATAAGATTTATTCAAGCCATTTCTACATGATATGCAAGGACTACCAACACAAGCATATAAGGAGTTTTGGGTGCTACAAGTGTTTGAGTCCAACGATAGACCATTGCAACTAGATAGAGATGAAGGATGACTAACAGTAAGCTCACTATCCATATTGCAATTTCTATCACCACTCACCATATCATTACCTTGTGACGAATCACATGTTGGTGAGGTCGTAGAAGATGAGAACTCACCTCGGTCGGAAGTGGAAGCAACACAATCATCCTTAAGAATATTGGACACAACATATTTATCTTGAAGTTTTGTCCATAACTCATGAGCGCTCCAAAAAGGAATGATTGAAGATGTAACTACATAGCTCAAAGCATTAACAAGCACATTAGAAGCTTGAGCATCAAGATATAAGTTTTTCTCATCCTCACAAGATAGATTTTCGAAATCCATAGGAGGAGAAAAACCTATATCTACAATATGCTCCAAATTTGGGTCCATGTCCTAAAAATGAATAAGCATACGACTTTTCCATATATCATAATTTGTGCCATCGAATGTGAACATTTCATTGTGCACTAATCCCCTAGCTGACATCTTTACTCTCAAGGCGGTGAAGCCTAAAATGAGAGACCGGGATCTGATACCAATTGAAAGGACACAGATGTCGCCTAGAGGTGGGGTGAATAGGCGGTTTAAAAACTTTTCCAAGAGAGGCTCAACAAAGGCGGAATAAAACTAGCGTTTACTTTGTCAAGCACAAAACCTATATATGCTATGGTTCACCTATGTGCACCAACAACTTATGCTAAGCAAGACAAGTAACTATGTGATAGCAAGATATAGACTTCAAGCACGAATGCTATCACAAAGTAAGGTGTATAAGTAAAAGCTCGTGTATAGAGAGAACCGAGGCACGCGAAGACGACGATGTTTTACCGAGTTCCTCCCAACAATGGAGTACGTCTTGTTTGGAGAGGGGGTGGTATCAAACCACCAACGCCACAAAAGGCCTCCCTTGTTCTCCTGTGAATCTCACCCCAACGGGATCGATCCACACTTCCACTATCGGTGCACTTGTCGGTGGCAATCCGGAACCTCTCACAAGATTGGGGCACTTCTCCACAACTCAATTGGAGGCTCCCAACTAACAAGCTTGGGGAAAGCTCCACAACTTAATTGGAGGCCCCAAGTAATCCACAAACCTGCAATACAACCAAACCATCTAGGGTTCCAAGAACCCAAGAGTAAAAAGCTTCTCACCTTTCACCCAATCGAATCCTCACCGAGAACTCAAATAGATGCACCAAATGTAATGGCAAGAACATACGAAGTGCTCAAGTCCTTATCTCCCAAATTCCACCAAAGCTACAAAAGCTTATGGGGGAATAAGAGAGGAAGAACAATGGAGGAAATCTACAAAAGACTCCAAGATCTAGAACCCAAGATGTTCCCCTCACTTAGAGGAGAGATTGATTGGTGGGGTTGTAGATCTAGATCTCCTCTTTCAAATCCCTCAAGAATATGCAAGAATCAATGGAGGGATTGAGGGAAAGCAAGCTCAAGAAGGTCAGCAATGGAGGGGAGAACTTGCAAGGAAGGTTGGGGAACCATTAGGGAAGAAGGGCCCCTGAAATAGGTTCCTAGAAATCCAACCGTTAGGCCCAGGAATCGCCCGGTCCGAAGTCTCCGGACTGGGACCGGAGTCTGCGGTGTACCCAGGCCAAACGGGGTCAAACTGGGGGACAATCTGTACGCGGTCCGGAGATAGACCAGAGATTTAGTCCGGAGTCTCCGGTCTTACAAAAACTGGCAGAAAGACCAATACGAAAATAACCATAACTTTTGCATCCGGACTTTGATTTTGATGATCTTGGGCTCGTTTTAAAGAGGAAAATAAGATCTACAAGATCATGCAGGGAACCATCATAGTACAACAAGGGAAGATAGAACCAAATGACGAAAGGTTTGACCTCGCTCAACAAGACGAACCAGTAAAACCTCCAACATCGAAAACGCAATAGAGAATGCATATAAAATTCGTTTTCGATGAACTTGGTCTTGTCATGAAGATTAACACAAGCTCTAAATCCTCTCATGGATAAAAACCAAATAATGGAAGGTTTTACCAATCTCTAAAAGACAAACCGGTAAAACCTCCAATATCGAAAACGAAATAGAGAATGTATATGAAATCCGCTTTCGATGAACTAGAGCTTGTTATGAATATTACCAAAAGCTCAAGAACCTCACATGGATAAGATCCAAATAACAACCAAGAAAGATTATGCCAAGTATGCAAAGGTTTGAGCTCCCACGAAGGATATGATCAAGTTACTCACTCGAGAGCCCCTCTTGATAGTACGGCAATCTATCCTATAAATCGGTCTCCCCAACTAACACCATGAGACCGATAAGAAATAAACCCTATCAAGAACATATCTTTGCCTTGAGCATATTCCACTTGAGCTTGACAATAGCGATCTTGTCCATCTCAAGATGGAACACCTTTCTTGATTGCACTAGCTTGGTGAAAACTTGCAAATTGCTCTCCCATACTCCACTATGGTAGAGCTTCTCTCTTGGGCATATCATTTTCCCATATCCATGATAACTATAGGATGGCAAGCTTCGAGCAAATGATCTCTTCGAGATGGCTCATCTTGAACTTGTACATCATTTCTTATTTCTTCATTATGTTGGTGTCTTGAAGGTACATAAGAGATATCATTCCTAATTTAGTCTTCAAGACACACTTGCTATAGGCTCAACTCTCACTTGACCAATCTCCGGACCACTCATTGAAACCTTGGTCAACACTTAATCTTCTTCACTTTCTTCTTCTCCCAACCTTGAAGCCAACATATGGTTCAAGCATTGCATATGGATAAATCCTACAGGTAAAACTCAATGCAAACATAAGTCCATAAAGATTGTCATTAATTACCAAAACCACACATGGGGGCACACATGCACTTTCAGCGCGGCGGCACGAGGATGTCATAGTGGGCGAACATCACGGCCTCGTAGAAATTGAGTTTGGGCCTCTCCATGGCGGTGGCGACAGGAGGTGGAGAAAGAGAGGGAGGAGCGCCTACATATAGCCAGAAAAAGGGCAGGGAGATGGAGCAGAAAGCGGCGAAAAGGGAGGGAACGGAGCTTTCTCCCACTGTCAGGACTGACCCGCGTCATTTTCAGCTCCATCTCGCCCCCCAGTTGCCCTCTGTGTGTAGGGTTCGGCCTAGGGGCGCCGGATAACTAAACGAGCCGCTCCAGTATAAAAAATGATGTTGTCGTAGAGTAGAAGTTTGTTGCACGATGTTGAAAAATGCATGCAGGTGCCCTTGAGATGAATACATTGTCTTTTGTCACGTGAACGCTTTGCATTTCCTTGCTGTCCAAATTAATTTGTTTTGCAGGATACATATAGTTTACATATGCACCTAACAAAAAGGAAATCGTGCACCATGGAAGCTCGGTTACATTGCGAGCACGGTTGGTTGTTCGAAGTCACTTTTCGTCGTGCATGATCACCAGTGAAAATGATGGACCTGCAGGACCCTACCAAATTGAAACGTAATTGTCCCACGTGGCAGGCCACACCTTTGCAGCTGGAATTAATCAGACAAAAACAATACTCCCACGTGGGCTAGAGCTACTATATCTGACGTGACACGTACTGTACTGTATATATGCATGCACGTGAACGTGCCCTACCCGACACGCCCACGTGGCACCCCATTAACATAACATGAACGACCGGGCCCAAACAGATAGCTAGCGTACGTACGCTCAGGACGTACACTGGCACAAGTGTAACTGTGTAAAGTGATGGCACCACCGGCGTCAACCAGGCCCGCTCTAGGTAGCATTATACTCCATAAATACCTCCATACACTAGTTTTTGCAAATCGTGTTCTTTGTGTTAGAGTAACTTGTTAAAAAGAGTGATGTGTCACGACGCACTAAAAGTTGATGAGGTCAACACATAAGCATCGCGAGGTCGACGTTAAACATTGTATTCCATCGAAAGAATAACATGATGCATGCCAGATTACTCACGTGACGAGAACCGACCCGTGGTTGGATGGTTAGGAGACAGTGGTACCCTCAGCCACCAGAGTTTAAACCCTAGGTTTGATGCTTTGGTGTCTTGTAAAGCGAAATATTCTTTCAGTGGAGACGACGTTCCCGTTGATAGCGAGGCGTCTGCGGTGACTTCGTCAATCTCAAGACCCACTGGCTCAGTCTCTCGGAGGTGCTCATAGGGGTAGGGTGTGCATGCGTGTGTTCATAGGGGTGGGTGTATGTACGCATTGTGAGCGACTGCGTTGGTACTGTGTTTCTCAACAAAAATTACTCACGTGGATATAAATCGGCGGTTTTGAATTATCACGATTTAAGTAAAATTTAACACCCACTAAAATCACCAAAATTCAGAACTTTTTTGGATATGATTTCAGAATTCATCAAATTTAAACACAAGTCAACAAATTTGAACCTAGATATGGATATCAAATTAAATATTATAGCCAAAATGCAAGGGTTGAGTGGCTCTTGCAATTTGCAGCGTGATTTTGGTGTCTTGTATTGAGAGGATTCGTACGCTGCACCACCAGACTCGTTTTTAATCTGATTATGTGTACGCTAGGATCTAAAATCTGGACATATCCTACTTAAACATGTTTGCATGTAGCATAATTTCTGTGTTCGGGAACATAATCAGATTTATATTCCGTCAAGGATAAAACTGAAGTTTCAAAACATTGACTTGGATGAAATAATTGATCAACTTATTGTTTCATGTTCGGAAATTTCCAATCTTATAATGGTATAACGATTGACGAATGTTGACAGTCGCAAAACAAAGAGCATGTTCTAAAAAATCCGGAGAGTTTTTTTGGGAACACATCAAAATTTTATTAAAGTTTCAGTTGAAATTTTAAACCCTGAGATGGACCACCGCACTAGTCACCGAATCACAACCATGTAAAAAGTGACTTCATCTGTTCAATGATACTACCTCCATTTCATAATATATAAGATGTTTTAGCTTTTGTGAAACGAATGTATCTAGGCATTTTGTGTGTAGATTCGTAGTGAACCTATAAACTAAAAGATGTCTAGATACATACATTTCACAAAAAGTAAAACATCTTATATTTTGAAACTGGGGGAGTGTAAGCCATTTTGGAAAACTTGCCAAAACATTTTTTATTAGTGAACGTAGAGATATTTGATAAGGAAACTATTTGTTATTGTTGAGATTAGTCTTCTCCAAGGAAAAGCCCTCCAAGATAGAAAAAAGGTTTGGTCAGTTACATGGAGTGGCTCAAAAGTACGGGCAAGTGAAGGAGACCTGTGCATACATAATTGTCAGCGTATCTCAACAAATATATGAAACTTTAGATATACTCCTTCCGTTCAGAAATATAAGACAGTTTAGCTTTGTGAAATGAATATATCTAAACAGACTTTGATTTACAAAGCTAAAACGTCTTATATTTCCGAAGAGAGAGTAGAACGGATTAAGCTAAAGTTACCAAGTACTCCTTTCATTTCTAAATATAAGATCTTTTGGTTTTTTTAAATGAATGTATATAGGAGTAGATATCATGCAGCAAATTAATAAAATGTAAACTACTGACAACCCGGTAAGCTGCAACAGGAAGTTATGGATGTCACCTTGCATGCTGTGTGCGTAGACCTGGAGCCAATAACTAATCATTCAGCCAGACAAATCTTAGTTAACAATGCTTAGTTGTCCTTGTTAGAGGATTGATTAAAGATTATGGGTTTGTTGGGTGGCTGTTATCAGATGGAAATAGTCAGAAGATGACGTGTCGTTGACCATGCACATGATTCATTCGAACCATTTTTTTTCTTGGTGTGAAACCAATATCTGGTTTATAGCTAGAAGATACGCCAGATATTGGGAATTTTCATTTCGCCCCACACGGATGGGTTAGCTGGATGCTGATGTATATACATATATTCTTAATTATCTAATGATGTACGGATGTATAGGAAAGGCTAAAATTGGTGATTGACAACAAAGATTCGCTTCGAGATCTTGAGGTTGCTGGCTATATATACCTATATCTATCTGATGATTTTCTCACAGTTTTGAAGACTCTGGATCATGATGATATCTTTCTCGATGGATTGACAAAATATTAAAATCAAACATATGGCCATGTTGTTAGTTGATTATCTGAACCAAGATGTCGAGATCAAATTAAATATATATTATCGTCAAATCGTGAGGGTTGAGTGATTCCTGCAATTTGCAGCATTGGTTTTGTTGTACGTGCACCACTTACTCGTTTTTCATACTAGAAAAGATTATGTGTATGCTAGGATCCAAAATCAGATTAAGATCTGGCATATCGTGCTTAATCATGTTTACATGTACTCCCTTCGACCCAATTTATTGTTCGCACGGTCCATTTTACAAAACACCCCTTCCTTTTCTTCCGACAAACAAATCACTTCTCGCGTCGTCTCTCTCGCCCCCTTTCTCTGCCGCTCCCCTGCAGGCCACCTCGCTCTCGCCGTGCCGCCTGCTCCGCCGCTCCCTCTCTAGCCCCCTTCCCTCCTCCTCTTCTCCATGCCTTCATTACTCTGGATTCCACCAACCAAAACACAAGGAGGATGGAGATCGCAGATGAAAGGATTCTCTTTCCCCCAAAGTGTGTGACTTTGCCGGCTCCACTGGCGGTGCCCGTGGCATGGAGGAGGATCTAGTACGCCCACTCCTACTGTTCTAGCCAACCCTAGCATGCTCGGCGCCCGCTGCACACCGGGCCTCGTCTAGGACGATGGCCTGTAGGACATCGTCGTCGAAGAAGAGCGCCCACGTCGACGAGTTCGGGACCTTCGACACCTGCAGCAATGATGAGTACGACTGTTAGTATCCACTCTCCTCCTTTCGATCTAGCTTGGGCTATACTGCTGACTTAGTTTTGGATATACTGCTGATTTGGTTTGGGATCTAGCGTCTGTGTCCAGTTTTTTTGGGATATACTGCTGATTTGGTTGATCTTAGGTGTGGTATGAATTAGTTGTGGTGTCTTTGGGATCAATTTGTATGGCACAATGCGATTTCATAACTAAGTGCGTTGATTTACTTCAATTAAATGAACAATATGTGAGTATTGGTCATTCAGACTATATTTTGGCCTGTCTCATGCTTGTTTATGAGCTTTATGCTTGATAAAATCTGCTGAAATGTGAAGCTTGCTCAAAGTGTTCAAACAAGATACTGATCTGTTTACTTCTCTGCCCCTTCTCTCTCTGTCTAAAAAATAATTCCGTGTGCACCATGAATATAAAATTTTGTAGGTGACCAAGGACGTCTGCCCAATCATCTTCCATGACAACTTCATCTATACTCAAGAACAGGTAAGATCATATATGCCCTGTTTCACTTTGCTTTATACGTCTTGGCCCTACGAGTCATAGCAGAACCACAGAATGCACATGCAAAAGATATACCTGACATTGTGTCATGCTACTCATGTAGCTAAAGTTTCAAATGGCAAAAGAACTTGATGGGTTACTTGATTCATCTTAAACCGAACTTGCAAAGAGCTGTATTATATGTGATGGAGTACCAATTTTATTTGAACATCAGTGCTAGTAAGCTTCTATTTAAAGAAGATGTATTTTAGTGCTTCAATTTGTGGTGCTTGAATGGATACAAAAACAAATATTATGCAGCATATGTTACCTATACCGAGTCTGAGGGAAAGAAGCATTATCCGGCGTTAATTGATGATCTTTGTACTTTTCACTTTCTGTTGTCCAAAACTTGCTTTGTAATTTTCTAATGCTCTGGAGTATATGCAAGTATATATGTTGTCATCTGCCATCTAATATGTTGTCAGCATAGTGTGTTTGGTGTACATCTAATATATCCAAGTATATATGATGTCTGTTTAGCAAACTAATAAACGATCTAGTATGCTTCTTTGAGAATCTATACTGTAAAGTTTTTTGACATGATATTGGCATATTGCCATTTGTCTTTGTTTCTTTTGGAAAGAGAGCTGATGTACTACTAGGAGTATCTGTTCTTTTTTGAGTAGATCAATAGATGGGATGACCTCTCATAGTTATCCTACTTACTAGGATGTACCTTGATAGCAGATTGTGTGGCCAGTAGATAGACTAAATGAATTATTGCTTACATTCTAAAGCCAAAGATTCCCTGTGAATATCACCATCTCAATCCCATGAATGTACCTGCACTTTGCTTGAAACCTTCTATCATGTCTGAAAAGCTGAAAAGCTGAAATTCCATGAATGTCTGAAACTTTCTCATTCGATTTTAGTGTAGTATAGATGCCTTTGAACTGAATTTCAGTGAAGTATTGTGTCAATTACAACACATGAATATATATTGTGTCAATTACAACAAAAGTGGACACACATAGATTCTACTTTTGACTAGCTTGAGCTTCTCCATCAGTGACTAGCTGAGATTCTCCATCAGTGACTAGCCTGAGCTTCTCCATCAGTGACTAGCCGAGCTTCTCCATTAGTGACCAGCCGAGCTTCTCCATCAATGACGAGCCGAGCTTCTCCATCCTATCTTGACATACACCACTGACTCGGCGCCTTTTACGGACAAGGCTTGATGGGTCATCCAACCATTTGAGATATATATATCTCCTGGGATTATTGTCTGATCATCCACAATTACTTGGGGGGCCGTCCTGTGTGTTTTTCGAGCTGTTGTGCCTTGTTGAGTTGTTGGTATGACTTGTTGCTCATAGTCAGCTATCAGCTCTAAGGTTTGCTGATATAGTTTGTCATCAATGTTTAGAGTGTTAGACAGCATTCCCTCCCTTTGGAGTTTATCTTTTCCCATGTGGGGTGTCTTGTTTTTGTTTCCTCCTTCATATTTCATAACATGCACCAAGACAGACTGCAATGTTATATACACTTTTGCAAGTTTATCCACATCATATGCATCATAGGATTGTTCTAAATATTTAATCAGTTCTTTTATATTGTTAGGTGCACTCTCAAATGCTAAGGACTGTATAGCTCTAAAGAAACAAAGATCAAGTACATTCATGTCATGTGAATTTGGTGGTTGATAAGTCAGCCTGATATCTAGTCATGTATCTTTGACGGCCGCTATAAAAGCGGGATCATCCAACAGAACATGTGTCCTAGCATTGTCTGCTGAATGAAGATTGGTCCCTCATGCCCATCATCGGGCAACAGTTCTACTATAGCCGGAACTACTTCTTCACATAGATACTCTCTCATGATATCTCTAGTAACAATTATTGTCTTTAGTTCCATAGTTCCTTTATACCTATTCTTGGAATTGTATTTAGCAGCAGTCTCTTTGAAAAATGCCCATATTCCTACTTTTCCATCAAATGTTACATTCATTTGCTCATCACATCTGGGTTTCGCAACCGCAATTAAGAACATGACCTTGCCGATGTTGTTCTTGTTCTGAACAGCGCGCAAGGGATCTTCTTCTTCTGGGAGTAGGTAATAACTTCTATTCCTTTTGGTCATATCAAACCATTTTTCATCGATATGAATGATGTTCTCCACACTTTTAAAGGAAAGCATTGCTTTTGTTGTTGTTGTTTCATCAATCATTGGAATGCAAAATTTCAGCCTTTTGATCATGGTTTCCGCTGACTGGAATGGCTTGAGACTGCTTGAGTGGCGCCTCAAGTCGCCCCATGTGAATCTTCTATGTAGTGTACTGTAAGGAACATATAGAGACCTTGCCAGTGCCCTTAGTGTACCCCTTTTGTTGAGTTTAACCTGAGGCACCCTTTTAGACAGATGGAGTTCTTTCCTCTTTCGACCATAATTGCCTTTCCTTTTATTTGAAAAATCAACTTCTTGTTCATGTTTCTCCATTTCTAATGCTTGTTTCCAGATCTTTTCAATGGTTATAAGACATACTTTCAAAAGTTGGGCCACAAGTTCTTTATCGGCCTTCTCAACTGGTATATTTTTGCTAAGTGCTTTCAATGCAATATATGCCGCAAATTTGTCCTTCTCCGGCATATCTATATGTTGCCGCCGGGCAATACTTTCTTCTTCAGGTATCTGCTCTGGATGTGCAATAGTTTCTTCTTCTTCTAGTCCAACGTTGATATCCATGTCCATCCTTACAACCTCCTCCTCTACTAGTCTCACATCGAGATCCATGTCATCTTCCTCTTCTAGTCCAACATTGAGATCTAGGTCCATCATTCTAAGCTCATCCTCTACGAGTCTGACGTCAACATCCTCATGTTCCTCTTCTAGTCTAATATTGAGATCAATATGCATCCCTCTATCCTCCTCAAGAACGATGTGCGACATGTGACGGGCAGCAACTTCGGAGGCTCAAGGATCTTCCTGCCTCATGTACCTGCATCAATGAGCAACATATCTATGAGTTCATGAAACATATTCTCTTTTAGAATTAATATGTAGGATTACTAAGCTAAGCTACATATTCTTAGGATTCATTTATTTTTGACATATTCAAACATAATGCTTTTGTATTGCTATCAGGGTTACTGTTTTTATGCTAATTTCTGTTTATAAGCTAGATGGCCAAGAACCTAGAAGTCCAGGTTTGTTTTGAATTTATTCATGCAGCAACTCTACTATTGCTTTCTATACAGATATTCCATTTGAGCTATGCAGTGCAAAGGAAATGGAGTATTTTCCATTGTCAAATTGGTTTCCATTTCAGATGCTTAATAGAATTATCCAGTGGCATTCCTAACTCAGAAAACAAGAAATCTACCTAGCATTGTTGAACTATTGTTAGTATAGCTAGATGTGCATGTATTTGAGAACAACAAGGATTTACTGGTTATGTTTCCTAGCTTCAGGGTTACTGTTTTGCTTACACCTGGGATCAATAGGATGTCTCAAGAAAATGTTCAATAATCTGATGTTTGCCTTGTCCTTCTTTTTTTACTCTAAGTTGCCCGTCCTTCTTTCTTTACTCTAAGTGTTATTCGCTGCTACTGTTTAATAATCTGATGTTTTGATTGGAGTAAGAAAATGTTCACATTCCATGTCATTAGATAAGGTATATTTCTGGAATTTATCTGCTTATTTAAGTTACTCCTATTCTGCATTACTAGAATTACATGCATTGCTAGAACTACATGCATTGCTAGAACTACACGTAGACAAGTCGAATACACCAATACACCAAAGAAAAGAATATTCGGTGAGTTGGTCATTGTGGTTATTTGAATATTCAGTACTCCAACATACATTCAGTGAGTATGTTCTTCATTCAGTGATTATTTGAATATTCAGTACTCCAAGATACTCCAAGTTCAGTACCAGTACCAGTATGCAATCAAAGATGCATTCAGGGAGGTGTTCTACATCTAGCACCCACATAACATACTGATCATTTGATACCTTAGTGCTAGACTGTGATTGCTGTTGCATGCCATTTGCTTTCCATTAGAGAGGAACTTCTGGGCACCAGGGCGTAGGGGTGGAAGCAGAAGAAGGGGGCTCACGCCTGGGAACTCGTCGGCTTAGAAGAAGAGGAGCTCAGAGAAGGCCGTGGAGGGAGCTTGGAGCCGGCCGGCGGGATCCTGGCGCGGGCTCACGGAACTGGCGTGGGAGGAAGGCGACATGGCGCACGTGGGAGGATGGCGACCTAGTGCACGCGAGACCTGCCGCGGTAGGACGGTGATACATTGCAAATGTATCTATAATTTTTGATGTTCCATGCTTGGTTTTATCCACTTTCTTGTGTTTTGTTCCAACTTTGGAGTACTTTTATTATGATTTCTTGGACTAACCTATTAACAAGAGCCACAGTGCCAGCTGCCTGTTTTTTGCTGTTTTTGGTTCCAGGAAAGTCAGAAAATGAATATTCTCGGAATTGGACGGGACAAAAGCCAAAGTGCCTATTTTTCGGAAGGGATCAAGTGCCAGAATACGAGACGGAGAAGGGCTGGGGCCCGGCCAGGCCTGGCCCGCGCCAGGGGGTGGTCTGGCCGACCCCAGCACCCCCTCGGCCTCTCCTTCCGCCTATAAGTTGCCCTCGGGACGAAAACCCTAACTACCCGATCAAAAATCCACGAAAGAGTCTGTAGCTGCCGTCGTCTCTGTCCCTAGATCGGGAGGGATCTGAAGCTCTTCCCGGCACCCTGCCGGAGAGGGGAATTCACCCTGGAGGCCTTCTTCATCATCATGCAAGCCTCCGGTGTGATGCGTGAGTAGTTCATCCTTGGACTACGGATCCATGTAGTAGCTAGATGGCTGGTTCTCCTCCTTTGTGCTTTCATGTTTAGATCTTATGAGCTCCGCTCATGCTCAAGATCATCTATTTGTAATTCATACATGTTGTGTTTGCAGGGATCCGATGGATATTAAGATGCTATTTCAGATTGATTATTGATTCTATCATGTCTTTGTTATTTGAGATCTTGCATGCTTTCCGTTGTTAGTAGCTATCTTGGTCAAGTAGATGCTAGCAACTCCAAGAGTTAGTATTTATGCTCGATAGTGGGTTCATGTCTCTGGTAATCTGGGGAAGTGACAGAAATCTCTAAGGTACTAGATGTGCTGTTGCTACTAGGGAGAAAACAACAATCTTTTGTTCATAGAGCAATCGTATTGTTTACTTTACACGCAGTTCGTAAAGCAATAATCTGTTGCTTGTAACTTAATACTGGAGGGGGTTCGGATGATAACCTGAAGATGGATTATTAGTCATAGATGCAGTTGGATGGCGGTGCCCAATCAAGTCTCAGAGGAGTCAAGATGATTAGTATATGCATGTATTGCTTTCTCGGTGTTTGTCAATTGCCCCGCTATAATTTGTTCACCCAGCATGTTATCTATCTAAGGAGAGCCACCTCTAGTAAACTATGGATCCCGGTCCTTTTCTTTACATACAATCTATAAACTGTTTCTGCTTTGTGTTTACTTTCTGCAAACTTTTACTTCTTTCCATTCAATACGTTTAATCCTTTGTTTTCCGCAAAACACAGTGAGATTGACAACCTCATCGCAAGTTGGGGACAAAGTTCTGTGGTTGTGTTGTGCATGTCTTCACGTTGCTAGTAGCACCGGTAGTGCGCCCTGCCAAAGCTCAGCTAGTAACACCTTTGAGGTGTTTCCTTGTTCCTACTGGTTCGATTAAACCTTGGTTTCATAACTGAGGGAAACTTGCTGCTGTGCTCATCATACCTTCCTCTTGGGGTTCCCAACGAGCTCTACATCAACACCGCCATTAAGCATTTTTGTGGGCGCCGTGCATTGAGCCATCAGACGGACGCAGGGTCGACGGAGACGGCGACGACGACGGACATCACGGCGGCGATGACCGAGGACGACGACGGGGACGGGAGTTGGAGCTCGCGATTGGCCTCCTCGCGGCCTCCGCCTCCCTCGAAGACGCCCGAGGATGGGAACTAGAGCGGCGGTGATCTCGGGCGGACGGCGGGGATCGCGGGACGACACCAGGGATCGCATGCATGTGATCGCGGGGACACCGGGGATCGCGAGCCGGGTTTGCCGAGATTGGATTTTGAATTTAGCCTAAATTCGAATGATTTGGATAAGTTTGGGTTTTTTTTTGTGAAATTTCAATTGTACTGTAGCTGCGAAGAGTAATTCAGGCCGGAGGGAGTAGCTTAATTTTTTGTTTCGAATACATAGTAAGCTTTATATTCATATGTCATGGATAAAAGTGAAGTTTCAAAACATTGAGTTATTCTTCTCAAAAAAAAACATTGAGTTATTCTTAGTTTCCGAGTTAAATTTGCATCATTATTTCTGAGTATAAAATTGGGGGTGAATTCCGTTTGAAGAAAACTTGTGGGGTGAATGGACTGGCATATTGTAAAAGATGGGCCGTGTGACATCAGAGTCTGAGAAGGAAATGCCGTCGGCCCATAGCCCATCCCACAGCCCTTGCCCAACCGGACCTATTCAGAGCTCACTCTCAGATTCAGACCATCCCGGCCTCTGTCTCTCGCCGTCGCCTCGCCGCAATCCCGCTCACCGGCGACGTGCTCTGCCCAACAAGACCTCAAATCCCTCGATGGGAGGCGACTAGGCACGCCGCCGCCAGCCTCTCCGGCGCGACCCTAGAGCCGTCCTGCTGACCAACCAGGCTTTCCCGCGCTGTCCGCCCCTTCCCCCTCCAACCAGAAGCCACCCACCCTTCTCCCCTCCGCCCCCTGCTTCTCGTCGTTCAACCCGCCGCCGGCGCCGTCTGTCTGGACTGGAGACTCGCTCCCGTCGCCGTTTGCCTGTATAGACTCACTGAAGACCTTCTCTACGCCACCCTGCATCAGGTACCCGCCACCTACCCCGAGGAAAGCCTACAAGATCTTGGCGATGGCAGTTGACTGTGCTACAGATCTAGAACCGAGCTGTACATAGCTTATTTGCCTGAACCGCCATGCTTGGGTGCCTTCGATCTTTTACAATTTGTTGACGAAGATACAAATGAGTAGTTCTGTGAGATTATCATGTCTTCGGGAAATTCTTTTGCTGGGCATGTTTCTTTATTGAGAAAGTCTTAACCTGTCCAGTGTTACTCGTCATGTGTCCTGTCTAATACAATCCCATTAGAATTGTTACTGTTGATATCTTGGGATTCATGCAGATCCAACCCATCGTGTTTATCACTGCTGATATTTGAACCGCAGAAATCTGTACATTGAACTCCATGAATTATGGTGTACATAGGTATTGGTAGATGGTGTTGAATTGGTTAACATATGGTATTTGTTTTTGTTCAAATGTATGAATGGTGGTGCCAAAATAAGAGGGTACTCTGGACATTTTACAAGGTCCTCTCACTAACCGAGATCTGAAGCTAATTTCTCTCCCAAACACATTTTACTACTCCAGAGCACCTTAGGTGGAGTGGAGTGGAGTAGAGTGGAGCCCTCCCAAACACAGCCCTAGTGGTTGTAGATCATAAGTCTATGGAGAAGTTCTTGTAGTGAGGTGTGGCACTAGAGCACCAATTGTTACTGCTTGCGTACAAAGTTCTCATCTGTGTGAACTGTGAAGATATAAACAAATGGAATTGCATCGTAAAATGAGATGCTATGTGAGAACAGTCTGATCAACGTTTCTCTGATTTTCTCCTGAGAATTGGAAATGGTATTTGAAGAACCTATATAAATAAACAAAGAGAGGAAAAGGTGGGCGTGATTTTTAAGGTTCCTTGTCTTTGACATGTAAAACGGAGCAGTTGAATTCTGCCCAATTGCAAAGTTAAACTTTTGCTTGTTCTAGCTGGTTCCAGCTTATTGATATACAATAAGATGTCCCTTAAAAAATATGAGAAGTTGTGGGTCTGAAAATTGGAAAATTTCCACTTTATTTCAGAGGATTTAGAGTGGTTTCTTCATTAGTGCATAACCTTACCTGGTCAGCCCATGACGAACAATAGAGTCCAGTGTGTTTCCAAGACACTAGCTTGAAACTTAGGCTGCACATTTTGCGGCTTCATATGATCCACAATATCAATGAATCCCGAACTATTTTACACCTTGACCTTCTTGACATTGTTACTACATGGTTTGAGTTCCACACTGCATCATCTTGGATCACGGAACACACGCAGTTTACCATACTACATGAGTTTATGTGATAAATGACCCTTAAAAATCCCCCTAGTAGGTGAATCATCCGGCCTACAGCAGATGGTTGAAATGAAAACCATGTTCTGCCTTCACTAGTGTAAAATTTGTGTCACTGCATTTCATTGCCGATTCATGACAGTTTATTCCTCAATGTGAACCTAGGAGGTCAATAGCAGCCTGACTTCAATCAGTAACTGTGTCTGCACCTGTTTCCCCTCTTCATCTTACTTTATACTGATTCCTCCTTTTTGCCACCTCCAGAATGGGTCTCCTCAGCATCATCAGAAAAATCAAGCGCAAGGAAAAGGAGATGCGAATTCTCATGGTGTAAGCATCATGTTCCACTCCTTTTTTCCTTTTTTGTTTTCCCCAAGATTCACATCCAAATGTATTATTGTTCTTGATTATGTGGTTGAGGTGCAATGCTTTTTGACTTTCTAGGCCTGTTCCATTCAGTTCTTTCTTCTTCTTGATTTATTTCCGCTCATGCTAAATTTTACAGTGGCCTGGACAACTCGGGTAAGACGACAATTGTGCTCAAGATAAATGGAGAGGACACTAGTGTCATTAGCCCTACGCTTGGCTTTAATATCAAGACCATCCAGTACCAAAAGTATGTACTGTATTCCTTGTTTATTTATCAAGTTAAAGACGCCAGAACAAGAATGATTGTCTTAGCTGATATTATATTTTATCATTCCTACTCTAAAATGCCACTTGTATCACCTAAATGTGTTTGAAGAGATTGTACAGTAGCTTCAGCACATTATAGATAGTACTAGTAGTACCGTATCATCTTGTTGGTTACTGCTATGTAGGCATGCAGGCGGACGTCCACGTGCGTCCCTGCACTTCTCCGTCTCTGTTTCCGTAGCGTATATCACGTCCCTGCGTATACTATGTCCTTGTACTTGTCCTAGGTGCTGGCGGACGTCTGCCCTGTCCGCCGGACAGGCCACTTGCATCCCTACTGCTTAGATCATGTATCTTACTGGTTGCAACTATGCCATATATTCTGTTATGTCAAGGGTAGTCTTTTTTAGTTTCATAAGATAACTAAAGGAACAATTCTGCAAGGTGAGCTTTGTTATTTGGAAGTTTGATGGTCGTCAATTTCATTTGGATTAATGCTAGTGGAAAGTACTGATGTGTAGTGCTTCAGCTAAAATCAACTGTACGTGGCACAATAGTAAGTGTGCAACTAGGTGCTTATGGAAAAGCCCATTATCCAAGCACGGAGAGTCAGAGACGTTCATAGATATGTGAAACATGTTGCTCCACAAGCATAAAACTGTAGCATTGGCATTAATGTTTTCGTGTGGTAGACAACACAGTATGAAAGTTCAACATTGTCACTAAACCTGGAACTGGACATGTACCGTCCAATGGGCTTTGGACCTAAATCAGCTTGGACCATATTGGACAGGACTATGTTGGACTTGGACATCTGTTGGACTGAGGTCCAATAACACTGGATATTGTTGGACTCAGAGCACGGGATCCATCCAAGATCCGTTGGACATTGTCTATTAGCGATTGAGTAGTCGTCCAGCCTCGCTGACGACGGCGTCCTTGCCGTGCTGCAGCTGCTCGGGCCAGGAAGAGGAGGAAGGTACGGGACGACTTGTTTTAGTAATCAGTGGCACCCACAACCGAGCACATGATGCACACCATGTCTCGCTGAAAACAGGCTGCAGGCAGAAATCGTTCAGATTCTGGAGCCCGAGCTCACGATGGAGACATGTATTTCCTTAAAAAATAAGCATCACGATGAAGTCCATTTGGATTTGGATATCCTTGGACCGCTTATGCATGGATTTGGATGGACTTGGATGTCACTCGTTTTTATTTGGACAGGATATGGACTGGATCAAGAATATTTGGACAATAGATGGGTATTTTAATGTTGGACTTGGACATTGATCCATTTCCAGGTTTAATTGTCACGGTGCAACTTTTACAAGTTAGTCAGAAAATGTATGATTCAGAGACATAGTATGACAATTGTGATACCAAATGGCATAATCAAGCAATTTGATGCTGCATTGTAGCTTGTTTTTAAGTTTATCTCAGTCTGCATCTGTTGTTTGTTATCCTACTACAAAACAACCTGCATGTGTGGCTTGTACTTCTCGTTTTCAAAGTAAGAAAGACAATTACTTATCTGCATTACTCCCAAAAAATATTAGATCACATGGTGAAAATACTACATATTTTGGTTTGGCCAAAAAAAATAGACAGCTGCTTGATACGTATCAGTCAAGAATCTTGATTGTCAAAATGCAGTAAGAACAGTCAATATGAAAAAAGTCCAACAGGTTGCCAAGAATTGATAACATGGTGATCGTTGCAGGTACTCGCTGAACATATGGGATGTCGGGGGACAGAAGACCATCCGTTCATATTGGAGGAACTACTTTGAGCAGACTGACGGTCTAGTTTGGGTGGTTGATAGTTCTGATGTCCGAAGGCTGGATGACTGCCGCGCTGAGCTCCACAATCTCCTGAAAGAAGAGGTAAACTGCCTAACCACTAACACTTGTAATTTATTTCACTGTAACTCGCCTTTCAGTTTGCTTCACACAATTTAGCCGAAACCTAGCAATAAAGGTTGGTTGGTGCTTAGCGGTTCTGTGTTAGGACAGTCTTAAGACTGGAAATTTGATTACACATCATGTTTATGTGTTACCTTGTTGGATGATTCGGGTCTAGATCTTCTAAAGTGATCCTTGAATTTATTTATTTTTGTCACAGAGACTAGCTGGATCATCGCTGTTAGTCTTCGCCAATAAGCAAGACATCCAAGGCGCTTTGAAGCCCGAAGAAATCGCCAAGGTAAAGTACATTCCAGTATGATTATGTATTTGTACTGGCGCATCTCTCGGTCAAAAATCCTTTCATAGCTGGAGTCATGATCATATTGTGACCTGGCACATGATCTAGATCGCCAAGTATTGATTTGTGTGGTTTCCAGGTTCTGAATCTCGAGGTGATGAACAAGGACCGGCACTGGAAGATCATCGGCTGCAGCGCCTACACTGGGGAAGGTCTGCTCCAGGGTTTCGACTGGCTGGTTCAGGACATCGCTTCTCGCATCTACGTCCTTGACTGAGGCAGATCATATGCACTAATGGCTTTGTAGATCAGTTGGCAGATAATTTGTACTCAGATTGGGATGCAAATTGTGATATGTAGATCATATGCACCAATGGCTTTGTTGATCAGTAGATACATTATCAGTAATCTCTACTCCTATTGGATGCCAATTCTGATATGTAATGAGATCAGTAGATACATTATTTCCTTGCACATCAGTTGATGGCATAGTAAGATCAAAGATGCTTAATTTGCAATTGAGTTCTCTATGTTGTCATGAACAGAGCCATACAGAAACGTTATAACTGCAGCATCTATGCTTCAGAGAAAATACAGAACACAAAGCATCAAATATATTAGAACTGCACCAACATATATGCCTCAGGAAAAGTTAGGAACAAAAAGAAATCCGTAAACAGAGAATCAATTGGAGCACGACAAGATTTCATGCAATTTCCAAATTTCCACTGACGGATTCATTCAAAGGTAGACTTGAGTTCCAACACATCACATCCCAATCCAATGACAGGAAGGGGATTGCATCTCGAAACCACCAACACACTGACTTGACTTTTAATAGTACTTGATCGATCTTCTTCCTCGCGGAACCAGCTCTAGCAACTTGTGACCCAAACACTCGAGCTCCCGATCAAAAACACAGACACAGATTGCAACCACACGACACACGACAGATGCATAACAGAAAAAAAACTGGGGATAACTTTGACGACGACGAAGATAACTGGGCCCGCTCAGGCCGGAGAGGACAGCTCAGTTCCACCGCTGCCCATCGGAGCCGCCGCCGCCGCCGCGCTGGCCGCCGTAGCCACCGCCGCCGCCGCCTTGGCCGTAGCCGCCGTAGCCACCACCACCGCCTTGGCCGCCGTAGCCGCCGCCACGGTCGCCGCCGTAGCCGCCACCGCCGCCGCCGCGCTGACCGCCGTAGCCGCCGCCGCCGCCACCTCCGTAGCCACCGCCTCCGCCGTAGCCGCCACCGCCGCCGCGCTGGCCGCCGTAGCCGCCTCCGCCACCGCCGCCGCCACCGGAGCGGCGGGACTGGGCCTCGTTGACGGTGATGTTGCGGCCGTCGAGGTCCTGGCCGTTCATGTTCTGGATGGCGTCGCGCATGTTCTGCTCGTTGGAGAACGTGACGAACCCGAACCCGCGGGACCTGCCGGTCTCACGGTCCATGATGATCTGCACAGCAAAAAAACAAACAAATCAGATCGGAAGGAAGGAATTCAGTCAGATCCGGCACGGAGAAAGGCTAGATCTACCACGCGGAGGACCAGATCTGGGGGAGATCCGAGGGGGCACTGACCTTGGCGTCGAGGATCTCGCCGTACTGGCTGAAGGCGGTCTCGAGGCCGCGGTCGTCGGTGGCCCAGGCGAGCCCGCCCACGAAGCACCGGTACTCCACGCCGCCGTCCGCCATCTCTCCCGGAACTCCCTCGAACTCCTACGGAACCCTAGCTAGCTAGCTACTCTCGAACCAGGACCCGAACCGAACCGGAAGGGGAGGAGAAGCCAACCCCGAGAGCGATGAGGAGGAGGGCGCTGCCGGGGGGCGGGGTTTTATAGCGGTAGGTGGCCGTCCTGATCGCATCGGACGGCGGGCCGCGCACGCGCAGGATAGGGATTGGGGCTGGGCCGGGCCCCGCGTGGCAGCCGTGGGTGGGCGGCGTCTCGGGGTTTGGGGGAATATGCCAGGGCGGCCAAGTGGGTTTTGCTGCGAGATATTTTCTCCATCGGCTACGCTCACGCCAAGGATCCCATGCCGCGCCATCCATCCGTACCGTGCCACGCGTCCCGGTCTTCTTCTTTTCCAAGAAAGAATACATACAAGGAAACTTGATTTTCTCGAGCAGATGTGTTTTTCTTCAAAAACCACAATTTGGTTTTCTCGTCATTTTTTCCACGGTCACTTTTACCCTTGCCACCATCGCTAAGTTCGGTTTTGTCCATACCCCTCTTGATCGCCATGTAAGGGTGGAATCGAGCTGAGTCAGGACTCAACTCAATCAGACTCGTTAAATTTCGAGACGAGCCTGACTCGGCTTGGTGTTGATTATCTTTTAGAAACAGTGCTTGCTGCTCGGCTCGGCTCGCGAGCTGGATGCCACACAGCTAGGCCAGTCCCCACTAACGTCGGCCACGACCACCAACAGCGTTCACCGCCATCTCTTACGGATCTTCTCCACCCTTACCCCTACTGCCATCTCTTCCTGGTCCCATCAGATGTTATCGGTTGTCCGTCGCCCGCCCACCGGGTGCAGTCTCTTCGGCTCTTGCCCCGGTTAGTTTTCCTCCACCACACCTCGCATTTAGGTTTTTGTTTCAGTCATAATTAGGTTTTTAGCGGTGAGAAGGCACGTTCTTGACACTAGGCTCTGGATGTTTGGGCACAATTTTCTGGGCTTCAGGATGCGCTCTTGCAGCGCCTGTTCTTTGTCAGGTTGATTGATATAGTGTCAGCAAGCTCGTATCGCACAGGGCCTCTAAAATAGGAGGTCCCCTAATTTTAGTGCTACTAATGACAGATTTATTTAGGTCTAATAAACCCATTGAACCGTTCTACCGCTTAGTAATTTGCGTAGAATTAACTCCATAACCCCCAAGTCACGCACACCTCTCTTCTCTCTTCCTTCTCTTTCTCATTTTTTCGTTCTCTTTCTCATCCAGCTAGCATAGTTCTTCCATAGCTTCAATCGCAGCTCTTTCGTCGTGATTTTTTTGAACACATTTGTTGATGCAATCAATAAATGCAATATTCGTTGCAGTATGCACCTCTCAATCCACCTTCTATTTATTTGATGTTTCCTTCTCAACTTCTCATCTCTCAATTTTGCTCAAGTTCTCTGCTTCTTTCGATCCCCTTTCCCCTTCGATCTGGCCGCCTCGATACGAGTTGGAGGCCCAGCGAGAGTGCTTGGTCACCGATTCATTAAGGTAACACTAAAAACTCTTATGAAGAACTAATTGAATATTTTATCACAAGAAATGCTAGGAGGATGGAATATTTCTGGTAAAGATTTTATCTTAAGGAGTTCTTTTGAATTCTATTATCACTTTTCGATAAGATGTAATTCTTCCAAAAATTGTATCACCAAACTAAAAATAAATATAACACAAAACCATGTTTCACTAATTGTCAATGGTTGCATTGTGGGTGAAAAGCATGCCAACGCTTTGCGACAAAACCCAATGCACCTGCCACAGAACTAAATCCCATACCTCTTACATGGCCGTTCGCTCAGTGGGGACTCAATATGGTGCGTAAACTTCACAAACCTTCATCAGGAGGACATGTCTTTCTCCTAGTAGCAGTCGATAAATTCACAAAGTGGATCGAAGTAATGCCCCTCACCAGCCAAGATGGAACTTTAGCTATAAACTTCATCAAGTCAATAGTGTTCTGATTCGGGGTGCCAAACAGCATCATCACCGACAATGGAACCAATTTTATCTCCAACAAGTTCAAAGAATATTGCAAGGAGATGGGTGTAGAAGTAAGCTACGCTTTAGCTGCTCACCTGAAAAACAACGGCCAGTGGAAAAGGCCAATGGTCTTAATCAATGGTATTAAGAAAAGATTACTAGCGCCACTTGATAGAGCTAAAGGAGATTTGGTAGACGAGTTTCCATCAGTCCTATGGAGCTTGCGTACCACCCCAAACAATGCAGCACAAGAAACACCATTCTTTCTGGTTCACGATGTTGAAGCTGTCCTTCCAGTCGAAGTAACCCATGAGTCCCCCAAGGTCATTGAATATGACGAAGAAGCCTCCAGAGAAGCA
Organism: Avena eriantha; assembly: GCA_910589775.1. Classification (NCBI taxonomy): domain Eukaryota; kingdom Viridiplantae; phylum Streptophyta; class Magnoliopsida; order Poales; family Poaceae; genus Avena; species Avena eriantha. Next base: position 98,763,291 of record OU342743.1, on the reverse strand, counting down.
CTCGAAGATGATGTTGATGCACTTGATGAAGCTTGAGATATTTCTCTACAAAAAGAACCATATACTAGCAGAATTTATGCAACTATCACAGCCGTCGGCTGCATCCCAGGTCCTTCGCAGTAGGGTATCCAGTTGATGCAGTACTGTATTAGATAAACTTAGGTGCAAAATTTTCTAATTATGGGAAAATAGAGTGCAAACCAACCCCATGGTCTGTTAGATGAACAAACTAATCTTGTTGATAGAGTTTGGGACATAATCATGGGATCTAAATAAAAATTATAAATCCGTATTCCATTATCTAGAGAAAAGAACCAAATCATGCACTATACACAACCATATTCATAAGCCATTACTACAAATTCATGAATTTTGAGCTCTACTAGCCAATTTCCCTATAGTTTAGATTATATGTGTTGTGAGCTCAGTCATGCCTATGAAAAGAGGATGAGACTGGGGAACCCACTTCATCGTAGAATTTCTAATGATAGTTCATTTTCAATACCATAGGAAAAGTTGTTACACATGCCATGATTCTGTAGGTGAATATTACATATTGGCACTGGATACCCCACTATTCTTTCTTATAAGTGAGTTGTTGTTTATTTTTAGAGTTACAACATGAAAGCCAATCCTTATTTTCTGATTGCCGTTGAGATTCTGAAGTTACAACTCCTATAATTGATAAGGCAAGGAATATCTATATCAGCAAACACGTCGTGGTTTCCACCACGAGGGGAGGCGAGGATGGAGGTGGGGCAAGGAAGGTGTGACAACATGGCCATCAAGTTTAGGAAAGGTGATCTTACATTCGTCATCTATTTGTACTCGGTCTAATCAAGAGCATACCTATTATTTGATTACTTATTATTTATCTGGACATTTTTTAAATGAATGAAGTGAAAAAGTTACTCTTTATAGTGGATTTAGTTTTAGCTGCAGTTTGAGGAAAAGAGACGAGCACTACAACACATAGTATGCATAATAAGCACTACTCTTTTTTATGATTATATCGAGGACAAATACATGTGTACTTTTGTTGTTACAAATTTATTGATTTAATGTTTTGACTTGTGCCACTTATGTCTGTCTTAGAATGGGGCCAGGGAATATCGAATCCATGAGACACTCACGTATTGTTGTCGATAATTGCAAAGCTTATGACGAATTGATTGAGTTACATCTCTTCAAACCAGATTCTTTTACTAGCGTGAGGATTTTTATCCAGTGCTTCATTGGTCTCCATGAACTAAAGGTATGGTTCATATCAATGTCGATGTAGCTTTTTTCTTCTCATTCTTGCCATATGAGAATTAGCATGGTGATCCAAAACCACAGAGGTGAATGTTCTGCTGCACGAGGTCACATCTTCAGAACTTGCTAAAGTGTTGGCTCTCCATTGTGCTCTCTCGCTTGCTGGAGATGAAGGTTTTGACATGTCATTTGTATCCACAGACTACATGTCTCTGGTTCAACATCTTACAACCACAAAGAAAGATCATACCCATGCATGCTGGTTATCAATTATTTTCCTGGTTTTGTTTAATCATACTACAGTAAGTTGTAAGCATGGTGATGACCCAACCAATTGAGTGTAGGGTTCGTTGCATGGAAAAAACCCTACCACAAGAACGAACAAAACCAAGATCTAATCTAGGAAAAGCCAAGATCTAATCTATTAAATCAGTGCAACGAGATAGATCTGTACTAACCCTTGTAGATTCGAAAGCCTTGTGCGAGATCGGATCTCATGGTTGATGTAGAGGATCACTTGCCGATCTCAAGATCAAGTAGATGATCCTGCCGGCGTTGCGTTCCGGCAGCGCTTCCGCACTCGGTCACACGTATGGAGTCGATGAAGACGATCCTCTTCCCGTTCCAGCGGGCAGCGGAGGTGGTAGATCTCCACGGAATCCCAACAGTACGACGGCGTGGTGGTGGTGGTGGAGAAGAGTTCCTGCAGGGCTTCACCTAAGCCGCAGCAGGAGGCATGAGGAGGAGGGAGTGTCGGCTAGGGTTTTGGGTGTAAGGGGGCAAGGGGGAGGCGCCCCAACCCCTCTTTATATAGAGGGGGTGCAGCCTAGGGTTCCCACCCCTTGGCCCACCTCCTAGGGCCGGCGCACAAGGGGAGGGGGAGGTTTCCTTCCCCCCAAGTCTTAGCCCCTATAGTCTAGGGATTTATGTTTATCTCTTCATAGAACCTTCTAGAACATTCTGAAACCTTCTAGAAGCTCCAAACAAAACTCCAGAACTTTTCTGAACCCCAGAAAACGACTTGCATTATATGAATCTCATTCTCCGGACCATTCCGGATCTCCTCATGATGTCCTGGATCCAATCCGAGACTCCGAACAACATTCGGTCTCCAACTCATATTCCATATCTACCTAAACAACATCGAACCTTAAGTGTGTCACCCTACGGTTCGTGAACTATGCAGACATGATCGAGACACCTCTCTGATCAATAACCAATAGCGGGACCTGGAGATCCATAATGGCTTCCACATATTCAACAATGACTTCGTGATCAATAGAACCATTAACATACGAAACCAATTCCATTTGTCACGTGATACTCTACTTATCCGAGGTTTGATCATCGATATCTCCATACCTAGTTCAACCTTGTTACCGATAAGTACTCTTTACTCGTTTCGTGATATGTCATCCCTTGTGACCTAGTCACATGCTTCCAAGCTAATTGGATGACATTCCACCGAGAGGGCCCAGAGCATATATATCCGTCACTTGGATGGACAAATCCCATTCTTGATCCATGCGCTTTAACACATACTTTTAGAATACCTAATGCCACCTTTATAACCACCTAGTTATGAAGCGGCGTTTGATGTCATCAAAGCACTCATCAAGTGATGGTGATTAACACAATCTCATGGTCAAAGGATTAGGTTACTATGTATTTGAAAGCTTGTAGCAATACGAACTTAATGACTTGATCTTATGCTATGCTTACTATGGGTGTATGTCCATCACATCATTCTCCTAATGATATGATCTTGTCATTAATAACATCCAATGTCCATGATCAGGAAACCGTGATCATCTATAAATCAACAAGCTAGTATTGACAAGAGGCTTACTAGGGATTCTTTTACGTTTACAAAACACACAAGTATCAGCGTTTCCTAATAATACAATTATAGCATGAATGTAGACATTTATCATAAACACAAAGATATAATAATAACCACTTTATTATTGCCTCTTGGGCATATCTCCAACAGTCTCCCACTTGCACTAGAGTCAATAATCTAGATTACATTGTAATGTACCTAACACCCATGGCGTTCTGGTGCTGGACATGTTTTGCTCTAGGGAGATGTTTAGTCAATGGATCTACCACATTCAGATCAGTGTGTACTTTACAAATCTTTATGTCGCCATCTTGGACATACTCGCGAATAGCATGGAAACGTAGCTTGATGTGCTTCAGCTTGCTGTGTGACCTTGGCTCCTGTGCATTGGCTATGGCACCCGTGTTGTCACAATAGATGGCCACTAGGTCCAACACACTAGGAACCACACCAAGATCAGTAACGAACTCCTTCATCCATATTGCTTCTTGTGCAGCCTCCGAAGCAGCCATGTATTCTGATTCAGTTGATGATTTTGCCACAATGCTTTGCTTGACACTCCTCCAGCTCACTACAACACCATTCAAAATAAACATGTATCCAGACTATGACTTTGAGTCATCCAGATCGGTGTTCCAACTAGCATCGGTGTAACTGTTTACAACAAGCTATTCATCACCTCCATAAGAAAGAACCATATCCTTAGACCTATTCAGGTACTTGAGGATATTTTTGACCGTTGTCCAGTGTTCCATTCCAGGATCACTTTGATATCTGCTAGTCAAACTAATAGCGTGTGCTATATCTGGTCTTGTACACAGCATGGCATACATGATAGAGCCTATGGCCAAGGCATAGGGGATTTTACTCATCTTCTCTTTATCTTCTGCCGTAGCTGGACTTTGAGTCTTACTCAAGGTCTTACCTGGCAACATGGGCAAGAACCCTTTCTTGCTTTCTTCCATTCTAAATCTCTTTAGAACCTTTTCTAGGTATGTACTTTGTGAAAGCGCTATTAAGCGTCTTGATCTATCTCTATAAATATTGATGCCTAAAATGTATGTCGCTTCGCCAAGATCCTTCATTGACAAACTATTATTCAAATAGGCTTTGACACTTTCAAGAAGTTCTATATCATTCCCAATCAACAATATGTCATCCACATATAGCATTAAGAATGCCATAGAGCTTCCACTCACTTTCTTGTAGATACAAGCTTCTCCATAAGTTTGTATAAATCCAAAGTTTTTGATCACCTTATCAAAACGTTGATTCCAACTCCGGGATGCTTGCTTTAGTCCATAAATGGAACGCTGAAGCTTGCATACCTTGTCAGCATCTTTAGCATCGAAAAACCCTTGGGTCGTACCATATACAACTCTTCCTTAATGTCACCATTAAGGAAGGCCATTTTGACATCCATCTACCAGATCTCATAATCGAAATATGCAGCGATTGCTAACAAAATCCTCACAAACTTTAGCTTCTCTACCGGTGAGAAAGTCTCATCGTAGTCAACTCCTTGAATTTGTCGGAACCCTTTCACGACAAGTTGAGCTTTATAGACAGTAACATTACCATCGACATCTGTTTTTCTTTTAAAGATCCATTTGTTCTCAACAGCCTTGCGGCCATCCGGTAAGTCCACCAAAGTCCATACTTGGTTTTCGTACATGGATCCTATTTGGATTTCATGGCTTCCTGCCATTTGTCGGAATCTGGGCTCATCATAGCTTCCTCATATGTCGCAGGGTCATCGATGTTGTCCACCAACATGACATTCAACGCAGGGTCATACCAATCAGGAGTGGTAGCAATCCTCATCGACCTGCGAGGTTCAGCAGCAACTTCGTTCGAAGTTTCATGATCATCATCATTAGCTTCCTCTATTATTGGTGCAGGCGGCACATAAACATCTTCTGGTGTTGCGCCACTCTCAAGTCTGAGAGAAGGTTCAACAACCTCGTCGAGTTCTACTTTCCTTCTAGTCACTTCTCTTGAGAGAAACTCCTTCTCAAGAATGGATCCATTCTTAGCAACGAAAACTTTGCCTTCGGATCTATGGTAGAAGGTATACCCAATTGTTTCTTTAGGGTATCCTATGAAGACACATTTTTCCACTTTGGGTTCAAGCTTGTCGGGTTGTAACTTCTTTACATACGCTTCGTAGCCCCAAACTTTAAGAAACGACAACTTAGGTTTCTTACCATACCAGAATTCATATGGTGTCATTTCAACGGATTTAGATGGTGCCCTATTTAAAGTGAATGCGGCTGTCTCTAATGCATATCCCCAAAACGATAACGGTAAATATGTAAGAGACATCTGATGGCTCGTGATTGATGAGCTCGTTGGGGAACCCTAAGAGGAAGGTATGATGAGCACAGAAGTAAGTTTCTCTCAGTTATGAAACCAAGGTTATCGAACCAGTAGGAGCAAGGAAACACCCCAAAGGTGTTGCTAGATGAGCCTTGGCAGGGCGCACTACCGGTGCTAGTAGCAACGTGGAGACCTGCACAACACAACCACAGAACTCTGTCCCCAACTTGCAATGAGGTTGTCAATCTCATTGGTTTTGCTGAAAACAAAGGATTAAACGTATCGAATGGAAGGAAGTAATAGTTTGAAGAAAGTAAACACAAAGCAGTAAACAGTTTGATTGTAGATTGAATGTAAAAGAAAGGACCGGGGTCCATAGTTCACTAGAGGTGGCTCTCCTTAAGATAGATAACATGTTGGGTGAACAAATTACAGCGGGGAAATTTACAAACATCAAGAAAGCATACAAGCATATACTAATCATCTTGACTCCTTTGAGACTTGATTGGGCATTACGACATTATACATAGACCGTCATCCAACTGCATCTATGACTAATAATACACCTTCAGGTTATCATCCGAACCCCCTCCAGTATTAAGTTGCAAGCAACAGATTATTGCATTATAAATTGCGTGTAAAGTAAACAAGATGATTGTTCTATGAACAAAGGATTGTTGTTTTCTCCCTAGTAGCAACAACACATCTAGTACCTTAGAGATTTCTGTCACTTCCCCAGATCACCAGAGGCATGAACCCACTATCGAGCATAAATACTAACTCTTGGAGTTACTAGCATCTACTTGGACAAGATAGCTACTAACAATGGAAAGCATGCAAGATCACAAATAACAAAGACATGATAGAATCAATAATCAATCTAAAATAGCATCTCAATATCCATCGGATCGCCACAAACGCAACATGCAGAATTACAAATAGATGATCTTGATCATGAACAGAGCTCACAAGATCTAGACATGAAAGCACAAAGGAGGAGAACCAGCCATCTAGCTACTACATGGACCTGTAATCCAGAGATGGACTACTCACGCATCACACCAGAGGCTTGCATGATGATGAAGAAGGCCTCCAGGGTGAAATCCCCTCTCCGACAGGGTGCCGGGAAGAGCTTCAGATCCCTCCCGATCTAGGGATGGAGACGACGGCGGCTACAAACTCTTTCGTGGATTTTTGATCGGGTACTTAGGGTTTTGTATCGGAGGCAATATATAGGCGGAAGGAGAGGCTGAGGTGTCGTCGGATTGATGACATGTATGCCATGAGGGGGTCCTCGGGGCGTGCGAAAGAGAGGGTGTGAGACGTACGGTGTTCCGGGACGGTGAGCACACAAGTTTACCCAGGTTCGAATCCGCCGGCTTTGGACGGATCCTACTCCTGCTAGCAATCCAGTAATACGGCAGAGCCGGAATATGGGTTACAAGGGTTCGCCTGTGCGAGTTGAGATTGTAGACTGTTGAGGGTGCCCTAAAGGCTCTCCCTAGGACGGCTTATATAGATATTCGGCCTAGGGTTTACAGGAGAGATCTATCCGGCTACTACTAAGAGTTGGTTACAGAGTACATCTTGAACTACAAGTAACACTATGGGCCTAAGTCGGTAAGTCTTCTGGGCCTTCCTGTAGCCGGACTGAACTCCGTCTCTTCTCCCTGACTGGGTCGCCCGTGAAGCAAAGCTCTAACCCGAAGTGGGCCACCCTGGTCAGTGAGGAACTGTGAGGATACTCGGAAAGTATATCCCCAACAGCAGCCCCTAGAAGTCTCCAAGATCCAAAGTCGGATTTATTATCGTCTAGCTTGATCTTTGGCTTGTAGAATCTTGAAGGATTCCTGAAACTTCACAACAAAAAATACGATCTGGTTCTTAAAAATAAGTCGGACCTATCAACAGGTTACTCAGATTTTCCAGCTTGATTTCAAACTAAGCCGGAACTTGGTCTCTAACACCACCTGACACCAGTCATGGTCAAGTTACGTCATCTGACAGACATCCTGTCAGCACGACCGTTGGTGGGTCTGCAGTTCGCGGAACCGAGGCGCTGTTTCAATGCCTACGCGAAGATCGAGGCGACGTAATCATCACGTGGGTCCTTCAAAGTTCCTTCCACGATGCGTGACGGTTACACTGTAGCATTTGCACGAATCTTCGTGTGGTTAGGTGGATATAAGGGGTGAGGATTCTCCTCCTCCTTTCTTCACTTGTTCCCTTGGCGTTTCTTCTCCTACAAATCTCCCTCGCGCGCACAGAGCTCCTCTGCTTTCCCCAAAAACTCCCAGCGCCGCCCATCTTAGGTCACCGGCGCACCGGAGAAATGGCTTCGTCTTCATCTTCCGGTTTGGCGGCGGCTGCGACGACGGAGGCGGTGGCAGAAAAGGAAAGCTTCCGCGGGGTCTGGATCCCCTGTGTGCTCGAGACGAGAAGCTCCGCGGCGTGGAGACACAAGGGCTCCTCCACGCCGGCAACTGGCGGAGCAGCGTCGGGGAGACCGTCCCTAACCCGCGCGCCGACGAGCGGGTCCACTTTGGCACCCACCTTGATAGAGGTTTGTCGTTTTCTCCCTCAGAATTCTTTTCCGAGGTGATAGATCATTATAGTGTTCAACTCCACCATCTTCCTCCCAACTCCCTCCTAGAGATGAGCGCCTATGCGGCTTTGTGCGAGGGATTTCTCGGCATTAGGCCGAGTCTTACCTTATTCTGGTACTACTTCCATGTCCGGAGAAATTCTATCACTGCCGGTAATCCGTATATTACCGATACAATTAGCTTTTCACTTAGACGAGAGCGCGCATATCCCAGGATTCTTGCCAGTGACTCGGTCAAACAATGGCCAGGCATCTTCTTTTATCACAAGGATATTCCGGCTCCCGGAAAAGCCACTGCTTTGCCGGATTTCGTCGACGGAGCTGCCACGGCCCAACCATCTTGGGACGAGGCCCCTCCGGCTCTCAGTGACGATCTGATCCTCGCTAAGAGGCGGATCGAATATCTGATTAAACACAAAGGACTGAAGGGATCCGACTTGGTCCAATGTTGGGTGTCACGCCGGATCCAACCCCTTCAGTACCATGGAGACCGACTGATGCACTCCATCACATCATCCAAAAAGGATTCCCTCCATATCAGCCCTAGAGCCTATACCTCGCAAGGTTACATAAGCTAGATTAAATGGCTGATAAGGGAGCGGATCGAGAGGAAGATCCTGGAGGTTTCTCTGGATATGCATACAACAGAAAACCCCATGGTGCCGGTAAGCTTCTAATAGTAAACCTTTTTAGGTGTTTCATTCTTTTAGGTTATATCGCAATACTGATATGTTTTCTTCTTTTCAGCTTGCTGACCTCCCCGAGTCGGAATTTGCTCCACTCGAAGGATATCCTCCAGAGTTTACTCAGGAGGCAGAACTGGTCCCATTGCCAGACATTGTGCCCAAGAAGCCAGGGCTCCGACAGTGGCTATTGGCACAAAGGAGGTGCCTGTTGTGAAGAGGTAACTTTCAACACAACTTCCGCCTTTGTAATTTACTCAAATTTTCTTCCGAGATGTAATGTTTTCGACTCTATTACATTCTCAGAGCTAAGCAGCTCATCAAGGGTAAGGGGAAGGGAACTTCTTCAAAGCCCCTGCGACAGACGAAGCTTACCATAGCTTCTCCTGTCGTGGCTCCTCCGACTC